>JAGDYQ010000138.1:2551463-2810728 GCA_021962125.1 Bulinus truncatus | reverse complement strand
TGGGTGAGTACGAGATGTGGGTGAGTAAGAGGGATCATAGGTGAGTAATAGAGCACGTGGTGAGTTGCTGAGCACGTGGGTGAGGTGGGTGAGTTAGAGAGAGCGTGTGTGAGTAAAAGAGTGCATGGGTAAGAGAACACATGGGTGAGTAAGAGAACTTTGGTGAGTATGAGAGCACGTAGGTGAGTAGCACAGCACTGGGTAAGTGAGCACGTGGGCGAGTGGCAGAGCACGTGGGTGTGTAAGGGAGCATGCAGGTGAGTAGGAGATAACGTGGGAAAGTAATAAAGCACTGGGTGAGTAAGAGAGCACTGGGTGAGTAAGAGAGCACATGGGTGAGTAAAATAGCACGTCGATGTGTAGGAGAGCACGTGGGTGAGTATGAAAGAACGTAGGTGAGGAAGAGAGCACGTGGGTGAGTAATAGAGCACTAGGTGAAGAAGTGAGCACGTGGGTGAGTAGAAGAGCGCGTGGGTAATAGAGCACGTGGGTGAGTAATAGAACACTTGGGTGAGAATGCGACCACGTGAGTGAGTAAGATGCACGAGGGTGTGTAAGAAAGCACAAGAGTGAGTATGAGAGCATGTATGTGAGTAAGAGCATTTGGGTGAGTAAGAGAGCACTTAAGTGAGTAGTATAGCACATGGGTGTTTATGAGAGCACGTGGGTGAGTTAGTGAGCTCGTTGGTGAATGCACAAGTTCGTGAGTGAGTGTGTGAGTGAGCACGTGGATGAGTGAAAGATCGCTTTTTTTATTTAGTGAGCACATGTCTTTCAGATCTGGCGTGTTTTCAGATATGTATTTTTTGAGTTTCTGCTTTTTTTTTAACAAAATCTGGCAAGGCTGGTTCATTCATTGACTGTTCACACACACCCCTCCCCATTCTCGTTCAACAATGAAAAAATCTTACGTCCGATACCACACTATTTATGTAAACAACTTTCGCCAAATTAGTTCTAGTTCAATTTTTTTCCTGTCGTCAGTGAAATTCAACCAGTTAGAGATTGTTGTAACAGTAGGCAGTCGGTTGAACGAACAGGGTTTTCATCAGTACATTGATGCTCAGACTTAGCTGTTACAGCTTTGTATGTCCTTGACTTCGAATGACATCAAATGAAAAGTTGTATTCATTACAAAACTGAACTATAGCTGTTAAAGAAAGAAAAAAAAGATACAAATTAATAATGCACTTGTAATCTACATCGTCCCAAAAACCGAATAGCCGAACGATGGATAACTATACGGCTGTTGATTTTTAAAATAACTATGCATGAGTGATTTTAAAATAAGTAACTATGTATGAGTGATTTTTTTCCCCACGGAATCTTGGGCAGAGTCGGATTAACGTTACAGTATACCTAGGACTTGTTGCCGAAATAAGATGAAAGAATACTTCAAACAAAATAACTAATCATGCCTAAAGCTTTTACCAAAACTAAGCATATCTCAAATGTGAGGTAAACCTATCACAAATGTGAGGTAAACATATCACAAATGTGAGGTAAACATATCACAAATATGAGGTGAATATATCACAAATGTGAGGTGAACATATCACAAATGTGAGGTAAACATTAGGGGTATGACTAAAATATAACCCTAGCTCGCCATATCATACTTGGTGGGGCTTTGTATCACAAATAAAGAAAATATAGGTAATTTTTGTTATGCATTAAAAAAGTTCACCCTCCAATCGAGACAAATATTTTTAGAACATAAAATTTTTCAAAAATTTCGATAAAAGTTTCACCATTACAAATAAAAGTGACATAAAAATAAGACTGATAATGGTTACAATGTTACAATGCACATTTCTATTTTGCATTAGTTAAAAGAAATTTAATGTTCAATTTTTCAATGGACTTGCAAAGTGAACGTGAATATTGCATCACTTTAATTGCACGCTCTGCACAGATATTTGAACACTGCGTTGGTATAGGTGTTGGATCTGTAGACCAAAATGTCTTTAATTACTTCAAAGCCTTTGGACATTGCTTACAAGCTTCTGATAAATTATCAAAGTCAGTAGGATTGAAACAATGAGCAGTGAACCAGATGTCAGCCCACGTACCACTGATGTCATCCCATGTACCACTGATGTCAGCCCATGTACCACTGATGTCAGCCCATGTACCACTGATGTCAGCCCACGTACCACTGATGTCAGCCCATGTACCACTGATGTCAACCCACGTACCACTGATGTCAGCCCATATTCCACCGATGTCAGCCAACGTACCACTGATGTCAGCCCACGTACCACTGATGTTAGCCCATGTACCATTGATGTCAGCCTTTGTACCACCGATGTCAGCCCACGTACCACTGATGTCAGCCCACGTACCACTAATGCCAGCCTATGTACCATCGATGTCAGCCTTTGTACCACCGATGTCAGCCCACGTACCACTGATGTCAGCCCACGTACCACTAATGTCAGCCCATGTACCATTGATGTCAGCCTTTGTACCACCGATGTCAGCCCACGTACCACTGATGTCAGCCCACGTACCACTGATGTCAGCCTTTGTACCACCGATGTCAGCCCACATACCACCGATGTCAGCCCACGTACCACTGATGTCAGCCCATGTACCACCGATGTCAGCCTTTGTACCACTGATGTCAGCCCATGTCAGCCTTTGTACCACCGATGTCAGCCCACATACCACCGATGTCAGCCCACGTACCACTGATGTCAGCCCAGTACCACTGATGTCAGCCCACGTACCACTGATATCAGCCCACGTACCACTGATGTCAGCCCACGTACCACTGATGTCAGCCCACGTACCACTGATATCAGCCCACGTACCACTGATGTCAGCCCACGTACCACTGATGAAATCTCACGCTGCCTGCTTTAGCTATTCGCCGATACTCCGGTATCAGAACGAATGATAGCACACAATAAATTGCCCTTGAGTTCCATATCGCATTACTGATGTTTGGAAGTGATGGAAAATGTATTTTTGGGAAGCTTCCTGTAGTATTGAAAATCCTGTAGCATGATATTTAAATACTAAATGCGAGTATGACATACGATTTACTCGGCGAGTGTAGGACTGTAGGGTGACATTTTTTTAACAGTTGAAGGTTGTTATTGATATTTTTTGCTTAGATATGATAAATATCCACTTGTGGCAGTATGGGGAATTAAAAATAATTAAAAAAAAATTTTAGTCATATACCTAGTAAACATATCACAAATGTGAGGTAATTGAGGGTCGTTTTCGTTCAGTCCCTAAGAATACTGATCAGCTAACGCCTTTTTTCTAATATTGCAGCAAATTCTGAACAAATGGTGCCAAAAAGAGAGAAAAATTCCATTGAATCCCATGTAAAATAAAATCTGCAATATTTTATTTTAAAACTAGAAGACCACATGCGGACTTTTATAAAACAAGCGCAGTCTTTATTAGAGAAAAAGAAATACCGTCGTACGGCCTATTAAAACCAATCGCAAGAAATACCGTCGTACGGCCTTTTTAAACCAATCGCAAGAAATAGTGTCGTACGGCCTTTTATACCAATCGCAAGAAATAGTGTCGTACGGCCTTTTATACCAATCGCAAGAAATACCGTCGTACGGCCTTTTAAAACCAATCGCAAGAAATAGCGCCGTGCTACCTTTTAAACATTAGCTCATTCACATGAACAAAAAATCACATAAGCAGCAATTTTTGTTTCAAAACTACTTTCTTAGCACATACACATTCAGAAATGAGGATGCTTTTGCCATGCATCGCTATCACTAAAGGGCCTTAACAAAAAAGTGGCTTTCCAGGAACGTCATTAAATAAACATTGGAATCTTTATAAACTCTTATAACTGGCGCTCATCAAAAGCTGGAATTTTTAAAGGCCCACGAAGCCCAACTTAAAAGTCTTTAATACATCTCTCTTTTTAGTCGCCATTTACTTCTGCGCTCACAGCCTCAATTGACCTAAGACGGCGCTCAACCCTTCTAACCACAAACTGTCTTATTTAAAAAGCAGACAGTATTTTTCAGTTCGACACATCCCCACTTCGACCAGTTTGACTCAAGGCCGTATCCTTTGCAGATCCCTCCTCCCCATGTAGAAGTTTTTGTTAGGTCAGTCTGTTTATCAACATATAACACGTGACACCGTCACCGTCTCACCCACCCCACTTGAATACTTTACTTAGCCACGGCGCTGCTCATTAGACCGTGCAAAAAAAAAAAAAAACTAACGTCCAACAACGTTATTTATAATAAAATAAAAGGTCGCTCTCTCTCTCTCTCTCTCTCTCTCTCTCTCTCTCTCTCTTTCTTTGAACTCTCTCAGTAATCTGCGGGCTGAGACTTAGTCTTTTAGAGCCCGTGAGATCAGACTTGCTGTGTCTCTCAACATCTGGAGACTGCCATAGAGCCCGATGGCCAGCAAGCTTCCGGACTGGTCCCCCCTGTGGTCCGCCAGTCCGGGGCACTCGAAAAGCAAATGATCTACGGTTTCCTCCACTTCCCTGCAGTGTCTGCAAAGGGTGTCGACATTGGGCCTCAACCTTCCAAAGTACGCGCAAATAGGACAGTGCCCAGTTCGGAACTGGGCAATTAGCGCCTGCTCGACACGCCTAAGCTTCCACCACGGGTCAGTTTAGGACGGCCGCTCTAGAAACTTTCGGACGTTGACTCCGTTCACCCCATGAGCCCAGCCCGAGAACAACTTCGATTGTCCAAAGAGACAGATCTTGGAACGTGCTGCCTCAAATGAGCTCTTTCTTGCACTCATGGGCAGCACTTGGGAATCTGTCGACTGTTGGATTGCCTTGGCAATGCAGTCTGCCCTTTCATTTCCGGGCACGTCCACATGCCCGGGAACCCATTGAAGGGTCACATGCACGTGATGTTGGGACGGAAGACCCTGTATTGCGATCAGCATGGCTTCCAGCAGAAGCGGCCATTAACCCGTCCCTTTTACAGCTTGGAGAACAGAGAGCGCGTCAGTGAAGATGACAATGTCTGTAGCAGGCAAAGTACCCTCATCGATTAGCTCTCGTAGGTCGCTATTAATAGCCATTTGTGGACAGACATACACCAGATAAAAAGACATATGGACAGACTAGATGAACAGACAGACATACAGACTAGATAGATAGATAGATAGATAGATAGATAGATAGATAGATAGATAGATAGATAGTTAAGGTCAATGAAATGTTTAAAAGATGATTTTAAAAAAAACAGCCAGAGAATTGTTTATTAATTTTATTAGTCCAATTAACTTCTTTCTATGGCTACGTTACGTCATCGCATGAACACATTTAATCCATGTGCAGGTAACTTGATTTACATCTGTACATATTGATAAGATAGTGCACGATTTCCATGGAAGCATGGTTAAATTGACAATGGCAGATAGGCAGAAAATTAGTTTACCCTTCTCTCTTTCCCTTTCTCTGAAAAACACAATTTGAAACAAAAAGTTATCATTGATTTACTTGTGACAAAACTTGTAATTATATAAAACAATTGTCATATTTATTTTATTATCACTTGTATCATTACGTATATACTGTCAAACAACAACAATACCTGTAAGCATACATGGTGTCTCTGCTCACAGGAGAATAACGACAGGTTTATCTTAAGCAGAAACAGAGGTAAACTGTTTAAAATGTCCATAATTTAATAGTTTCACTGGACTAAAGACTAGCTAGTTGCTATCAAGATTTGCACCCTCCCCTACACAGATAAGATCGTTGAGTCTTATTTCCTGATAAACACACAAACAAACGCAAGCACAAACAAACGCATGCACACAGACATTCACCCACGTGTGCAAGAAAAACGAAGAAGTCATTGGTGAGACAGCCTAAGTGGAACCAGTGACATGATTAGTTGGAAGGGACCAGTTTCCTCTCCAGAAGATGTGTTAGTCTAATAATAAGGGAAGTGGATGGTTGTTTGGTAAAGCGTTCGACTGTCGACCTGAAGTTCCTAGGTTCGATCTCCGGTGAAGGGCACTACAAAATGCCTTTTAGTGGTTTATACTAGTTTATAGGATCTAAGACAGTGGTCCCCATCCCCGAGCCGCCCAAGAAACATTCAATTATTTTCATTTACAGTGGTGTATTTCTCTCGGGATAGTTCGACTTTCCATGAACGAGAATTAAACCGGGAGCTGAGCAGCTGTGAGCGTCATTGGCAAAATCAAAACAATCTAAAATACAAATAATCCCCGGGCCGCGGTGAAAATGTCAAACGACGACCGATCGAGGCGACTGCACAGTTCTTACAGACTTCACAGATCTGACAAGGGGAAGAAACTCCTCACAGTCTAGGTTTTGCGTGGAAAGGGTGAGTCACGCACTATAAAAAAGATTTTTTTTTATAAACTTTAAAAAGCAAAAAAAAAAATTTTTTCATATAGAACGTAAGTAAGAAATGTTGTTTACGATGTACTAATGGATGTATTTAGTGGGGAAGCTGAAATTCAATAAGCATATTGTTTAACGGAATTTTGTTATCGTCTTTATCAATTGTATTAATGTGTGATATTTGACCTCATCGTTTGACTGGATGTGAAGTTTAGTTGTTATACGTGACTGAATAAAAAGGATATCTCGCAAATCATTGACAAATTGGATGGAGGGGGGCGTATAGAAACGATCAAGAGGTCAAACCATTTCGTTAAGCCTTCTGTCCTGTTGTGTATACACACATTGTGCTCAGACATCAGGCTAACAGGTGAAATGTTTCAACACAGGTATGTTTACATGAAATGAAGTTGCAGAGAGTCACTCACAATTCTAATGTAGTGGCCGGTTGAAGTGGGGTACACGACCTAGAGGGGTTGGGTGGGGATGTTGTATGTATTAAACCTGTTGAGACAGAAAAAAATGGAATATTGTAAGAAAAAAACAGTGAGTTAAATATATGAGATTCTAGTGGCATATAACTGGACCTTAGAACGGATAACACGGAATTAGCCGGTCGCAAATATCTTGTTTTTTTGTTATATATATATATATATATATATATATATATATATATATATATATATACTAGTTGCCAGTACCCGGCTTTGCCCGGGTTTAAAATAAGGTTTTCTGTTTACCTTCTGTTTTCTCCCTACCCCCTCTCTCGCTTCATCTCTCTCTCTCCCTCCCTCCCCCTCTCTCCCTTTCCCTCCCTCCCTCTCCCTCCCTCTCCCTCCCTCCCTCCCATCTCCCTCTCTCCCCTCTCCCCCTCCTTCTCTCCCACCGTCCATCCTCCCTCCCTCCTCCTTCCCTCTCTCTCCCTCCCTGCCCCCTCTTTCTCTTTATCTCTTCCTCCCATTTCTTCCATCCTCTCCCTCTCTCCTTCCCTCCCCTCTCTCCCTCCCTAACCACTCTCTCCCTCCTTTCTCCCTCCCTCCCCTTTCCATCTCTCTCTCTCCCTCCCCCTCTCTCCCCCTTCCTCCCTCCCTCATTTCCTCTCTCTCCCTCCCTGCCCCCCTCACTTTATCTCTCTCTCTCCCTCCCTCTCTCCCACCCCCTCTCTCCCTCACTTCCTTTCTCTCTCCCTCTCCCGCTGCTCCCTCTCCCATCTCCCTCCTTTTCTCCCCCCTGTCCATCCCCCTCCCTCCTCTATCCCCCTCCCTCCCTCCCTCCTACCCTCCTTTCCTCTCTCTCCTCCTGCCCCCTCTCTCTCTTTCTCTTTCTTTATCTCTCCCTCCCCCCTCTCTCTCTCTCTCTATATATATATATATATATATATATACTTATTATTATGGTTTCACACTTCTTCTAAAATCCTTCTACATTCCTTTACCTTCCTCAAACTGTACACATCAGAGAGCATGAAAAAACATCAACAATTCTTTGCATCACAAAGGCACAATACAGCACCAGCGCGCAAGTTCTATTCGATCATAGGGAAATGACGTCACAGAGGAATTTTATCTATGGCGCCGTCGAGATTACTTTAATATAGTAAAATACTAAAATAAAAAAAAATTAATTACAATTAAACTACCCATCGATATGAAACGAAACCTGTCCTATAACCTTCCCCATGTAATTATGTGTATGTGTAACAAAATTTCACGTTATTTGTTTGTCTGGATGTTGAGTTATAAGGGAACAGACAGACAGACAGACAACAAATGCGTCTTATAAGTATAGAGATATATCTCTATATATATATATACATAGAGAGAGAGAGAGAGAGAGAGGGAGGGAGAGAGAGATAAAGAGAGAGAGAGATAAAGAGAGAGAGAAAAGGGGCAGGGGGAGAGAGAGGAAAGGAGGGTAGGGGAGGGAGGGCGGGAGGGGGAGAGAGGAGGGAGGGGGTGGACAGGGGGGAGAAAAGGAGGGGGAGAGAGGGAGATGGGAGAGAGAGTAGGGGGAGAAGGAGCAGGGGGAGAGGAAGCAGGGGGAGAGGGAGAGAGAAAGGAAGGGAGGGAGAGAAGGGGTAGGGAGGGAGAGAGGGGAGGGAGGGAGAGAGGGAGGGAGAGAGAGATAAAAAGTGAGGGGGGCAGGGAGGGACAGAGAGGGAATGAGGGAGGGAGGAAGGGGGAGAGAGGGGGAGAGAGAGGTGGAAAGGGGAGGGATGGAGAAAGGAGGGGGAGAGGGGTTAGGGAGGGAGAGAGAGGGGAGTGAAGAAGAGAGGGAGAGGATGGGAGAAATGGGAGGAAGAGATAAAGAGAAAGAGGGGGCAGGGAGGGAGAGAGAGGGAAGGAGGAGAGAGGAGGATGGACGGGGAGAGAGGGAGAGGGAGAGAGGGAGATGGGAGAGGGACGGAGAGAGATTTGAGAGAGGGAGGGAGGGAGAAAGGGAGGAAGGGAAAGGGAGAGAGGGGGAGGGAGGGAGGGAGAGAGAGAGGAAGGGAGAGGGGGTAGGGAGAAAACAGAAGGTAAACAGAAAACCTTATTTTAAACCCGGGCAAAGCCGGGTACTTGCAACTAGTAATGCTTATAAGACGCATTTGTTGTCTGTCTGTTCCCTTATAACTCAAGATCCAGAAAACCAAATAACGTGAAATTTGTTACACATACACATAATTACATGGGAAAGGTTATAGGACATGTTTCGTTTCATCTCGATGGGTAGTTTAATTGTAATTAATTATTTTAGTATTTTACTATATTAAAGTAATCTCGACGGCGCCATAGATAAAATTCCTCTGTGACGTCATTTCCCTATGATACATTTTTAAAAGAGGGGTAACTCCCGGAAACTCCAATTGTAATCATGATGAAATCAATAGTCATATCTATTTACCTTTCGTTTTATGTATTCGGAAGATTAAAATTAAAGGTGCACTTTAATAAACCGAAATACGTTAATTAAAATGTTTCTGTGACATTATTAACATTATTTATTATCTCAATGGGTAGTTTAATTGTAATTAATTATTTTAGTGAGAAGGAGAGAAGGAGGGAGGGAGAGGGAGGGTTGGAGAGAGAGGGAGGGAGAAAGGGAGGGAAGGAAAGAGAAAGGAAGGGGGGAGTAGGGAGGGAGATAGAGGGGAGGGAGGGAGATAGAGGGGAGGGAGGGAGAGATAAAGAGAGAGGGGGAAGGGAGGGAGAGGAAATGAGGGAGGGAGGGGAGGGAGAGAGAGAGAGGGAGACGGGAGAGAGAAAGGAGGGAGGGAGAGAAAGGGGGAGGGAAGGAGAGAGGGAGATGGGAGAGTTAGGGAGGGAAGAAGAGGGAGGGATAAAGGGAGGGAGGGAAAGAGAAAGGGATAGAGGGGGTAGGAAGGGAGAGAGAGGGGAGGGAGGGAGAGAGAGAGAGGAAGGGAGAGAGGGGGTAGGGAGAAAACAAAAAACTTTTTTTAAACCCGGGCAAAGCCGGGTACTTGCAACTAGTATATATATATATATATATATATATATATATATATATATATATATATATATATATATATATATATTACTATGAAACAGAAAATTAATACACAAACAAACAAACTTACACAAACGCTCGCACACACACACATTTACATTTTTATATATTGTTATATATTTATATATTATATTCTAAAAAAATTATTGCATATAGTAGTATAATTCTGATACTGAAATTCTATTAAGTGACAAAATCCATATGAAAGACTTAGTCCCACCAACATCACACCATGACGAACGATCATAGTCAATGAATTTGTTCCAGTTATGTTTTAGTGTTATTCACTAAGGGGAATAATCCCACTGGTATAGAGAGTTGTCTGGACATGAGGCAGTAAGAGTGTATTAAGCATTTCACGTCACTTGAGGTCAGTCAGACCTAGACAGTGGACATTACGCTGAACAGTCAGAGAGCAGTCAGAAATTTGCCGTCGATTCAAAATGATAAACCTAAACTGAATAATAAAAAGTATTACACATAATGATTTATTGTTTACAGATATGTTTCGAATAGTAAATATGCTAGTACAAATACAAATACCCAAGGTATGAGTACTAGTACACACGGTTTTAAAATTGCTAGTAAGACTATGAGTAACAACAACCAAGTACGAGTTCAGGTACCCAAAGTGCAGGTACGAGTAAATGTACTCCACAAATGTACTCAAGTTGTTATCGAGTAGATGTACTTTGTAAAACATGTACGATTTATGTCAACTCTGATATTGGGGAAGGGGAGAGGGTCGTTAAACAAACTACGGTTACTAGGCCTCTGATTCTAGACTCCTCGATTTGTCACAGATTACTTCAGGTATGTCACAGATTACTTCAAGTATATCACATATTACTTCAAGTATGTCACAGATTACTTCAGGTATGTCACAGATTACTTCAGGTATGCCACAGATTACTTCAGGGAAAACTATTATTATCTGAACAAGAAAGTGGAAACGTTTTACCGCCGATGAAAGTTTTTGGCGAATTTAACAAAGCGTCTTTTCATATCACTACAGAACCATATTATGTCACTCCAGAGCCACGTCACTCCAGAGCTTTTCTCGTCTCTCCAGTACCATACCATGTCACTCCAGAGCCATGTCATGTCACTCCAGAGCCATGCCATGTGTACTCCAGAGCCATGTCATGTCACTCCAGAGCCATGTCATCTCATCTATAGCCTATATTTTAAAATTATAAACAATCTATTCAGATAAAGAAATACAGTATAGCAATGATATTGTAAGTATGATTTCGCCAGAAGGAGAAAAAAATCGACTCAGCAAGGTCAGTAGTTTGTTTGTTTGCTGCTAGAGTATCTGTGTTTACTTGAGCGTGACAGGTCATTGTGTCCCGTAGTCCAGTGGCAACCTGGTCTCTAGTATTAATCTTTTGTTCATTTTTACTGACCCCTTTCACCGGTCGGTGGGGCGAATCCTTTTATATGCCGAGGTTAATGAAACAGATGAATTCTAAACTTCATCTGCCGTGATGAGCCCTTGGGGCTTACGGGAACTTTACTGTTTTTATTATACCTGCTTACGACCACTGAAGTTCATTGAAACTCAAAGAAATGGTTCAATAACGAGACTCTGAAAGTTTCCACTCAGTTTAAAGAGTTTGAGATATTGAAACATAGATAAAAAAAAAAAAAACTGGATATACTTAAATAGCAATTTCTTTGTTAAAGCAAAATATACCTTCAAGTATAAATATACCTTCAAGTATAAACATACCTTCAAATATAAACATACCTTCAAGTATGAAAATACCTTCCTACTAATACAATGCTATTTTTGGCGTGCGTCCGTGCAGAATGGGTTGTGGTAGTTTTCATATTGTGCGGTGTGCGTTGTAAACGTGTATGATGTGGTACAGAATGGATAACAAAGAAATATAAAAATACTGCAATTTGAAAAGAGCTTGTGGCCTTTATTGCCATGAACAGAATACGATATGAGCAGAAATAACAAAGAAATGTATGAAATACTGTAATAGAATATAACATTTGGCTTTTATTGCCATGAACATCCTTAAATAAAACGCATACATCGCACGATATGAAAACTGCCGTCGCTCGGGAGAGAAAGATAGTGAGAAGCCGAATTGAACTTGTGCTCGGGTGATGTGTCGTACCTCACCAACTCGCCTTTGTGCTGCAAAATCGTATAATAAAGTAGTCATTTTTTACTTTTCAGTGCATTTTTAAAAAAGCTTTTTTAACGCTTCGTTTTGAATTTAACATTGAGAGAATTAAGGGTAAAACGTAACGGGTGACATAAATTAGCACCCATATCTTTACCTATTGGTGTTCAGTTTGGTTTGGTTTGGTTGGTTGGTTTGCTTTGGTTGAATTGGTTTGTTTGGTTGGTTTGGTTGTTTGATCGGTTGGCTCGGTTGGTTGGTTTGGTTAGCTGGTTTGATTGTTTGGTTTGGTTGGTTAGCGTTGACGGGTAAAACGTAATTTTTGACGGGTTTGGCTTGGTTGGTTGGATTGGTTGGCTCGGTTGGTTTTTTGGTTTGGTTTGGTTGGTTGGCTAGCGTTGACGGGTAAAACGTAATTTGTGACGTATAAAATGTAGGTCATTTCTGCACATTAGGAAGGTGGCATAAATCAGCACCTAATAAACCTAATCAATCGTATTTAAAAATTCAGTAGTTAAATTGATTTCCAGAAGGTTCAATTTAGCTGTAAATAAAAAAAAATAATTCTGCATTTGGGATATCCTCTATGACGTCATTTCACGGAAGTCGGCCGCTATATATAAAAAAAAATTCTGCAATTGGAATTCCTTGTTATTAGTTCCTTTTAAGGAAGACAGTAAGACAAAATGTGCGCACTATAGATTTGCAGTGGAAATGTTTTTGCTGGATTAGTGCAAGATGGTATCGATCCATGCTCTAGATGCAATTGGTAGATCACTAAGAGATGTTGCTAAAACCGGCTATTTACTAAATTTTTTGTTATGCACTTGGAATTTCGTCTTAATAGTTCCTATTAATTCTCTTATTAAACATTTTATTGAGATTAAACCTTTAGTTGCGAATGCAACGGGCAACTACTAGTAGTATTATAAGAAGTTTCAGAGCTCTGTCAATCAAATAATTAGTTCCATAGTCGTCACTGACATATAACTAGTCCCGAAACTATGACTGTCATATAACTAACTAGTCCCGAAACCATGACTGTCATATAACTAGTCCCGAAAAACAATGACTGTCATATAACTGGTCCCGAAATTATGACTGTCATATATCTAGTTCTGAAACTATGACTGTCATATAACTAGTCCCGAAACTATGACTGTCATATAACTAGTTCCTGAGCCATGACAGTCATATAAATAGTTATAGAGCCGTTACAGCTCCAAAGTAAATAAGTTGCCTTTACATTACATGCACGCTGTGACCAATGAACTAAATTGAATATTTTACTCAATGTATAAGTATACTTTTTAATTTTTTAATTAAATTGCAGTTTAATATATATATATATATATATATATATATATATATATATATATATATATATATTGATTTATAATCTATTATGTGTCTGTGAATGCGCGATTCTCCATTAATCCTGTGACCTTTTTAGAGACAGGTTTTTAATATCCTTTTAGATAACCAAGAGGCAGTTCATAATTATTAGGTAATCAGCATTGTCTGGTTTAAATACCCAACCTGCTTGTTACATTGTTACAGACTGTAGACTACATACTTGGCTAACAGTTATCAGGAATCTTAATTTAAAAGAACTATTTCTTAACTATTAATTTTCTGGAAGGTTGTGTTTTTAGGAAGTATTTATAAAATTGATTTTACACATGTTTTTATTCGATCAATATGTTTTTTAAAAGTATTGTGTTTATAAGTCAATTAAATTTTTAGTAATCTATTTAAGAAGAAACTGTTTTGGCACTCCTTTAGGGCGATCTAAGACGTCTGTCATCGGTCGGCTAGTACACCTCTCCTTTGGAATCTGTTAAATCTGCCAGGCCATTCTCCTGTTCCATCCTCTGACCCGTGCAGAGATACAGTAACTAGTGAGTATTAGTTATAAATAATACTGGTTTTTAAATTTTTCTTTTTAGAAAATAAAACAAATCAAAGTCTATCTTATTAAGGTCACAATCTCAAATATTTTCACAATCTAAGTTTAGATTAAGCAATCACATCGGAGGTGCTGATGGTAAGAAGAAGGAAGTCATCTGACAGTTGGGAGCTGTAACTTGAAAGTTTTATGCAAAAACATAAACTTACTTTCCAAAGAAATAATAGCTTTGAACTATGCAAGCAGAAACTTGTGAATGTGTCACTTATTTCATAGATGGTTAGTAACCACGGTTTCTGCAGTGGAACTCTGCATGCAGTTACCTTTGAATGTGTCACTTAGGTCATAGATTGTTAGCATTGGCATCACTAAGGTATGTGTCACCAAGTGCGGAATGCTCAGGGTGTCACCCCAAGACCCCGACCTCAAGACTTCCACCATGGATACAGGGACATATTTTGAATTGTCCTGTATTAGACTATAGAGTATTACTGACTATATTTCAGAAATATATGTATTACTTTCATTACATGTGTTTGTAAACAACGTCTACGATTTCATGAAACCACGTGACTACATATTTAGAGCGTTTGCAAATAAATCCAGATTGATAAGAGCAGCTTTGAATTTATTTATTTACCTAAGAGCAGTTTTGCATTTATTCATTTACCTAAGACAGCTTTGAATTGTACTCATTTACCTAAGCCCTGGACGCTCTGTATGGTGACACCCTATGCTACTGCTCATGTTTTTAACTATAATTGGTTATAAAAACCCGACTAAATCGAATTCTTTCTGTTATGTAATTTAGAGTTGTTCATTTTGATGTCACAACTATGTTGGCACCCCCTCCCCCGGCAGCCCCCTAGTAACGCCATTGTTTCTTCGGTGGAATTGCAAACAGATACCTGTGAATGTGTCACTTAGGTCATAGATGGCGAGTAGCCACTGTTTCTCATAGTTAGTTTCATTTAGTCATAAATGGTTTTTAATCTACATTCAATCCTCTTGAGCTAGTTGACATAGTTACCCTTTCTCTTTTTACTGATACCCCACCAGTTCATCTTCAAGATCTCAAAGATAAGTAAATATCTTCACAAATAGTTCTTATTTCAAACCCATAAGTTTGATTCAGTCATACAAGCAGAATAAGTAAAATATAAAAAAAAAAAACAAGTCATTTATTTTTGCAAGCTATTCAAAATCTGTTTATTTTTTTCTTTGCTACATTTACTTTAGAATAGAAAAACAAAATCATATCCTAGTGGGTCTAGTCCTAGGATTGAAAGAAACAAGATACTTGAGAATATAGTCACATCTTATTAAACAGGCATCACAATGTACATAGTAAGAAAATATTTTTATAGTTTAATATGATAAAAGAATATATTTTATTCCAAAATTTCTAAAAAGAAAAAAAAGACATCTAGCTTTTCAAATAATATTCCGCTTATAGCATGCATTACGAAAAGTATTACAAGTTTAATAATTTTATAGCCTAGAATTAAAACATGTCTTTATTTAATGACGGAAATCTAACAATAATCATAATATTAAACGGTATTTACGTGAATCATCTTTTTGTCCACTACAAGATTTAGTTAGCTCCTGGTCCCTGGTAGAAACAGAAATTAACAGGTATCATATCAAGGATGTTTATGCATATAAACGTGTCCGATTTTTCGGAAATGTTAGGTCTACGTATCTGTGTGATTGGACTATTATAGGTTTTCATACCCCACATGCAGTCCATATTTTACGGGCCCTAACAATTATTTTAAAATCTGGCACAATATATGGAGTACAAATCATCGACAAGCATAAGAAATATTCCCAAACTTTGTATGTGCCATCATATTGGCTCTGTTTAAATGTGTTTATATGTGTTTATATGTGCTTATGTGTGTTTATAAAAATCTCAAACCTTTTTACGGTGCTGGAAATAATGCATTATTTAAACAAACATAAAAGCTATTAAACAGAAGACAAATAAATGTATTCTCCGTAAAAAAAAAAGCCCAAATTTCATAAAAAAATTTTACTCAGAAAACAGATGGGAAATTCCATTCCTATAAAATGAATAAATATAAATATTTACCTTGCTTCCCGGGTGATGAGGATCAGCTGATTGCTAAAAAATGATTGTAAGAAAAGACAATTGCTTTACAACAATATAAGCTATGTAAACTATGAAAAAATTGTTCATAACTTTCAAACCTGAATGAATATTTGATAATTTAAAGTTTCTGGGCTAATTCGTTGTCTCTTAAGACAAGTAAAAAAAGAAATTTAAAAAAAAAAACAGTTCATGTTAGATTTAAAATAAGCGTGAAAAAACTTTTATTTTTCTAAGCTTTTTTTTACAATGGTTTTTACAATCAAGCAGAGTTAAAATGATAGAAACCTGTAAATAACAACTGTTTAGCAAAAGATTAAAAATAAAGTTTCCAATTACCTTTTCACCTGACTTTGTGGACTTTGCATAATGCTGAGACGAAAATTGATTAAGATTGAACTAAAATAGCCAACTTCTTATTTTTTTAAATGCTGTATTATGGTTTATATTATTTTTTAAAATGAATATTAATTTGAAATTTCATTTCCTAAGACCCTTCCTTGTTACCAATTTTTTTTCTTTGAAAGAGATTTAAAAAATTAGATTAAAGTTCCAATATGATTATGGCAGTGAACTAATTGGCATAGCTAAAGTAAATGAGGCCAAAATAGATTTATTTTATGTATGTTGGCAACTGACCAAGTGTAGAATAAAGATTAAATTGTTAAATAATTATAATATCCATAGCTTTTGTAAAAATAAAAAACAATATGTTGAAATGAGAGTTCACAGTTCAACCAAGAAATCAGCAATGGTCCTTATGCCAAACTATCTAGAGTTTACCCAAACTTTAGAAGGAAGCTAATGGCCTTCAAGTAAATTATAAAAATAAAAAGTAGAAACAATATAAACTGTTAACGTTTGGCTCTGCATGAAGTCAAAATTTTATGTATGTTCACCGTGTCATTTATGCCAAGCACATGTACAGTAAATACATAGAAAGTAATCAACTCACAGTGAATACATAGAAAGTAATTAACTCACAGTAAATACATAGAAAGTAATCAACTCAAGTAAATACATAGAAAGTAATCAACTCACAGTAAATACATAGAAAGTAATCAACTCACAGTAAATACATAGGAAGTAATCAACTCACAGTAAATACATAGAAAGAAATGAACTCACAGTAAATACATAGAAAGTAATCAACTCGCAGTAAATACATAGAAAGTAATCAACTCACAGTAAATACATAGAAAGAAATTAACTCACAGTAAATACATAGAAAGTAATCAACTCACAGTGAATGCATAGAAAGTAATCAACTCACAGTGAATACATAGAAAGAAATTAACTCATGCTCCTATGCTTGAAATAGAGTTATATAAACTTTTTACCTTTTTTTTTTAAAACAGGTAAGAGAAAGGTTTGGGCTTGTCATCAAAATAAATTAGTGTTTCAAGATTTTAATTATATTAGATTAAATATTTAAAACAATTAAATATTATAATTATAACATTTTTAAAGCTTAAAAGAATAATTAGATACAAAATAAGTTTTACCCCATTGTGTTTTCCTTCATTCTTGCCCTATGTAGAATGATTTAGTAAAATTAAAATATGTCTATACTGACTCTATACAATTCATTAATTCAATACAGCTTTAAAATTAAACATGTTTTCTGAGTCCTGAATTTTATTTGTAAGAAATTAATAGTATTTTAAAAAATTGATTAATTATTATTAATTTAAAAATTTTGAATTAGTTGACCTTATTTTTATCCTCAGAAGAAGAATCTGCAGATGAATTGCCAAAGCTTCGCTAGAAAAGGTGATGAATATTTATATATAATTATTTTTTATGTTTTACAAACAAATTGAAAAAAAAATCAATTTATCCAATAAATCTATTACACTTATTGCCTTTAAATATTTACAGCACAGAAAACACATCTTATTCTCCACCATATCTACGATTTCCACATACTTTTGATATTAATTGTCAGTACAGCTTACTTTATTTTATCATAAAGGAAAGTAAACTTTACTAAACTAATTAAGTATCAGTATGTCTATAAAACTAATAACAAAGTTGATAGTACTTACAGTAGAACGCTGAGAAAAGAAAAAGAAAATACATTGCAATTTATTGAATTTTAAAACAGTTCCAATCGAAATGTTGGGGGGAAAAATCCTAATTAAAAAGTACAAATTTAAAATTACGTTTTCTATCATTACACAACATACTTTTTTGAGAACACGTGGTGGAGCATTCTCATTATTGTTGTCTTGTTTTTGATCAGCTGCTAAGTCAGCATTTTTCTGTCCATGCTAAATAAAAAAGGTAATGTACATGTATTTAGAAAATTGTCTATTTTTTCTATAAAAACGTCCATGCAGTAATATGATGAAGCATGGCGCCGGTATTCATCAGCATTGACAGTCAACTGTGCTCCCCATCCTGGCATCTTGTGTCGATTTGTCATGCTCTCTATAAATGAATTTAGTTCTACCATATGTTAAACTCAAGAACAGATAGTCATGTGAGGGCTCATTGCATGCCTCTTGTTTGTGACGGCTCATTTCATGCCTCTAGTTTGTGACGGCTCATTTCATGCCTCTAGTTTGTGACGGCTCATTTCATGCCTCTAGTTTGTGATGGCTCATTTCATGCCTTTGGTTTTTGATGGTTCATTTAATGTATTTAGTTTGTGATGGCTCATTTCCTGCCTCTTGTTTGTAATGGCTCATTTCATGCCTCTGGATTTTGATGGCTCATTTCATGCCTCTAGTTAGTGATGGCTCATTTCATGCCTCTTGTTTGTGGTGGCTCATTTCATGCCTCTAGTTTGTGATGCCTCATTTCATGCCTCTGGTTTTTGATGGCTAATTTCACGCCTCTAGTTTGTGGCGGCTCATTTCATGCCTCTAGTTTGTGATGGTTCATTTCATGCATCTAGTTTTTGATGGCTCATTTCCTGCCTCTTGTTTGTGGTGGCTCATTTCATGCGTCTAGTTTGTGGCGGCTCATTTCATGCCTGTAGTTTGTGGTGGCTCATTTCATGCCTCTAGTTTTTGGCGGCTCATTTCATGCCTGTAGTTTGGTTCACTTAATACTAAATCTATTTATTTAAATTTACCAGAACTTTGAAACAATGAAAAAAAAAATTTCAAGACTAGATATCCTTGTTTAAACCTGTCAAATGTATATCATTCTTCAAATGTGTATCATTCTTCAAATGTATATCATTATTCAAATGTATACATGTATTATTCTTTAATTGTATATTATTCTTTAATTTTTTATCACATTCTTCAATTGTATATAATTAATCAATTGTGTAAAAGGAATCTTTTAAAAATTCAAGTCATTTGTATGTTTATTCTTTCACAAGTCAGAGCAAGGTGAAGACATAAAGTAATCTAGAAAAATAAGTGCATTACCTTTGGTTTGCCATATTTGCCTTTTTTGAAATTCTGAAAAAAAAGTGATTGTCAAATATGTTATTAAAAATGCTCGTACTAAAAAATACCAGAAGATAGAACTATTTTTGTAACTTCTTTTTAATTAAAATATTTCTTATGTGTTTAACTTTTATTTAAATAAAAACTAATTTTTACTACCTTGTTTTTGCCTTTATTGTCTTTTTTATTTTTGCCTTTTTTAGAATTCTGAAAATATGTAAGTCATAAAAGGTGTATACCAATATATTTAATATTAAAAGTGCTTTTTATACTAAAATTCCAGATATTTAATATATTGTTATAAGATGTTTTCAATAGATATATTTAAAGATATAATTAGTTTTGTTTATAAAGTTGAAAATAAATATCGAGGCTAAGTTTATGAAACAATGTTAAAAATAATCATTGAAAATATTTTTTTTATTTATAATGGAAAATAAATTAATTTATTATCTTTGTAAACTAGCTTACTTTTTCTTCAGACGAGCTTTTATCTTCATCAGATGAGCTTTTATCTTCATCAGATGAGCTTTTATCTTCATCAGATGAGCTTTCTGATTTCTACAAGTGTCGAGGAGTTAAGGTTGAATTAAATATACATTGTTTGATTTAATTTGTGCATGTGTGTTAATCACACTTTGTAAGTGACTCTAGAGAGTATGAATTTTTATATTGTTATGTGACGTAGTTTTTTCTAGTTGACGTCATTTAAGATTTTGCTTAGAAACAAGCCTTGGAGATAGAGGCAGTTACTCTTTTGATTTCAGACTAGCAAGCCGTGTTTTATTTGACTTATTTAAGATGTGCCTAAATTACGTGCCTTTATCTAAAGTTTAACATAATATTTTAAAGTCTGTGTCTATTGAATAAAACCAAGAATCAGCAACACTGTCTTGAGTGTTTATGTGAGATTGTTTGAGTGCAGAGTCAACCACACGCTACCACAGCAGCGCCTCTACATTCATTCTGACTGCAACTGCAATCAGACCCCCAACATCAATCTTTTTACACCTTCACAAAAAGTATTTCATTTAAAAGCTTTGTGTGAGAATGTAGAAAGTCACTTTTAATAGTTAGTATTAATTATTATTGATACACTTTAGAAATTAAAAAAAAAAACTCAATAATTTGGAATTACAGACCTTTTTTCCTTTTCCTTTTCTAGAGTTCTAAATACAAATAGGTAAAAAAAAATATGTAATTATTTATATTCTTTTTTATTGTCAAATGTTAAAGTAATGACATAAATTTGCCAATAATATTTAACTAAATAAGATAATTAATGTCTCACCTTTTTGCCTTTTCCCTTGTTATTTTTCTTTTAGAATATAGACAACGGAAAAAAATATTATGTACATAAATATTTTTTAAAATAAATAAATAAATGTATAAATATATGTAAAAAACAATATATATATATATATATATATATATATATATATATATATATAATCCTATTGTTCTATCCCTAGTTATCACTCCTTGTTTGATTATTATTATTTTCCCCTGTTATATGTCAGTGTGCTTATGACCTGGTTTTTATAGTTCAAGCCTGCATTAAGGGGCTGCCCATTATTTATGTCAACAAATTTTTGGCGATTTTTACCTCCCCCCCCCTTCCCCTTGTCAACAACTTGTCAAACTTCCAGAGACCCCCCCCCCTATAAAATTACGTCAACATTTGATTACCCCCCTCCCCTAAAAAAGGTGGCTTCCGAAATGTTTATGTGGCAAAATTAGTAGGAATATAGTTAGTTTAATTAAAATACTGGATTTTAAGCGAGTGGGTAACAAAGGACTACAAACGCTGCTTAATTTTCCTATTTATTAAGTAATTATATTAAATTAAAAAAAGTAACATTGTTGACGTCAACTTTTCTTGACCTCCCCCCTCCTCCCCCTTGTCAACAATTGTCAAAAATTTTCTTACCCCCCCCTTCCCCCTATTTTGTTGACGTAATTAATGGACAGCCCCTAAGACAGTTTATGAAATTGTGTCATTCGCCACCTACACTTTGAACATCCACGCAATGACCTTCACTTATAGTTTGGCGCGGAAACTGCCCACACAATAGCCTCATCTATAGTTTTGTGTGAAACTGCCCACACAATAGCCTCATCTATGGTTTTGTAGGAAACTGCCCACACAATAGCCTCATCTATGGTTTTGTGGGCAACTGTCCACATAATAGCCTCATCTATGGTTTTGTGGGAAACTGCCCACACAATAGCCTCATCTATGGTTTTGTGGAAAACTGCCCACACAATAGCCTCATCTATGGTTTTGTGTGAAACTGCCCACACAATAGCCTCATCTATGGTTTTGTGGGAAACTGCCCACACAATAGCCTCATCTATGGTTTTATGTGAAACTGCCCACACAATAGCCTCATCTATGGTTTTGTGAGAAACTGCCCACACAATAGCCTCATCTATGGTTTTGTGGGAAACTGCCCACACAATAGCCTCATCTATGGTTTTGTGGGCAACTGTCCACACAATAGCCTCATCTATGGTTTTGTGGGAAACTGCCCACACAATAGCCTCATCTATGGTTTTGTGGAAAACTGCCCACACAATAGCCTCATCTATGGTTTTGTGTGAAACTGCCCACACAATAGCCTCATCTATGGTTTTGTGGGAAACTGCCCACACAATAGCCTCATCTATGGTTTTGTGGGAAACTGCCCACACAATAGCCTCATCTATGGTTTTATGTGAAAATGCCCACACAATAGCCTCATCTATGGTTTTGTGAGAAACTGCCCACACAATAGCCTCATCTATGGTTTTGTGGGAAACTGCCCACACAATAGCCTCATCTATGGTTTTGTGGAAAACTGCTCACCCATTCAGCTGGCACGTCTATAAAAGTGATTAAAGGGAGAAGTGCTCCAGAAAGGTAGTTCAGATGGAAGTTCAGGTGATAAAGGAGTTTGAGGGGTTATAGGTAGTAAGATGTTTATAGTGATCATATTTTGTGGGTTGTCATCTGTCAAGTTATAAAGTGCATCTGTGTTGTGTCATTATTTTGGAACGCGAGTGGAATACGACATAATAATTTAAATAACCTTGTTGGCAGCGTAAAAGGTAGCAGTCATTTCACTCATTAGTGATTGTCAGTACATTAGTGTTTATCAGTACGTTGACGTGATATTCGTAAGTGATGGCAGCTATATAAAAGAAAAATACGTCTACGAAAAGACTACTGCTACAGCGAAAAATAACATACACTTCTCTGAAGATAAAGACTTGTATTTGTTTTATAACTACTTGGCGTGAAACTTTATCATTTATGATCATGAGCTGAGTAAGATCACAATTAGTTGTATCACATTGCAACTGTATTGATGAGCAATAGGTACAAGTAGCAAGCTCACAATAAGTATAACGAGATATTTTTTAAATGGTAAAAATATAAAAGTGAATACAAAAAGAAACACGTCTGAAGTAAAAGTTATTTCCGAGCATCACGTTTTTTGAGGCAGAGAAAGTAAGGTTATTAAAACTGGTATTCTTCTTAACATAACAGAGACTAGTACCCTGATTGAAACACCATATTAAGAAAAAATGGAAACATTGCAAAATAAGAGGAGAATAAATAGGTCTCAGAGGTAATACATTGTTAGACAAAAAAGAAACTGGGGATAAAGAAAGAGATGAGATAATAAGAGGGAGAGAGAGAATTAAAAAGAAATTATGAATTAGAACTGGCAAGAATATATGCAAATACAGATGATAAAACAACAGCGATAGCTGAATCAAAAGGAAAGAACACGACTTAATTTAAAGGGCATCCTTTCCATGGGGAAACATGTGTTAACATGTTAACAATTCTTTGAACAACAGTGTCAGCTTCAAAAAATTCCGATCAGTTACTGGAAGTCGGAACTTTACAGGCTTGTAAAAGATGATGCAATAAAAGCAATCATGACCATACATGACTATGCTGAATTAAGTTACGAAGAAATAAAGTTGAAACTTAAGAAATTTTTTTATAAAAAAGAAGAACCTTACCATCACAGATTTCATAAATATCAAATAGAGAGCAAATAGAGAGCAAATAGAGTGCAAATAGAGAGCTAATTGGAAAGCAACCTCAATGCTAGTGATTTTTTTACTGATAAATTATTTACTGATAAATAATTCTTTCAGTAGTTTTCCATTGCGACTGTTAAAAAAACTTAGTTTGACTGTTTCTCTAAGCGAGGCATAGATGTAGGTCCTCATATTTTACATATTCTGACTCTTAGTCAGGCCGTCCATCAAAGCATGACTCCTCACCAGCCTCATGGCACGGCCTCTCGTAGGGTAAATATTAAAACTATATACAAAATTCTAATTTTCGAAAACAATGCCTTTTGTAAAGGTTAGAGCAGTTGAGGATAAAATATTATTGTCGAGGAGTTAAAGTTGATTTAAGTATTCATTAATTAATATTGGTTTGTGCATGTGTGTTAATCACACTTTTCTAGTAACTCAAGAGAGTGTTAATTTTTATGTTACTATGTGACGTAGTTTTTTCTAGTTGACGTCATATTAAGTTGCTTAGAGACAAGCTTGGTAGAATGAGTTAGTTGCTTTCTAGTTCATGAACATATAAGATTTACTTTGTAGATTGAGTTACATTTTAGATCCTATACGTGTAGGACAGATATTTTATTCAACTTTGAAGAAGTTATTAATTTGATTTAGACTAGCAAGTGATAGTTTATTAGATACTTCTAAGATGTGCCTATGTCATATACCTTCGTATAAAGCTTCATAATATTGTTAATGTCTACGTTCGATAATAAAATAATGAATCAGCAACATTGAATTGTGCATTGATTGGACTAGTGTTTGTGTGTGAAAAATTAAGTGACACGCTACCACAGTAACGCCTCCAGGTTCAGTCTGACTGCAACTGCAGCCAGACCCCCATAACATCAAGATAACCTTTAAAACCTTCACAATTATGTTTATCTTAAAAAGGGAAAAAAATTGAATCTATTCATAAACAACAAAATTAAAATATTTCATACCTTGTCATCCTCTGCATCAGACTCCTAGAAATATTTATAAATAAACATATCTTGAAATTAAATTCAGTTTTGTTATTCATTCTTAATGGAGTGATAAAAAGTCAGTATTACATTACATAATAATAAATTAAGAATAATGCAAATCATTAACTTTAAACATCTATATACAATGTTATTCATTGATTCTTTTTTTTTTACAATCAAATTACTTTGAGAAAAATACATACCTTCTTGACATTTTGTGTTTGTTCTGCATCTTCCTGGGATGGGTAGGGAAGAAAAGGTTTGTTTTAATTAGAAATTGTTTGTATTGGGTTGTTATTTTTACATTATTTTATTAAGGTACATTGTACGGTTTTAATTAAGAAAAAAGATTTTGATCATTTGTTGGGTATGGGTATACCAGAGTTTCTACATGAAACATTGTAAAAATCAAACTATTTTATACATTCCTGAATCAAGCTGAAAATCCTTCAATCAAATGAATGGATACTTACAGCTTGTCTCTGTGGAATGAACAAATGCAAATATTACACAAAGGAAAACAATGAGATGATTTGGTCACATAAAAGTATACATTTAAAAAGAACATTTACAAATCAACAAACAAATTCTGTTAACTAAAGTTATACGTAACTTTTCTCTTTTTAATCTAACAATAAAATCTTTATGTTCACAAATCATTTAGCAATGAATTCCTTAACTTTTGGTTATTTCTTATCGTCATGTATACACTGAAGTACAATTATTATAAGAAAATAGTTAATTTTGCATGAAATAAAATCCATTTATTTACGATGAGAAAATAACTTCACTTTGCAGCGAAGATTTAAAATTACATAAAGAAGAAACATAAGTCTTTGTCAAATATGACAAACTTTCTTAAGTATCGATACTTAATTGTCACATTTCTGAGGCAAAGGGACGCGGGTATATTACTGCAAATCCAATTGATCATTGGTGCAGGGAGAGTTGATATAAGGTCCACATGGGACGTGAATCAAGGTGTATTGTCCAATGGTGATGAGAAAATGCTCACTTGAAGAAGTTTGTTTAGCTGCATCACAAAATGTACCGCGAGGTTTCTGTCAAGTTCTCTAATCATACAAATGTTAGGGTTAGGGTTAGTGAAATATGTATAAATAAAGGCAACCACAGTCAGAGACAGCTGTTTGATTGACGTTTATCATCTCGATACACATGCTGACTTTATAATTGCGATACATATGTTAATATTATCACTTCGATACACATGTTGATGTTATCACTTCGATACATATGTTGATGTTATCACCTCGATACACATGTTGACGTTAACCCCTTAATACACATGTTGATGTTATCACCTCGATACACGTGTTGATGTTATCACCTTAATACACGTGTTGATGTTATCACCTCGATACACGTGTTGATGTTATCACCTCGATACTCGTGTTGATGTTATCACCTCGATACACGTGTTGATGTTATCACCTCGATACACGTGTTGATGTTATCACCTCGATACACGTGTTGATGTTATCACCTCGATACACGTGTTGATGTTATCACCTCGATACACGTGTTGATGTTATCACCTCGATACACGTGTTGATGTTATCACCTCGATACACGTGTTGATGTTATCACCTCGATACACGTGTTGATGTTATCACCTCGATACACGTGTTGATGTTATCACCTCTATACATGTGTTGATGTTATCACCTCGATACACATGTTGACGTTATCCCCTTAATACACATGTTGATGTTATCACCTCGATACACGTGTTGATGTTATCACCTCGATACACGTGTTGATGTTATCACCTCGATACACGTGTTGATGTTATCACATCGATACACGTGTTGATGTTATCACCTCGATACACGTGTTGATGTTATCACCTCGATACACGTGTTGATGTTATCACCTCGATACACGTGTTGATGTTATCACCTCGATACACGTGTTGATGTTATCACCTCGATACACGTGTTGATGTTATCACCTCGATACACGTGTTGATGTTATCACCTCGATACACGTGTTGATGTTATCACCTTAATACACGTGTTGATGTTATCACCTCGATACACATGTTGACGTTAACCCCTTAATACACATGTTGATGTTATCACCTCGATACACGTGTTGATGTTATCACCTTAATACACGTGTTGATGTTATCACCTCGATACACGTGTGGATGTTATCACCTCGATACACGTGTTGATGTTATCACCTCGATACACGTGTTGATGTTATCACCTCGATACACGTGTTGATGTTATCACCTCGATACACGTGTTGATGTTATCAACTCGATACACGTGTTGATGTTATCACCTCGATACACGTGTTGATGGTATCACCTTAATACACGTGTTGATGTTATCATCTTAATACACGTGTTGATGTTATCACCTTAATAAACGTGTTGATGTTATCACCTCGATACACATGTTGATGTTATCAACTCGATAACATGCAAGTGTATGGGGATCGCCTGCTAAATGAGCCTGCTAAAGTTCAGTCTTTACCTGTATGTGAAGTTAACGAATTAGCGAAGATTCAGTAAGTGAGTCAGTCAGTAAGTCAGTCAGTGAGTCAGTCAGTGAGTCTATGAGTGATTCTGTCAGTGGGTCTATCAGTGAGTCAATCTTTCAGTGAGTCAGTCGATGAGTCTGTCAGTGAGTCAGTCAGTGAGGGCGATACCTTTTATTATTATGATTGCTATTTCATTTACCTTTTCAATAGTGTGATTATTGGAAGGATTTTGCTCAGATATTTCTACAGTCTGTAACACAAGAAATATTTTTGTTTTCAATATTGCAAAGAATTTTTTTTTTAAACTGCATTGATTAAAATATTAATTGACAGTCAGAACTAATAATGAATAAACGGATTGTTTCAACCTGTCTGTCATGAAAATATTTTACTTTGAATAAATATACCATACATAATACAAATAAATGTTTGTATTAAAACTAAAATACTTCTTTAAAATAATCATTGAAAATTTACCTCATTTTTTCCATCATGAGTAGCATTAGCATTAATGTTCTAAAAATGAAAGTTTAAAACAATCACATTAAAATTTACAATTCACAAAGGCTAGGCTATATTCAACTAGTTTTGTAAAAAACTGAAAAGCGAAGCTTTATTTTATTGGTAATGGTCGTAGCTTAGGAGTTATTGGGCTTCTGGAACTTTTTCTAAATGAAGATCCCAATAGGGGTAATAACAAAGGGATCATTTTGTTTCTTAACAATGAGGTTTGTTTGGGTAAAAAAAAGGGCGCCTGACTTCAAAAAGGTCAGCTGATAATGTACCAGCATGGTAGTTGCTTATGAAACTATGTAAATAGTTAATTAGAACATGAGGAAGACTGTGGTGTTAAAATGACAGGGCCAGAAGACTGCGGTGTTAAAATGGCAGGGCTAGAAGACTGCGGTGTTAAAATGACAGGGCCAGAAGACTGTGGTGTTAAAATGACAGGGCCAGAAGACTGTGGTGTTAAAAGGACCGGACCAGAAGACTGGTGTTAAAATGACAGGGCCAGAAGACTGTGGTGTTAAAATGACAGGGCCAGAAGACTATGGTGTTAAAATGACAGGGCCAGAAGACTGTGGTGTTAAAATGACCGGACCAGAAGACTGGTGTTAAAATGACAGGGCCAAAAGCCTGTGGTGTTAAAATGACAGGGCCAGAAGACTGTGGTGTTGAAATGACAGGGCCAGAATAATGATCTGCGGGCGAATTAAATTTTGTTGGCATTTATTTTAAACAAGTTCATTAGAATGTAAACATATGTAATCTACATTCTCTTACTGCATTGAATACAAATATCAGTAACAATTTAAGTAGGAAAACTAAATCACGTAAAAGATTCATTTTTTTTATCTTTAATTTCTTTTAATAAGTCAAGAAGTAAAATTATTTAGCATCGATTTCTTTCATCCAAAGTATTGGGCCTTGGGTCAGGGTTAGGGCAAGTCTCATTGGTTAGTACCACTTTCGGGCTGGGAGAATCGGATTGAGGACCCCATCGTGCGGGGCCTGTTTTGGTAGCAAAGACTCTAATCAGTCTAAAGCTCTTATAAGACATTGCATAACATAAAGATTCATCACATACTAAATAATCAATTATCAAGAAATTAAATATTATTTTCTTCTGCTATTTTTTTAATGATGAAAAACTGCAACTAGACCAAGTAATTTGTATTAAGACATCGGCAAGGTAAGAGAATTTAGGGTTAGGGTTATTAAACACGTTATTTTTTATAAGCTATAATCTGTATGACTAACCAATGAAAAGTATATTACCTTATGTGGCTTAGCGCATCTTTTTTCCTAAGTAAATGAATAGATCAAAGTAGCAATGAACAATATCTTATCAAGCTCAAACTTACTCATTTCATGGTAATTTTTATTTCTTTACTTAATTGCTAAATTAAATTAAGTAAATGCGTCTAAAGGCATTACAAACAAATTATTTCAAACTTCATTTCTTACCCGATTTCCTCTAGATTCCTGAGAAAAAGTTAGAGAAATAAATTCCAATTTGTTTCGTTTTTTTTTTCATTAGGAGAAATATTTCAAGAATATTTCATAATGTCAAATGTAGTGATAATTTTAGCAACGGTACTTACTAAAAAAAGTAATTTTCTGCTTTTTTAATCTAGCCCAGCAGTAAGAAGCACTCTGGACCTCAAGGACCACTAAATTCGTGAGCTTTATTAACGTAGACCACTACATTCATTAATTTATCTCAGTGGACCACAAAATGTATTCATTTTATTTCTGTGTTCCACTATAATATCTGTGTATAAATATGAGTGATTGAAAACCAACAGTCTATTTTAAAATTTTAAAATCTCCAATAATAATCGTTTTCGTTGAAGTACGTGATAGCATTTGTTTTTGTTTTCCACCCACACATTCAAAAATGTATAAAATATCACTTTTCACTAATGTCCGAACTAGCTAGTAATTTAACATATCTATTTAGTAAATATTTGAACGTTAATAATTTATTTTAATTATTTTTGGAATACATATTTACTTATACAACAAATAGATGCAAAGAAATAATCTCATGTGTATGACTGTTGATGATTTTTACGTAAAGCTTTTTGCACCGCCTTCCCTCCCTTTTTACCACAACCTGTGTGTTACAATTCGGCACAGCCACCCTAAAGACATACGTAATAATTGAATAACCCCTTATAGTGGATAGATAACTATGGATTATCATTAAAAATAAATAAACTAAAGCAATTATCAATTATAAATAAAATTAATTTGTTTCTGTTTAAATTTGATTTTATTTAAATATATTAAAACTTACAGTTCCACTGTTGTCTTTGTCGCTTTTTTTGCTTCCCTATACAATGAACAACAACAAGACAATTAGTTTTTATCTGACAATTTTTAAAACATATTTTATAATCTAAAATGATATCCTGAACTCAAGGGTTGTTTACTCTAATTTCCAATTTTACTTTGCAAGAAATCGTTTCGGGTAATGATTTTTATCTTTACCTTTTTTTCTAATTTACATCAAATCTGGATAATATTTACTGTGTCGTGTATGATAATATTTACTGTGTCGTGTATGATAATATTTACTGTGTCGTGTATGATAATAATTACTGTGTCGTGTATGATAATATTTGCTGTGTCCTGTATGATAATATTTACTGTGTCGTGTATGATAATATTTACTGTGTCGTGTATGATACGGTGTCAATATAAGGTGAGACACACGGTGTCAATATAAGGTGAGACACACAGTGTCAATATAGGGTGAGACACACGGTGTCAATATAAGGTGAGAAATACGGTGTCAATATAGGGTGAGACACACGGTGTCAATATAAGGTGAGACACATGGTGTCAATATAAGTTGAGACACAGGGTGTCAATATAAGTTGAGACACACGGTGTCAATATAAGGTGAGACACACGGTGTCAATATAAGCTGAGACACACGGTGTCAATATAAGGTGAGACATACGGTGTCAATATAAGTTGAGACACACGGTGTCAATATAAGGTGAGACACACGGTGTCAATATAGGGTGAGACACACGGTGTCAATATAAGTTGAGACACACGGTGTCAATATAAGGTGAGACACACGGTGTCAATATAGGGTGAGACACACGGTGTCAATATAAGTTGAGACACACGGTGTCAATATAAGGTGAGACACACGGTGTCAATGTAGGGTGAGACACACGGTGTTAATATAAGGTGAGACATACGGTGTAAATATAGGGTGAGACACACGGTGTCAATATAAGGTGAGACATACGGTGTCAATATAGGGTGAGACTCAGGGTGTTAATATAGGGTGAGACACACGGTGACAATATAAGGTGAGACATACGGTGTAAATATAGGGTGAAACACACGGTGTCAATATAAGGTGAGACACACGGTGTTAATATAAGTTGAGACACACAGTGTCAATATAAGGTGAGACACACGGTGTCAATATAGGGTGAGACACACGGTGTCAATATAAGTTGAGACACACGGTGTCAATATAAGGTGAGACACACGGTGTCAATGTAGGGTGAGACACACGGTGTTAATATAGGGTGAGACACACGGTGTTAATATAAGGTGAGACATACGGTGTTAATATAAGTTGAGACACACGGTGTCAATATAAGGTGAGACACACGGTGTCAATATAAGGTGAGACACACGGTGTCAATGTAGGGTGAGACACACGGTGTTAATATAAGGTGAGACATACGGTGTAAATATAGGGTGAGACACACGGTGTCAATATAAGGTGAGACATACGGTGTCAATATAGGGTGAGACTCAGGGTGTTAATATAGGGTGAGACACAAGGTGACAATATAAGGTGAGACATACGGTGTAAATATAGGGTGAAACACACGGTGTCAATATAAGGTGAGACACACGGTGTTAATATAAGTTGAGACACACAGTGTCAATATAAGGTGAGACACACGGTGTCAATATAGGGTGAGACACACGGTGTCAATATAAGTTGAGACACACGGTGTCAATATAAGGTGAGACACACGGTGTCAATGTAGGGTGAGACACACGGTGTTAATATAGGGTGAGACACACGGTGTTAATATAAGGTGAGACATACGGTGTTAATATAAGTTGAGACACACGGTGTCAATATAAGGTGAGGCTGACGGTGTCAATATAGGGTGAGACTCAGGGTGTTAATATAGGGTGAGACACACGGTGTCAATATAAGTTGAGACCCACGGTGTCAATATAAGGTGAGACACACGGTGTCAATATAAGGTGAGACACACGGTGTTAATATAAGTTGAGACACACGGTGTCAATATAAGGTGAGGCTGACGGTGTCAATATAGGGTGAGACTCAGGGTGTTAATATAGGGTGAGACACACGGTGTCAATATAAGTTGAGACACACGGTGTCAATATAAGGTGAGACACACGGTGTCAATATAGGGTGAGACACACGGTGTTAATATAAGTTGAGACATACGGTGTAAATATAGGGTGAGACACACGGTGTCAACATAAGTTGAGACACACGGTGTCAATATAAGCTGAGACACACGGTGTCAATATAGGGTGAGACACACGGTGTCAATATAAGTTGAGACACACGGTGTCAATATAAGGTGAGACACACGGTGTCAATATAAGGTGAGACACACGGTGTCAATATAGGGTGAGACACACGGTGTTAATATAAGTTGAGACATACGGTGTAAATATAGGGTGAGACACACGGTGTCAACATAAGGTGAGACACACGGTGTCAATATAAGCTGAGACACACGGTGTCAATATAGGGTGAGACACACGGTGTCAATATAAGTTGAGACACACGGTGTCAATATAAGGTGAGACACACGGTGTCAATATAAGGTGAGACACACGGTGTTAATATAAGTTGAGACACACGGTGTCAATATAAGGTGAGACATACTGTGTCAATATAGGATGAGACTCAGGGTGTTAATATAGGGTGAGACACACGGTGTCAATATAGGGTGAGACACACGGTGTCAATATAAGGTGAGACATACGGTGTCAATATAAGGTGAGACACACGGTGTTAATATAAGTTGAGACACACGGTGTCAATATAAGGTGAGACATACTGTGTCAATATAGGATGAGACTCAGGGTGTTAATATAGGGTGAGACACACGGTGTCAATATAAGTTGAGACACACGGTGTCAATATAAGGTGAGACATACGGTGTCAATATAGGGTGAGACTCAGGGTGTTAATATAGGGTGAGACATACGGTGTCAATATAGGGTGAGACACACGGTGTCAATTTACGTTGAGACATACGGTGTCAATATAAGTTGAGACACACGGTGTCAATATAAGGTGAGACATACGGTGTCAATATAGGGTGAGACTCAGGGTGTTAATATAGGGTGAGACACACGGTGTCAATATAAGGTGAGACACACGGTGTCAATATAGGGTGAGACACACGGTGTCAATATAAGGTGAGACATACGGTGTCAATATAGGGTGAGACACACGGTGTCAATATACGTTGAGACATACGGTGTCAATATAAGTTGAGACACACGGTGTTAATATAAGTTGAGACACACGGTGTCAATATAGGGTGAGACATACGGTGTCAATATAGGGTGAGACTCAGGGTGTCAATATAAGGTGAGACACACGGTGTCAATATAAGGTGAGACTCAGGGTGTCAATATAGGATGAAAGAGCATTACGCTTGGGAGGTGGGCATAAAAACAAAAGAATATTACATAATAAGTGAATTTTCCTTATTGATCTAAATAAAAAGAGTTTACACTTTACTCACTTCAGCAAAATCGGGTCTGTGTTTCAATCCCGGCTGAAGATGAAAAAGCAAATTAATACAACAAATAGCAAACACGTAAAGGAGCTGTTCAAATATAAAGACGTATAAATGGTAATAAACATAATGTGTGTGGGGGGGGGGAGCTCTCACCATGCCACTTTATGCGGGCAGGATGGGTGCCAGCACAATGTCAGTAGTTGTAGGAGATATGGGAGTTAGCACCATACCAGTTGTGGGAGTGGTGGGAGTCAACACCATGCCAGTTGTTGTGGGAGTGATGGGAGCCAGCAACATGTCAGTTGTTGTGGGAGTGATGGGGCTATAAAATAGTTTTTAGATCATTGATAGTATAACGATAGCTTTAGGTATATCCCTACAACTTTAGAACCCTGATAAGTTTCAGTTAATTAGTCGAGTTTACGGGTTCATAGGCCAAGGCCACATTTATACATTTCGTTAATTAAATGTTCAGGGTTAGATTTTATTTGGTAGAGTAAGGTTAACAGTACGAGTCAGATTCTATAAAATTTCCAGTGAGCCAGGTAGGAAAGATAGATCCAAAAGACATTGTCTAAGGTGTCAAGGGGGGAGCACCACTGTCTCTTAAGACAACGAACTTTTTTTATATCACGTTGATACAAGTAAGTGACCTGAACCGTAGGTAACAGTAAAATTAGTTATAGGTAACAAAGGGATGCTAATCTTATAATGGGTATTTGGCTGCACCGATCAATAGGTTGGAAAAAGCGTCATAATTATGTAAATGAGTTAGAAGAGGGTAGAAGGGCCAATCAGAAGAGTTAGGGCCTTAGAATCATGGGATGGCTTAATCACCACATATAATTAAATGTACGTTAGTTTTCAGGCAGACCGAATGCAGACTGACTAGAGACTGGACAGACCAACCTATATTCAAGTATTTCTGCTTCAATCGTTCTGGACGGCAGTATACTTGTAGTGAAAAGTTAGCTACGACAATTTAGTAGACCAGAAGCATTATATTTTATTAAAGTATATCTACTTCAATCCTTCGGGACGGCAGAATTATTTGATATTTTATTCAGGCATTTGTGAATACTGCTGCATGTGATTTCATTTCATGTATGTTTTTTATCGCATAATGAACGTCATTTGAATGTGGGTTGACTGTGAATGCAACTAAATTGAATGCTTCCTCAAGTGAACCAAAGAAAGAATGTCAGCACTACTCTAAACCATAACAATATATTAAAAACATAACGTTACATAAAATATAACGTAACAGATAGAATACCATGGAGCCAAAAATATTTGAACTAATGCTAGGGATAGTCCCTCATCGGAAGGAAGGTTCTCTCCATGAAATAAAATTGAAACAAACGTCATGGCCTCATTATGTCCATAAATAATAAAAGTAATACAAAGAATATATTTTAACATCTTACTCAATTTCGACAATTAATCATCATAGCAGTTTAAAGAATTACATATTAGAGATAAAAGTAAAAAAAAATGTTAAAGTTCAACAAAAATTAATTATTAAGCAATTTATGAGATGTATTCTACTTACGGCCTCATCGCCTCCATGTTTATATGATCTCTGGAGGAACGTAACATATAAGTTTTAATATTTCATAATAAACGTAATCTACATGTATATATTTTTTTTATTTTTTTAACGAAATTTATGACATATTTTGCAAATTAAAATAATCAACTTACCAAACTGTTATTCTCTTTTTTACCTACGTTATTTCCCTGATGAAATTAATTACCATAATTAAAAAATTTAAATAAAACATATTCAAATTGATATATCGGATTGAACTTATTTTGTTGCTTTTATCTTTAACATTTCGTTACCTTCTTAAAACAGAAACGATGACTCTAATAAAGATGGAATAAAACATGGAAAGAAAATCCTTCAACAATTCTAATCATGCATATTGCTATGTTCATACTATGGTTGTTAAATTAAAATATTGCTATGTTCATACAATGGTTGTTAAATTAAAATATTGCTATGTTCATACTATGGTTGTTAAATTAAAATATTGCTATGTTCATACAATGGTTGTTAAATTAAAATATTGCTATGTTCATACAATGGTTGTTAAATTAAAATATTTCATCAAAGCGCCTGCCAATCTTGAAAGAATAAATTGAAATACAATTATTCTGAAATCATTTTTCACTAGGATGTATTACATTTTAAATTATTTAAATTCATTAGCCTGTCAAATATCGTTTAGGAAAGAAAATGCAAGCCATCTGCTTGGTTTCTTACAAAAAATAAAACAATTATTAAATTAAACAACCAAATAAACTATTTAGATTTTAAATTAATGAGTCAATAGCTGATAACATGAAGTACAGTAAAGTGTGCAATTATGATTAAAGTAAAAAAAAATGTCATTAATTAATCAACACAGGACTAGTATATAATGTAGTAATGCACTCTTTTTAAACAAGGTAGTGATTATTATGGTGTTACTATTGTTTTTGAACAAGGTAGTGATTATTATGGTGTTACTATTGTTTTTGAACAAGGTAGTGATTATTATGGTGTTACTATTGTTTTTGAACAAGGTAGTGATTATTATGGTGTTACTATTGTTTTTGAACAAGGTAGTGATTATTATGGCGTTACTATTGTTTTTGAACACAGTAGTGATTATTATGGTGTTACTATTGTTTTTAAATATTCTTACTTTCTGTCCGCCTCTTCCTTGCTCTTCCGCCTGGTTAAAAGAGAAATGAGCTTTCTTAGAAAAATGCACCCAAAATAAGCAAAAAATAAATTATTCAATATTCATAAATAAAAGGTATAAGCCTTGGTGCCCACCTAGTTATATAGATTGTTTGTGTATCAGTTTTTGTTAAGACATGTTTAGTTCAGTATACTGTAATCACTCACTCTTTTTTTTATTAATGATAATTTAGATAAATGTTTGTTAGATATAATAAATTATTTTTTAGTATTTTTAGTGCACTTTTAAAGGTTTCTTTTTATTGTTGCTGTTTGTTGTATTTTACACTTTTTTTCGAAGAATTACATTTCTATTTTTTCGTTCACTTAAATATTTAATTAATATTGCGTCACTATTTCGCACTCTTATGAACTGGTGCTAAACATCGGGTTTATTTCGACAATATAATCTCAATGCGATTGTTTTCTTATTACAAACATTACTCAAAAACTAACATGTTTCGAAATTAAACAATGTTTTTATTCGTGGACTCAAAATGATTAAAGTTGTATCTTATCACGTTCAATCTACACGCGTGCCCAATAAGCCATCACTAGATTTGAACAGATCATAAATGTTACAGGATTTGAGAACGCATACAGCCACCCGTCCTTCAGCCACACACAGAAAGTGAAACCAAGTAAAAGCTTATAACTGTAAGAGTAGGCAAGCATCTAGGTATAAATATTATTTTGTTACTTATTGCTTCTATTTTTAATGTATATTTAGCCAATTCTATTGTAATCACCCGAACTTTTAATTGAGTAATGATTATTTATATAAACATTATTCTGATTAATGAGTTGTTTGTTTTAAGTTGTGTACTGTCATGTAGAATGTACACGTGTGGCAACTTTGAGCTAAAATAGAACAGGTCCTAGTCTGAGTTAAAAAATAGAACAGGTCCTAGTCTGAGTTAAAAAATAGAACAGGTCCTAGTCTGAGTTATAAAATAGAACAGGTCCTAGTCTGAGTTATACAAACCTACTCACAATCTGAGTGAAGCTAATTAAAATTTTGAATTTTGAGGTCACTTAAAATATTACAGTGCTTTTTTTACCAACTTCATAAATAAATATTAAAAAATGTAAATATATTGAATTTAATGCATCTAAATATAGATTTGTAGCTAGTATGTCAACAAAAAAATAAAATGGTGGCAAAAAATTGCTTTGATTTGAGAACATAAACATAACATAGAAATATAGAAAGGGTGTGAGACATATAGACTGACCAACAGATAGCCTATAACAAATATTCAGTCTTTTTTATGTGTGTCTAAACTTCTTTTTCTTATACTGGGCGCAACAGCTTGACCATCAATAACTGGCATCGGTGACCAGCTTGACCATCAATTACTGGCGTCGGTGACCCCAGTTTATAATTAAAAATTCTAGTTTATTATCTCACCACCACCCAATGACAGCTTACTTAGTTGACGAACCAACAGAAATTATCAGATTTACAATGACATTAGGGATACAAGCACAATAGAGAGAAACATGATAAGAAACACGAAAAGACAGAATATTAATAACAGAAAAATAATTTTTGTGTTCATATCTGATTAAACAAATTTGTTTTGATTTTAAATTACAGCTTTCGGTGGGATTATGGAATGTGAACTTTTCCCTTTCATTTATTTTTTTAAACAAGCTGCACTACATTATCTCGAAGTTTTAAAATTATCATCTTTTTTAAAATTATCATTAAAAGTAATGAAGACATAAATGATCATCAAAAGATTCTTGAGAAAAAAAGTCAGAGAAAAACGTCTAAATGTAAAGAAATGTCCCTTCATGGGTGGTATCTCTTGTTTACTTACTGATTCATCGTCATCATTGTCTCTACCCCGGCCCTGTGAAAGAAGGAATAACTTTAAGTAACTCACTTATTGACGAAATAAATCATTCACTAATTTAATATTATAAAGTTAACGCTGATGTCACGTCAAATCATTCACTACTTTAATACTTTAATATTACAAAGTTAACTCTGATGTCACGAAAATTCATTCATAAAAATAACTTTCGAAATACAAACTTAAATCTGATGACAAAAACCACCCAAAGCTCAAGCCAGTCTTTCGTTCTGTTTTAACGATACAAATGAAATGTGAGCCTTACATTATTCCCTTTCTCTTCACCGCGTCCATGACCTTTTTTACCACTTTCTGCATCACCCTGTGATATCCACATAAAGAAAATTATAGAGTAAACAAATGACCATTTGATATGCACATTAATATAATCATAAAGAAATCAAACATTAATATAATCATAAAGAAATCAAACATTAATATAAACATAAAGAAATCAAACATTAATATAATCATAAAGAAATCAAATATTAATATAATCATAGAGTAAAGAAGTCAAACATTAATATAATCATAAAGAAATCAAACATTAATATAATCATAGACTACAGAAATCAAACATTAATATAATCATAAAACAAAGAAATAGTGTGTTCTTTTTTTTAACTTGTGTTAGATGAATGCAGACTTCAAGCTAAATGTAAATAAATGTGTTATACTTACTCTATTGTTATTTTTGCCTCTGTGAGGATGCTGAAATTGAAGAGAAAATTTTAATTTCGTAATATTAAAATCATTCTATAATTTTGTTACAATATAACTTTAAGAACTAAAATACGTTAAAAGTATTTAAGTATTTCCATTATAAAAGTATGTAAGCATTTCCATTATAAAAGTATTAAAGTACCCTGTGTTTCGCAAGGTATTAGATTTATTAATATTAATTTAAACCAGATCATCATTACTATGTAGTGATGACGTACTTTACAGTTACTTGAGATTATAGATGAGAAATATTCAATACAGCAAAGTTCAATTCATAGAACCAATATTGTGATATATTTCCTGCATTCTTTGCTTATAATTGAATTCTTTAATTAACTGTTGTACATCTAAGCTAGACTAAGTGTTATGTTATTATTATTCAGTGACCAATAAACAGACTGAGATTCAATGCTGGGCTGCCTCAGTAGTGAGATAGTAACTGGTAAATCTGGTCAGCTGTAATTAATTATCTGACTAGTCCGATTTATTACGGAGTGGAAGAGGGGTAGATGAGAGACTCATAATAGTAAACACAACTGGGTTATACCTGATACACAAATACACGCATCGGTTGTCAATGGGAACTGGCAGAGTGGAGAAGTTCCCGTCATTGAAGTAAATAGTACCTAAGGTGATAACTTAAACGGACTAACGCGATGACATGATTGATAATTATAGTTTTAACCCACAATACTTAGTCTGTAAAGTTTTACTAAAATGTTGGGGTTATGATATTTTACTTACTAAAGAAGTAATGAATTTTGAAAGAATTTGTAAGAATTGAATTGAATGGCGTATATTGTAACATAGATATCATCAAGTGTATATAGTTGAGAAATTTGCTTGAATTGTGTTATTTTAGATTGAACAACCATAGAAGGCAAATCATCGGACTGAACTTTAGAAATACTGGAATACTTTTACTGACAGGATAAAAGAACGAAAATTGATCTACTACAGTTTATATATTTATGGAGACTGAGTTAGCGTTCATACATGATGAGTACATGTACTATGAAGATAAATGTCAAAGTTCAATCTAAATGAGTCTGTATTCAGAGCTTAAGAATACATTTACTCTACGAAGTAATTTTGTTTAGAATATTTGGATGCACTTATAAAAAGACACATCTGAATTACTTACATAAATAAGTGGAAAAGATGAACATTTTACCATCACAGGGAAAATACTTGCATAAATCAGTGGAAAAGATGAACATTTGACCATCACAGGGAAAATACTTGGCAAGGAATCGATGAAAAAAGCCACCTCTGGTTATGACTTGTTACAGTGGGTTGTGGATTGTGTGGAGAAAAGGGCTTGACCACGCCTAGTTACAGTGGGTTGTGGATTGTGTGGAGAAAAGGGCTTGACCACGCCTAGTTACAGTGGGTTGTGGATTGTGTGGAGAAAAGGGCTTGACCACGCCTAGTTACAGTGGGTTGTGGATTGTGTGGAGAAAAGGGCTTGACCACGCCTAGTTACAGTGGGTTGTGAATTGTGTGGAGAAAAGGGCTTGACCACGCCTAGTTACAGTGGGTTGTGGATTGTTAGGAGAAAAGGGCTTGACGCTTTTACTGGAATAAATTATGTCATAATAAACTGGTCGAGAAAATGTTAAAAGCAGAAAACCCTCACAAGGAAGGTTTGTCATTGTACTGTTTCCTGCAATCGTGTTATTAATACTCGGACAGTTATTTTATAAAAAATAAAAAAAATTTCTTTGCTATACGGATGTTTTTTATTCTATCTATTAGATATTATACATTTCATACATAATTTAAATGAAGGAGGCTGTGTTGATACAAGAGTTAAATGAAGGAGATTGTGTTGATACAAGAGTTAAATGAAGGTGATTGTGTTGATACAAGAGATGAATGAAGGAGATTGTGTTGATACAAGAGATGAATGAAGGAGATTGTGTTGCTACAAGAGATGAATGAAGTATATTGTAAGCGATCATTTGTTTATGATGCAGTCTTCACCTTACCACGGCCATCTCAATGCATCGCCGAACCAAAAGTGTTCCCTACCCTTGTCCCACGTTGTTAGTTTTTATTTTAACTCTTTGTAAGGAAACGATCTTGTCTCTTAAATGGTGTTTATCGCGAAGATTCAATAAACCAGTGGACCCAAGACTTTTTCTCGCTCTATAACGGTCAACGTTTGATGATTTCACCGCAGCCCGCTGTGGGGGGAGGGGGGGATTATTTATTTTTTAGATTGTTTTACCTCTGCCGCTCACCGGTACCGGTCCGCGGCCCTGGAGTTTGGAGCTACTGCAGCCTGGAGGTTGTGTTGCAGCACGAATTTCTCGCCACCCAACCACCCATGCTATCTCTTAGATTTATTCCTATAAATGAAGGCTCCATGGAAGACAAAAAATATGTCTGTCAGCAGTTTTGGGGATCTGATAACCTTCATGACATAGAACGTCAGGTCATCAGTCGTGCATTGGCCCATTTGTCTACTAATAATTTCGTTTAGTAGTATCGTTACTTTGTCAAATAAACATACCGAGTTGGTCTCCATGGTAACATAGACGAGAAGAATAGCCAGGGCGAGAAGGATTGTCTTGGACAACATCTTTAACCTGTTAATTATATATGTACAAAAACATCTTTAACCTGTTAATTATATATGTAGAGAAACATCTTTAACCTGTCAATTATATATGTACAAAAACATCTTTAACCTGTTAATTATATATATACAAAAACATCTTTAATCCCACACGCTTTTAGTGTAGATCTAAGTATTCCTTATAGTTGCAGTTTGATTCTATCAAAATGTATTTACGTTAGATTGATACCTGCTGCTTGATCATAACAAAATGTCTCGACTTGACTACATACATTTTTTACCAACAAAATAAAAAAAAGTTCTACAGTAGTTTAGTATATTTTAGTTCTACAGTAGTTTAGTATATTTTAGTACTTCAGTAGTTTAGTATATTTTAGTACTTCAGTAGTTTAGTATATTTTAGTACTTCAGTAGTTTAGTATATTTTAGTACTTCAGTAGTTTAGTACATTTAAGTTCTTCAGTAGTTTAGTATATTTTAGTTCTTCAGTCGAAAAAAACAACAACAGGCAAATTTTAAAAAAAATTAATGATCAAATCTAAATACCTGAAGTATTTGTGCGGTAGTGAAAAGGTAGGCCAGTTACGACTGAATGGATATGAAGTCACCACAGCGAATGAGTACAAAACACAACTAGACAGGATGGTATTTTATAAGCTGCTCGTAATGACGTAAGCCTCATGACTAGGGGGAAAATTAATCCCGTAAATTATTAGTTGGATGTTTCATAGTCTTTTACAAGAAATATAAAGTTTGAACAGTTGATTAAGGGTGTCCGCCCTCGCACTGAAGCTTAATAAGCTGTTCTCTGTGTTATGGGCCCCTGACATAATTAGATCATCATCTCTTTTCGTCAAATGTACTACGGTAAACATCAATTAGTGGGAAAGTAGTCATAAAGATAATGTTTGATGTTAAGGTATTTATAAGCCAGGGTAATGCTGACATAAAGAGGTTATTTATATTCTGATTGACCATTTTTCATCTTCCTTTTTTAAGAACATACTTTCTTTGCATTAAAAAATATCAGAAATCATACTCTTAATTCCCATAGATAATTATACAGCTTATAATTTAAGAAGTGTAATATCTAAACATAAATCTAGCCACATGTCTAGAAATATAAATAATTACATACAGCCAGAATTGTAGCTAGCTATTTAGGCGCCTGTGGGAGGTGAATGATAAAAAAAAGTGCAATATATAAATAAATAAATATACTTATAACAAATCTCTTATCTCTGCATGCAGCCACAGATACCTTTTTTCAAACATATAATATTTTTTATTTGGTTGACGGGAAATAACGGCGTCGTCGGTTTGGGGGGTGGGGGGGGGTGGGGGGGGGTTCTTTGCCCACGGCAGCCGCATCGTTTATATATTCATTAGAACAACCATGGCGGCCTAGCCTCAATTCAAAATTAGGACGTTGTCCTTTTTATAGCATCACACTAGCCTACTAAATAAGTCATATTAGCATCACACTAGCCTACTAAATAAGTCATATTAGCATCACACTAGCCTACTAAATAAGACATATTAGCATCACACTAGCCCAGGGGTGGGCAAACTTTTCTTACGGAGGGCCACATTGAAAATTTGATTGTTATCGGCGGGCCGCATATATATTTGTCTACTTTAATTACAATTTACAACATATGAAAATATGAATTAATGATAACAATCAAGTATGTGTCATTTTATTTCACATTTACACTTTATTACATATGTACATTACTTTTCAAAATAAGAACTAAATCAAATCAGTGCTGATTTGGTAATAAGACTTTACTATTCATAATTATTTCAACAAACGTTTTTTGTTACCTGTCATAAATTTATGAAGACGATGGAACTTAATTTACATACAAGCTGACCACAGAGTACAAATATAATTAATAAGAAGTTTGAAACTGCTCATGATTTCGTATAATGTTTTTTAACTGTGGAACCAGTTTACAGGTTGTGATTCGCATGATTGTATTTAAATCAGTCAACATCTGTTATTAGACTTGTTTAATTTCATACAAGAATACGTTTGCTCACAAATGTATGTGGACCCAGATAGTGACAAAAGCTTGGCAGCAGAGTGTTTTAGGTGTGGAAATGCCGCTGCTGGCAAACATCCATAAAACTCCAGAAGAAAAACTGACCTAAACTTCTCATTCAGGTCATAACTTTCTAGTAGGTCAAGTATATCCTCTGGGACTGAATCAGCTTCTGCACTAAATAGCGAAGTCTTGGAACCTCCCTTCAAATTCCACAACCAAGGCATCCAACTGAGCCTTGCACTTGTTAGCCATTTCAGCAGAATGGATTTTCTGTTTCAGCAAAGGGAAATGGCAAAATCTGTTTTCACCTGCTTGCCTGAAGAACAGAGAGAGTTTTGTCTGAAATGATTTAACATGCACATACATTTAATGTGCAAACAAGCTATTGGCCTGAAGTTTGAGACTCAGTTCATTCAACTTTTCTATAATGTCAATGACAAACATGAAGTCTGACTTTCACTCTTCATTAACAATGTTAGTAACAAAGTCCCAAAGAAAACCCTTCATCTCCAGGAACATAAATATTTCTTCCTTGATATTCCCTGCTGTGGTAGTTAATATCAGAATGTTTACGTTTTTAAAGCTTTAAGCACTGCCTGGAACTGCCTGTGATTAAGTGCCCTTGCCCTGATGAGGTTTATAACACTGACAACTAGGTCAATAACATGCTTGATATTCAACGCAGCTTTACGCAGACTTTTGTGATGGATGACTCGGTGGAGAGGTAAAATAGTAGTCGGGATGTTCTTCTTTAATTTTCTTATTCAACTGCACCAGACCTTCGTTTTTCCAGCTAAAGCACGCGCTACATCTGTTGTTACACTTGCCATCTTGTTCCACACCAACCCATTTCTTTAAACACAGGTCTCAGCAGCACTGAATAAATCCTTGCCTGTCGTTGTGTCTTTGAGTGGCTTAAAACTTAGTAAGCTCAAAAAAGAGTTTATTCTCCGTATAAATACAAACAATTGCGCTGTATCTGATATTTTTGTCCAAGTTCTGTACTCTCTGTACCACAAAAGCTATAAAACTGTCGAACATAATTCTAAAATACTTTTCAGCCTTTATATCCAAATAAGAATCTCTTTCACGTGATGTGCCAGGGCATTTATAAACTCATTTTGTTTCACAGATGATAGAAAAGACACGGATGCTTTTATTGTAAAGGTATATTGTCCTCTTTAATCTCATATTGTCATCTTTTAACACTTAGTCATATTCGAAAGCATCTCAACCATTTCAAGAATTGTATTCATTTACTTAAGCTCCCGACACTCTGCATGGTGGCTAACTAGGCTACTGCTATGTATGGTGGCAAACTAGTCTACTGCTCTGTATGGTGCAAACTAGGCTACTGCTCTGTATGGTGGCGAACTAGGCTACTGCTCTGTATGGTGGCAAACTAGGTGTAAAGGTATAATTGTGTAAAGGTATAGAAGTGTAAAGATATAATTGTTTCGTGTAAAAATATAATTGTTTCGAAACAGTAAGATCACTTTTAATTTAACTAAATCCGAGTTTTTTATATTTCCGGAAGTAAGAACGAATTTAGACAGTTGAAGATCCACTCTCGTATAGGACAGACGTGTCATTGTAGTTATTCTGAGTGATATATATATTATTTATTCTGAGTGATCACGAGAGAGTTATAGTTCACCTCCATGTTGGAGATATTGTGCTAGACAGTTTATTATATACATGTACTTGGATATTATAGATGGATCCTTTGAACTTGATTGAGTTCCTATTTGAATGTGATAATTTATTGGATTGATTTCTACAATATGTACTCGGAATTTATTTCATCATTTTTTTTATAATATTATTGTGTCGAGAATAAATACTTGAATCAGCTAAGAACTCTTGTATCAAGTTATTTTTGATGTTGTGATTTGTGAATAGGAAAGAACCGCCACAGCTACCATAAACACGCCTCCAGTTCACAATCTATATTGATACAGCAATGAACTTAATACCCTGTCAAAAATTGGGAATAATTATACGTTGACAAAATGCTGATAGCAGTGATAGCCCAAATAATATACCCTGACAATGGTGGCAGCGTTTACGAACTGAACCTGAAAACTGAACAATAAGAACTACGAACACAGGAAAGTACAACTTCCATTTTGCTGGACGAGCTGAATTCATCTTCCAGAGGCGGCACCAGAAATCTGATAAATTGTGGCCAACATGGAGAACCTAAGCATCCCGAAGACCAGAGAGACCAGTATACTGTTAACAGTTTGCAAATAAAAGTTCATCTTCCAGAGGCGGCAACAAAAGTTGATTCAACCCGACGGAGCCCCACGGTGACCCACACCACAGTGACCCACATTTGCAAGTCGACGTGTCCGACACTGAGGTCGTTAGCAAGTGACACCTCATTTTGATCGCGGCATACCCTACTGCCCGATTAAAGTCACACTTTGGTACCTAGTTGCCAAATATAGGAAGATATACTTCTTACAGTATAAAAATTCATCATTAGAGAATTCATCATTATTTTCTCTCTGCTTGTGTATTCCGATGACGTCAGCACCTTCCCGTAGACGGCGTGCAAACCAGGTCAAGATGGCCGCTTGTTTTCTTGTAGACTGAGACTACACTACACATCTCAGACTGTGTTTGTTTACCTTGTACATTCAGGAAGAAACTTTCATTCACTGTTGGCCAGTGTTTACATTAACACTTTCATTCATCTACGGAAAAGGAGGCAAGGTCACAGGTCAAGATGGCTGTTTGCTACACTAAAGACTGTGCTTGTTAGTGCTTGTATTAACATTATTTGGAACCAGGACAAGAAGATAGAACAGCAGAACAAGGAAGACAAGTAAATATATTTACTTTAAATTTAAATAATTTTTTTTTCTTCTCTCCTATTTTATTTTCCCCTTATAATCAGTGTTCATTTATGTTATTTGTTTCATTAATGGGTGGTGGAGTGGTGAGTCAGTTGAACTAGTCATCTGGCGCTTTCTGTTAGGACATACTGATTTTCTTTCTGGATCTTTACACTTAATTGTGTGTTGATTGATTAATTTTGGATCCAGATAGATTATCGATATCATGTAAATATTTAGTTGTCTGCGACTTGTTTGTTCATTGTTTAAAACCCCCTTTGTTTAAATATTGTCCGAAATTTTTTTTTTTCTACCAGTTTTGTCGATGTCTCGTCTAGTTTAATCATTATTTTTCTCTCACGTCTACTATCAATCTACTAGGAATTTTTTTTCGCTGATTCTGTTATCGTTTAAGTCCTGTCTTGTAAAAACCTTATTTCTTCATAATTATTTTTTTTTTTATTATTTATCATTTATTAGACACTGAACACTGACCCCCCTTCTATTTTGTTACTTCAATGTACAATATTGTATAATGATTTTTGCCATGTGATCAATGCCAGTTAGTAGTATTATTTAGTGCCAGTAATTTTTCTTGAAGTTACATTGAATATAGATTTATGTATTGCCAGTGATACAGTATCAGTATCATATATTTTCTATAATAGTGATTTTTATCACTATATTTACATATTTGATATATCTGAACCGGCAATATGGAGGCTAAAAATTTAGAAGAAAATTTATGGGAAGTATATGAGAGGAGAGGTGAAAAATATGGTCTAACAGGAGAGAAACTCCTACAATTTATTAAAGAAAACGTTGAAAAAGAGGAAGCTAAGGCGCAAGCGAGATTGCAATTAGATAAAGAAAGAATAGATAGAGAAGAAAGACTTGCTCTTAGAAACCTTGAAAAGGATAAATTAGATGCAGACAGACAGGAAAGATTAGAGAAAGAGAAAATACAGTTAGAAATAAAAAGATTAGAAGCAGAAATAGAAATGAAAAGAATAGACTCAGAGCAACACACAAAAACACTGCAAAAGAATAATACAGGTGGTAGACCACATATAGCTCAGTTTAATTCTAAAGATGGTAACATTGATGCATATTTGGCCAATTTTGAATCTATACTTACAGTTAACAATATACCAGAGTCTGAGTGGACTAAATATGTACTAGAAGCATTCCGTGGTGAATCAGTAAGCGTATTGCAAATGTTAGGTCGACCAGAACATAAATCATATAATGAAATTAAGCAACACCTCTTAGATTTTCATAACAAAACTGAGGAACACTATAGGAATCTGTTCCACAATTCAATAATGACTGAAACAGAACACCCTACAGCCTATATAAATAAATTGGAGTCCTATTTAAATAACTACATTAAAATGGCTGGCATAAATGCATCTGATCCCCAACAAATTATAGAATTAATGCTAGTAGACAAAATTTTAAACATAAGCTCCAGCAAATTATTCTCTTTCATTAAATTAAAGAAGGTCAATTGCAAGAAAGATCTTATTTCCACATTATCTGATTATAAAGATAGTAATCAAGATGTCCCCATGTTCAAAAGTAAGAATGACAATACTTTTAGTGCCATTAGACACAAAAACAGATCACAATACAGTTACAATGATAATAGATATAGAAGCTTACCTGCCAGATTTCCTAATAGGATGCAAAGGACTTGTTATTACTGTCATAATCCAGGACACAATATAGCCAAATGCAAGTTATATCTCAACAGAAATAGATATGTGAATAATGGTCAGGTACAAGAAAGCAGATATATACCCAATAGACAGTATCATAGAAACAGTAATGATAGATCTTCTGGTAGATATCAGGGACAATATAGAAATAGACAGTCACCAAACAATAGTCCTCCTAGACATAATAATGATAGAGGCAGATCCTTAAATAGAAATAACAAAGTACATAATGTTAATGCTTTGTTAAGTAACAATGGTAATTTGATATTTTACCCCTGTTTTCTCAATAATAAACCGGTTATGTGTCTTAGAGACACAGGTGCTACATGTGTAGTGGTAGATGTATCTCTTGTTCCACATGAGTGCATGATGGACAGTTCAGAAGATATTAAATTAGGAAATGGTCACACACTTAGCTGTAAGAAAGCCATGATAGATATAGACACCCCATGGATTAGTGGGAAAATTGAGGCCATAGCTATGACATCACCAGTAGCCCCTTTAATTATAGGTAACATTCCAGACATTAAACCAGATAATTCTCAAGAGTTATTTACACTTTGGTTAAGTAACAAAGAAATAAACATACAAAAAGTACTGAAATCTATAGATAAGGACCCGATAGAAAGTGATACTACTACTATAATACAAACTATGCAGAACACTGAACAACCACTTAAAATTCCTAGATGGAATGGTTTAGGCAATGTACTTAATTATATATCTCTGGTAGAGAGTCATATGTCAGATCTCCCTCAAACTGAAATATCGGCAAGAATTGTGGACCTGCTGATAGGACACAAACATGCACATAACATTGCACAAGGCATTGCAAAGACATATAAGGGTGACTTAAATAAAATGAAAGAAGAACTAGAAGAAAAGAACAAAGTAGAGAAAAATAAAAAAAGAATAGTTATTAAGATAGATTCTGAGGATGATATAGAGCACTCAAAACATATAAAATTAGCGCAAATATTAAATGTCACCACCAGAGCACAAGCTCTTGTTAAATGTGAAGAAGTACCTCAATTAGAGAACAGTGATATATTTACTATCTTGAATATCACTAAAGATAATTTGATTAAATTACAACAGGAAGATAAATCTCTACTTCCACATTTTGAACAATTAAATAGGGTTGGTGACAGACAAATTTCATATTTATTGGTGGATGATGTCCTTATAAGACAATTTGTAGGTAATAAAAGCTGTACACAAATAATGATACCTGAGTCCCTTAGGACTAGAATATTAAAAGTGTCACATGACAGTCCATTAGCTGGTCACATGAGCTATAGAAAAACATTAGACAGGATAAGAGAACATTGTTTTTGGCCAGGCTTAGAGAAAGACATTAAAATATTTCTCAGATCATGCCAAATCTGTACAACACTGAATAAAGACCCCTCAAACCATAAAGCTCCCATTCAGGAGATGGACACAAACCACAAACCCTTTTATCAGATAGCTATAGACATAATAGGACCAATACCACAACAGTCCCAGAGAGGACATAGATTTATCTTAACTATAATAGACTTTGCCACCAGATGGTTAGAGGCTATTCCTCTGGTGAATGTCACCTCAGAGTCTATTTGTAGTGCATTATTAACTGTTTTTACTAAGTTCGGATTTCCTCAAATTATTTTATCAGACAATGGGACACAATTTGCATCCCAGATAACTCATGCCTTTACAGACATGCTAGAGATTACACAGGTATTTTCCCCTCGTTACAGACCCCAAACTAATGGTGCTGTAGAAAGAGCAAACCAGACCATTAAGAGCATGTTAAGGAAAGTAGTTGTTGACCAGGAACATAATTGGGATAAATTTTTACCTCTGGTGTTATTTGCCTACCGTGAAGTGCCTCATGAGTCAACTAAATACTCCCCCTTTGAATTAATGTTTGGTACAAACCCTAGAAGCCCCCTTAAAATTTTTAAAAACAATATTTTACCTTCTTTACAAGAAGAAAACATTCCAACCTCTGACTGGGTTGAGCAGATTAGAAATAACTTGACTTATGCAAATAAATTTGCAGAGGCCAACTTAAATAATAGCAATAAGAAAAATAGAATTGATAAGAATAGAAATAGAAAATTAAGGACACTAAATGAAGGTGATAGTGCATATGCCTTATATCCACAAGACAGTAACAAATGGAGAGGTCCATATCAGGTTAAAAGTAGAAGAGGCAAGACAAACTACATATTAGACATAGAAGGGAAAGATACATTATGTCACATTGACACCCTAAAGAAATATATTGACAGACCAAAAAAATATTTGAACTCATTCTTACAAACAGATGCATCCTCATTGAAGTATTTAGATAGTTTAGCTACACAATTAGCTCAATGTCAGAACTGGGCTATCAATAAAGAGAAACCAGAAGATGACACTATAAAAATTTTTAAGTATGCTGTCACAAAATGCATTAATCAGAATAAACTTAATTGCAAAAACATTGATTCCTTCCAAATTAACCATTTTCATCAGTTGGAAAAATTGTATGAATCAATTGCCAATAACTTTACTAGTGATCAGGTGAAAGCAAACCAGTTAGTTTTAGACTTATTGAATATTCATTCTGTGTCTAATGATCCTCAACTATTAAATGTCATATCTCATGACACAGAAGACAATGATATTATCTGTAAAGAAATTCCAGTCATTAGTGAAGATCTTAATGATCTTACAAAAATAAATTATTCCTCAGACATATCTATTGATAAAAAGACTGAAGTAGAAAAGTTGATGCATAATTTCAGCATGGTAATTTCTAATAAGCCAGGGAGAACAACTAGCACTCAACACAAAATCAGATTAATAGAAGGAAAAACATTTAAAGCTAAATGCTATGATATACCATATAAATACAGGGAGTTATTAGACAAAGAAATAAAGAGCTTGTTAGAGAATGGTCTTATAAGACATTCTGAATCATCTTACAAATCCCCAGTAGTTTTAGTTAAGAAAAAGAATGGAACAATGAGACTCTGTTGCGATTACAGAGGCCTTAATACAATAACACAAATAGACAAACAACCTCTAGCTAATGTAGATGACGTAGTGAATGATATGGCACATGCCAACATTTTTTCTCATTTGGACTTAACGCGTGGCTTCTGGCAAATACCCATGGAAGAAAACTCTAAGAAATTTACAGCCTTTGCTACACATGACAATTTTTATGAATGGAATGTCATGCCATTTGGGTTAGTGAATAGCACTGCCACATTTACTAAAATGATGTCATCCATTTTAAAAAACCAACCTAATGTTAAACACTATGTGGATGATGTCTGTATTTTCACTCAGGACTGGGATACTCATATGAAAACACTAAATGACCTATTAATTATATTCAGAGATCATAATCTCACAGTGTCCCCAGACAAAATTAAAATAGGTTTTCAACACATAGATTTTTTGGGCTACAATATAGGTCATGGTACAATAAAACCCACAATCACTAATGTTAGCAAAATTTTGGACATAAAAACCCCTGAAACTAAAACACAAGTTAGAGCCCTCATTGGACTATGTTGTTATTACAACAAATTTATTAAGAACTTTAGTGATATTATAGACCCACTTAGGGAACTCACTAAGAAAAACATGAAACAAAAAGTTATATGGACCAGTGAATGTCAGTCTGCACTTGACAAGATTAAAAATCACTTTAACAATCCTCCCATTTTGAAAGCCTTTAATTCAAACAGTAACTTGGTATTATGTAGTGATGCTTCAAATATTGCCATTGGTGCGTGCTTAATGGAAGAAGACAATAAAGTAAATAGACCCATATTTTATCTGAGTAGGAAACTGACAGAGACAGAAAGAAAATACTCTGTTATAGAGAGAGAATGTTTAGCCATAGTCTGGTCTATAACTAAATTACAGAAATATTTATTAGGTAGAAAATTTTCAGTGTGGATAGATCACAAGCCACTGATAGAATTTAAACATAAACAAATAAATAATTCCAAATTAACAAGATGGTCTTTACTTTTACAGGATTATGATTTTCATATAAAACATATCAAAGGTTCAGACAATTTCATACCAGATATTTTATCAAGGCTAACTGAATAAATTGATCAGATATTTTGTTGCTGGCATAATAATTAAATAACAATTAATAACATACAAAATATTTTTCTTGATTGTTAAATGAAATTTATCTTAGACTTAACTAGTACACATATATACATACATTGATAAATAATGATGTGATTTACATAGATATTATAAATGGAGAATAGTAATTTGAGTTAGCATATTTGGTAACACATAGTAATTTTTTTAGAAATTCTTACTCAAGAATATAAATTCATTCAGCATGATATATTATGATTATATTTTTTGTTGATTATGGCACATTGTACTTCATGTTAATAAATGAATTGGCAATAATTTTTTTTGAAGATTGTTAATGTTAATGGCAATTTTTTTTGTAATAGAAAGACATTGTGAACAATTTATTCTATATAATGGCATTGAACAAAATTTTTTTTTGAGATGGCATACATTGGCATTGTAATTTATTTTTTTTTTTAAATATTGCATGAATTGACATTGATTAGCAAATTATTGTATATAATGGTATTGTACATTATTTTTATCATTTACTTAGTACATATTAGGAAGATTGTTTACATATACTTTGGTAACATGAAATAACATTTTTTTGTGACATGATTAGTTGTTACCATTACTTGTAATTATTTCAACACCACAAACTTGTACTTGTTCACCAAATTTTGAGGTGATATACATATTGATATAACAGGATAAAAGAGGCATACCACTGTTGGACATTATGTAATTTGAAACTGTAGAATATATTATGTTGGTACTATGAATTAGTTATAATGTTGAGATGGACTTAGGTAATATTGTTCATAATCATTTGTTTTTCTCAATTAGTTATTGTACTTGGTTTATCCAAGGGTTGGTCGGAAAGGACCATATAAGCAGCAGGGACGCTGTATGTTGATTGTACCCCATGAGATCCAGCCAAGTGGCTGATGATTATTATTTATTGAATTAAGAGTATGGACATCGGTATTGTCATACTGTCTTATTTGAATTTCTTCGGATAACTACGCATATATTTAAGTTGGGCATAGGAATGCCATGATATTGTAATTGAGTTTAATGGGGATATTGAATATATTTTGGCATCGCTTCGGCACGATATGCCATGTTGTATACAGTAACAATTGATAAAATAATTAATTTGATTTTGACAATGCTGTAGTATTAAGATACCACATTGTAAGACATATAATTTATGGTTGTAACTTCTGTCAATTTTTTTCATGATGTTGATGCAAATATATGCACCTATAATGTTATTTTGTAGATAACTTATTATAAATAGAAATACAAGTGTATATATATTGATGTATATAGTTACTCTAGTTGCATAGAGTGGAATATTTTTTTGATAAATTGATTGTTACTTATTAAGGATGGTACATATCTACAGTGCAATTAATAATAGTTTTTTTTTAGAGAAATGTTGCACATTTTTTGGTGGGTGGGGAGGTGTAAAGGTATAATTGTGTAAAGGTATAGAAGTGTAAAGATATAATTGTTTCGTGTAAAAATATAATTGTTTCGAAACAGTAAGATCACTTTTAATTTAACTAAATCCGAGTTTTTTATATTTCCGGAAGTAAGAACGAATTTAGACAGTTGAAGATCCACTCTCGTATAGGACAGACGTGTCATTGTAGTTATTCTGAGTGATATATATATTATTTATTCTGAGTGATCACGAGAGAGTTATAGTTCACCTCCATGTTGGAGATATTGTGCTAGACAGTTTATTATATACATGTACTTGGATATTATAGATGGATCCTTTGAACTTGATTGAGTTCCTATTTGAATGTGATAATTTATTGGATTGATTTCTACAATATGTACTCGGAATTTATTTCATCATTTTTTTTATAATATTATTGTGTCGAGAATAAATACTTGAATCAGCTAAGAACTCTTGTATCAAGTTATTTTTGATGTTGTGATTTGTGAATAGGAAAGAACCGCCACAGCTACCATAAACACGCCTCCAGTTCACAATCTATATTGATACAGCAATGAACTTAATACCCTGTCAAAAATTGGGAATAATTATACGTTGACAAATGCTGATAGCAGTGATAGCCCAAATAATATACCCTGACACTAGGCTACTGCTCTGTATGATGGCAAACTAGGCTACTGCTCTGTATGGTGGCGAACTAGGCTACTGCTCTGTATGGTGGCAAACTAGGCTACTGCTCTGTATGGTGGCGAACTAGGCTACTGCTCTGTATGGTGGCAAACTAGGCTACTGCTCTGCATGTTGGTGAATTAGGCTTCTGCTCTGTATGGTAGCAAACTAGGCTACTGCTCTGCATGTTGGTAAATTAGGCTTCTGCTCTGCATGGAGGCAAAATAGGCTACTGCTCTACATGGTGGCAAATTATGCTACTGCTCTGCATGGTAGCAACCTAGGCAACTGCTATGTATGATTACGAACTAGACTACTTCTCTGTATGGTTGGGCTACTGCTCTGTATGGTGGCACCCTTTGTAACTGCTCATGTTTTTAACTATGAACGGTTATAAAACCCGACTAGATCGATTTCTTTCTGATATGAAAGTTGAATTATTCCTCTTGGCGTCACCCCTATGGTGGTGTCACCCGGTGTGGCCCGCACCCCCGCACCACCCTCCTAGTGACGCCGCTGTTCCTCTGTAAATATTATCATATACATAAATGTATTCCTCTGTAAGTATTTCCATATTTTTCAATTTACTTCAGATGGTAAGTGTAATGTAATCTGATTCATATGAACCTCGGTCTTGAAAAAATATTGATGGTTAAGTCTCATATATTAATCTAAGTGAAAGCATTCACAATACTATTTCAGTTTACGAAAATAATAAAGTATAGGCTTTAGAAAATATAACTGGTACACAATTTGTATGAAATATATGAATGCTCTGTTTTTCTCTGTTCATTAATATCACGCTCTTAAAAACGAGAAATCTGAATGACGATGGCCGCAGTGAACGCGCTAGTGACCACGTAAAACAACCAAGTTTAATTTTTAAAACTTTAAATAATCCTAAAAGTTGTGTTTCAGATGAAATTTTTTTTGTTTTTTTTTCCTCCCTTATCTTGTCTTATTTTGTTCTGATATATTTTTAAGTTTTTACTTTGTCAAATTAAACAGTTCTTGTAGCTGATGCTTTTAATTTGTCATTTGGTATAGTTAATCACTTCTTATGGCTGATGTTTGCCAAAATTACATACTGTCTGTCGAACTTTACATTAGTTCAATAAAACGGGCTTTCACGAACCATGAGAGATATAGCAGGTACTTTAACTATGACCTGAAATATCCATCTATCAGTCGTCACTGGAGATCGAACGAGGTGATAAATTAAATAGAACTTTTATGTTTTATTCACTTGTACGCGTTCTTATAAGCGTTTTAGCCGGCTTAAAAAAGGTATCCACTTTGTTACATTAACGTTTTTGATGTTAAACTTTGTAAACTGGATGAATATTACCAAAATAGCTTATTATTTCTAACTCTCCACTGCTGCTGATAAGCTAAGTTTAGGTTTTGGTCAAGCTTGCTACTCATTTAGCTAAAAAAATGATATTTTAATCATGAATAATGATTCTCAAAGAAAAATTTAAGGTTGGTCGCGACGAAATAAAACTTATAATCATACGATTGAGAATCTGTGAATCTCTGAATACTACTCTTTTTCTCAGTAAGTGAAAAAAACTAAAATTTGGTTCATCTGCAAATCAAAAGTTCAATCAAAGCTTACGAATACATGTAATTTGAAGACAAATGTCTGCGTTCACTGCTGAATAATACATGTACTTTAAGAAGAAATTTTGTACAGAATAATTCGGCACTGAATGCACGTATATAAAGACACATCTAAATTACGTGTATTAATCAGTGGAAAAGATGAAAATGTTGCCTCCACAGGAGAAATACTTGCATTAATCAGTGGAAAAGATGAAAATGTTGCCTCCACAGGAGAAATACTTGGTATGGAATAGATGGGAAAAAATCCACCTCTGGTTATGACTTGTTAGAGTAGATTTTGTATTGTGTGGTTTTCTTATTTCCTTTATTGTAGTTTCTCTTTACAAGTGGGTCACGTTAATAATAACTGGTGGTTGTCATTGTGGATCGGGATGTACCAGATTCGCCCTCCCCTTCCATAAGATGAATGTTGTCTAATGATTATCAAATACGAGCTTTTATACTCCAATCTGTTACATACTTATGCATATTTCTTCAGAGTTTTATCAGACAGACATATACATAAAATTGTCTTAACATGTTTCATTATGTTGTCTTTTTTAATATGAAAAAGTAAAGTATGCCATCTGTCTAAAATCAACATCTATATTACATTCTATATCTATAGAAAGCATCTACATTAAATTTTTATCTAATAATACGATCTAAATTACATCTAATTCTAAATATTCCATTTACATCACATCTATCTAAAGATAAAATTTCCTTACATGTATATATCTAAAGATAACATCTGCATTACATCTACATCTAAAAATAATATCTATAATACATCAATATCTAAAGATCACGGATTCTTGCAGCGATCAAAGTCAATAATCTTTGTGAAAATTATCAAGTAAAAACCTAGTCATTTTTACAAACAAAATAATATAGAATTGTGTTTATTTCTAACAAAAATAATCACCTTATCTTTCTTTATATCCAACATTTATTAAACAACATACTGGATGTATAATTAGCGAGTATATAATTAACAAACCAAACGGAAAACGTGTGTTAGGTCCAATATCTCAAGAGACTTCGTTCAACTAAGCTTTATTCACAGACAAATCTCCCTCAGGTCTTTCTTTTTATAAAACCTTAACCTAAGTGCATATTGAGCTCATATATTTACTTTCCATAGGAAGGCAGTAGGTAACTAAATAAGCTAATATTAAAGTTTGAAAAAAAACTGAACACGTAGAAAATAAATTAAAATAAGTGAAACGTTTTATTGTTCTAAGATGGATCTTGTTGTTTGATTGTTTAAATCTTGTTTGAAAAATCATACAACACAGATAAAGCACATTATGAATACAAAAATCAAAATCAGTTATTTAAATTAGAGATGATTAGTAGAGTGGTAAACTAGAAACGGTTAGTTATTAATTGTCAAGCTCAATCTAGGAATTTTATTTATGTCATCATGCCAGGTTGAAACTGGGAAAATGTCTATTTGTGTACAGATTTTGCTGCTACTTACTGCCTCTATGTTTGTTGAAGTGAGTAACATGTATTAATAGTAACATGTATTATTAGTAGCATGTATTATTAGTAACATGTATTATTAGTAAAGTTTCACATCAAGTTTGAAAATTAATTTAAATTCAGATATATTTACTAAATAATGTGTCACACTGCTATCGGAAGACCACTTCTGGACATTAAACAAACAGAAATGCAAACCTACGATAGATAGATAGACATTATTGAGTAAATAAATCAAAGTAGATTTTAGATAGACAGAAGATTAATAAAATGTATAAATAAATATAAAGATTAAAAAAAGATATGTTGATAGATACAAAGATAGATATGTTAATAGACTTAAAGATATGTTGAAAGATAGATAGAAATAAAGAATGATTGATTTATCTGTCTTATAATTTATGTTCTCAATTTCAGAGTGCTATGTGGCAAGCGATCTACATTAAATTGGACGTAAGTAACGTGTAGTTGTGGCTCCCATCGACAACAATCAGCTTAATGAAGAATTGAATTTTGGTTAATTATAAAGAAATACATTCGTGAACTCATATTTGACATTTATTTTTAAAAAATCTTCATTTATCAAAATAGTTTTTCTGCTAACTTCGATTTCACAACGAAATATACTGTTTCCTGGTGAAACATCCATTGTTCAACTTGTTGTAAGTTTGCTGGTGAAACATCTCTTGTTCAACTTGTTGTAAGTTTGCTGGTGAAACATATTTGTTCAACTTGTTGTAAGTTTGCTGGTGAAACATCTCTTGTTCAACTTGTTGTAAGTTTGCTGGTGAAACATCTCTTGTTCAACTTGTTGTAAGTTTGCTGGTGAAACATCTCTTGTTCAACTTATTGTAAGTTTGCTGGTGAAACATCTCTTGTTCAACTTGTTGTAAGTTTGCTGGTGAAACATCTCTTGTTCAACTTGTTGTAAGTTTGCTGGTGAAACATATCTTGTTCAACTTGTTGTAAGTTTGCTGGTGAAACATCTCTTGGTGTTAGTTTAACTCTAAGTGGTCTAAGTCAGTGGTTCCCAACCCCTGGGCCGCTGACATAATGCTCGGCCGCCCAGCCCCGTAGCGTGAAAATTTTACAGCAGGGGCCAGGCATTCTACAGTAGGTGCCAGGCATTAGCAGGGGGCAGGTAATACATTTTACTAAGTAGAACAAATAAGCAGGGGGGGGGGCAGGCAAAACGCAGGGGGGGGCGCGGCCGCCCAAGAAACATTAAATTATTTCCTTTGTATCTACTGTGGTGTTTTTCTCTCGGGGTTGTGCGACTTTCCATGGACGAGCGGCAGTGGCATTGTAAATCAAAACAATGTAAAATATAAATAATCACCCCCCCCCCCAGCGGGCCGCGGTGAAATTATTAAACGTCGACCTGTCCGCGGTGGGAGAAAGAGGTTGGGGTACCACTGGTCTGAGGTTGGGGTACCACTGGTCTGAGGTTGGGGTACCACTGGTCTGAGGTTGGGGTACCACTGGTCTGAGGTTGGGGTACCACTGGTCTGAGGTTGGGGTACCACTGGTCTAAGTAATCCAAGAGTATTTTTTTTCATTTTTTTTCGTTTAACTTGATTAGTAAAATATGTGTGGCAATTTATTTTCTATTATTAATCTATACTTTGTTGTTCTGTACATTGTATTTGACACTATCCTCTATTTAATACAACCACCCGATGTGTGAACTTGGTGCATTTGCGTAGTTGTGACATAAGTTTAAGATAATCCAATGATTTTAGAAACCAAGTTATAAATAGAAAGAGGCTGGGAGGTAGTAAAATTTGCCAGAGACGGCGCGGGTTATGGCTCATGGAGTCAGTGTAGACTCTGTTTCCATAGGAGGCGCGGGTTATGACTCATGGCGTCAGTGTAGCCTTGGTGACCCGAGACGGTGCGGTTATGGCTCATGGCGTCAGTGTAGCCTCTGTGACCAAAAATTAAGCCTTTAAAAACAGAACGTTTTAGAGCATTTTCATGTATAGAGAGGGAAGTAAGTCATGTTTAATAACTGTTACAAAAATAAATAATGATTTCGCCACTTTGTTTAGCTTATAATCTATATATAATATATAAGCCCCATAGGAGCCCTGAAGCCCGGCCCTGAGAGTCATATCGCGAAATGAACTTTTGATGTACACAAGGCAGGCCAAGACCTACAAAATGATATACACATCATGGGTCTAGGTTGTTGAGATCTAGGGTGATGACGGACAGACAGACAGACAGACAAAACGGGGACAAAAAATATAGTCAACCAAATTATTTTTGTCTTATTATAGAAAATAATTTATATTGTTTATTTATTTATTAGCAGAATATTACCACCCAGGGTGATAACTCTACGCGAGTTGAGAAGAAAGATAATTTCACTAATGTAAGTGTGTAAAATGATAATCTCACTTATTTAAATGTGTAAAATGATAATCTCACTCATGTAAATGTGTAAAATGGTGTTTTAAATGTAAATAGATCAAATATGCAAAATATGAAAATGTCTGTTGTATAGTATTCATTGAAATTTGTGTTATTCCAAATCGGGTAAATTGATTTATAATTCATTTAAATGTAAGCTTGGCGTATTTTGTGATGTGAAAAGTTAATAACTAAGTTCTCGATTTTGTCACTTTGTTATTACATTACTAATGAATCATATCATATCATTTTGGGAACATTTTAGACTATACAAACCCAAAACTTCATTGTGGAAACATTGTAAAACTTTACAAACACAACACTTCATTGTAGGAACATTGTAAACTTTACAAACACAACACTTCATTGTGGAAACATTGTAAACTATACTAGCACAATACCTCATTGTTGGAACATTGTAAACTACAGTAACACAGCACTGTATTTTGGGAACATTGTAAACGATATAAACACAACACTTTAGTGTGTGAACATCGTAAACTATATAAAACTACACTCCTGTTCTTTATGTTTTTTAAAGGTAAAGTTCCCTAAAAGTAAAGTTCCCAAAAGAACCAACATACACTCATCCTCCTGATGCTTTCTTCGTAATCTAAAAATAAAACAGTTGCGACTTAGTGATTTCCAATAGTAAGGTTTAGTAATGAAGTAAGAGAAAAAAAACAGATTCATTCAAAGCCGATCTAAACTCGACCAATAGATTCTAAGAGCCACTCTAAACTCGACCAATAAATTTTGAGAGCCACTCTTAACTCGACCAATAGGTTCAGAGATTGGCATCACTCCACAAATGTTATTTACAACAAAAGTTATTGTGCCACTCCGAAGAAGAAATATTCTTTGGTTTATATTATTGTTAAATTTAGTAAGATAAATACGGTATATTCACTCAAATGTTTACGTTAAAGAAACATTGTTAACTGATTTTTTTTTGCCTCCTCACTGATATAGTCACAGAAAGAGGTGGAAAATTTTAATAAAACTAAAGATAGCACTCCAGTAAGTCTCTAAATAAAACTTATTGGTGAATATAATGGTTTACTTTGCTATATTATGTTATAATCAATTATACACACAAGCATATAGATATTGTTTCCTCATTTACATAACATAGTTTGAACCGAAGTAAATAGAGAGAGGAAAGAAAGCTCTGTAAGTATTTATAGTCTGCCTATTTTTAGTTTTTAGACTAATCTTTTCATGTATTATATGTTATCACACATTTTAAGTTTTAAGCATTTAAAATACTTCGACAAACTCTATCTAACTCACTAGAATAATAGATTTAAACTGTAAAGACCTTTGCAAATATTGTTTTTATGAATATTATCATTTTCCTAAAAGGTGATAGGCCTATATCATGCACATGCTGCAAATATCTTAGTTCCTGTTTTTATATTTCCCTATTTTTCCATAACAGAATGACGCAATCAGAAGCTTTTCTAAAACTTTGAGAATGATGTCAAGATTACATCTTTGTGTCCTAAAATGAAATAAAAATGTAATAAAAAGTTACGTGCTTTTGTGTTTTTTAATGTTCAAAACTTTGGGTACAAATTTAATAATGAACAATAACATCATACTATCACTTGTGGCTTGTTTTTTTTCTCTCAGTAGCAACTCCGTCGTCTTCAATATCCAACGGCATATAATGAAAGGTTAAGTTATTAGTTCACAGCGAATGATGAGATCGTGCTTGCGCTATCACATCACAGAATGTAGCCTTTATCACATTATGTGCTTTCATAGCTGCTTTTACAAAACTTGAGGTATTTGGTCGCCGTTTGTGCTCTCAGGATCATACACCCAATTTTTAGCTTTTCCAACATTTACTTTACGTGTGCAACTGTCCAGTCTTGAACTGCTGACCCATGAGACGTGCATCATTTCCTCATAACCAATGTAGACACTTCCACTATCATTGACCATGGGGACATAACTCCAATAGTATAAGAGTGGACTTACGGCTGTCCACTATATACTGAATACATAGGTCACTGACCCATCGGGTCAGGTCAGTCCATTCGAAAAAAAAAGACAGATGTGCTGATAAAATTAATGTGTGGGTCAACTCGGGCTAAATTAAAAGGCGTGTAATCAGAATATTATGGTGAATAGGGTGCGAAATACTGGGGCGGCAAACTTAGGCAGTAGCATTTAAAGAACAGCAACTCGAGACTATTGTCGTGACCCGGTGTCGATATGCTTGATGCGGATCTGAGGTTCATTTTCTTGAGGGAAATTAGTCCATAAAAACAATAAAATTAGTGAATATTCTTATTAGTATGAGAGAAAATAGTCCATAAAAACAGTGAAATTAGTGAATATTCTTATTAGTATCTGAGAGAAAATAGTCCATAAAAACAGTGAAATTAGTGAATATTCTTATCAGTATCTGAGAAAAAATAGTCCATAAAAACAGTGAAATTAGTGAATATTCTTATTAGTATATGAGAGAAAATAGTCCATAAAAACAGTGAAATTAGTGAATATTCTTATTAATATCTGAGAGAAAATAGTCCATAAAAACAGTGAAATTAGTGAATATTCTTATTAATATCTGAGAGAAAATAGTCCATAAAAACAGTGAAATTAGTGAATATTCTTATTAATATCTGAGAGAAAATGTAGACAGTAGTTTGAATCAGGAAAAACATTTATTTCCATAGGCAAGTATTATGTTCACCTGTGTTTGGCAAGTATAAATTACTGAATTTAAAGTCTTTAAATAAATACAGACAGATATCATTTTAAAAGTAACTCTGTTACTTGACATACGAGCAAAATTTAAAAATAAACTCTTAATGTACATAGAAGCCAGATGTCATAGTACAAGAAGAACGAAGTTTCTGCTTTTTCTTCCGTGATTGAAAATACATCTACAACACCTATGGCTCTTCTGTCATTCACTCGGTCTCACTCAGGAGGACTTAGTCAACATCTGTTTGAGCTAAAGTGTTGTAATAATTTTGTCTGTGTATTAACCACTACAAAACCTCCATGAAGCAAAGGCATGGCAAATCCTACACTTTAAATAATATTAAGGGAGATGTCTAGATCTTGGTAACCTCGCATGCGTAAATGTGAAATGCTGCTTATGTGCAATGCTGCTAGTGGGGACTGCTGCTAATGTACAATGCTGCTAGTGGGGACTGCTGCTAATGTGCAATGCTGCTAGTGGGGACTGCTGCTAATGTACAATGCTGCTAGTGGGGACTGCTGCTAATGTGCAATGCTGCTAGTGGGGACTGCTGCTAATGTGCAATGCTGCTAGCGGGGACTGCTGCTAATGTACAATGCCGCTAATGTGCAATGCTGCTAGCGGGGACTGCTGCTAATGATACTAACCATTGCTACGTTGTCATTTTTATTACCTTTTATGCCCAACGGATTATGACAGATGGTGACGGAGCTTAAAACCTATTATATGTTGGCAGTCATCGTTACCACTCTGTTAATGAATTTTTGGTTTGGTGCGAGACATTTAGTGTATAGTGAAAGTTTGATCTGGTGGGAGACGTTTTATCGTAACTGAATTCATTAAGACGGTCATAAATATTCACAAATAATTATTGACAGTTAGACTCTTAGACTGAAAAAAACAGACCGACAGTTAAGCTGAAAGATGTGAAAACTTATAGACAATAAGAAAAACAGGCTTAAATAATGCCATAATAATAAATGAACTTACATAAATATTAACAGAAAAAAATATTAAAAGACAGTAAATTAAATATTGACATAACAGTAAGACTGATATACAGTAAGACTGACATAAATTAGGACTGAGATACACTCAATAAGACTGACATACAGTAAGACTGGCATACAGTAAGACTGACACACAGTAAGACTGACACACAGTAAGACTGACACACAGTAAGACTGACACACAGTAAGACTGACATACAGTAAGAGTGACACACAGTAAGACTGACATACAGTAGGACTGACATACAGTAAGACTGACATACAGTAGGACTGACATACAGTAAGACTGACATACAGTAAGACTGACATACATACAGTAAGACTCACATACAGTAACACTGACATACATACAGTAAGACTGATATACAGTAAGACTGACATACACACAGTAAGACTGACATACAATAAGACTGACATAATACAGTAAGACTGACATACATCAAGACTGACATACAGTAAGACTGACATACACACATTAAGACTGAAATACAGCGAGACTGACATACAGTAGGACTGATATTCAGAAAGAACCATGGGCATTCTATAATTTTTAAATTAGGATACAATCGACATGAAGATATAATCATGAAGATTCATATGGAGATATATTTTCAATATCTTCTTTTAACTGTTTGTATACTTTATTTTGTATGTAGATGTATTAATTTGTAAATAAAATGTTCTTTAAATGTTATTTAAAATTTCCTATCAAATGTTCTAGAAAATATTATATAACTAAACTATTAGGCCTACAACCTAACAATTCAAGTGGGTAGGTAACTGAGAGCACCCTCCCCAAGTCAAGTGGGTAGGTAACTGAGAGCACCCTCCCCAAGTCAAGTGGGTAGGTAACTGAGAGCACCCTCCCCAAGTCAAGTGGGTAGGTAACTGAGAGCACCCTCCCCAAGTCAAGTGGGTAGGTAAATGAGAGCACCCTCCCCAAGTCAAGTGGGTAGGTAACTGAGAGCACCCTCCCCAAGTCAAGTGGGTAGGTAACTGAGAGCACCCTCCCCAAGTCAAGTGGGTAGGTAACTGAGAGCACCCTCCCCAAGTCAAGTGGGTAGGTAACTGAGAGCACCCTCCCCAAGTCAAGTGGGTAGGTAACTGAGAGCACCCTCCCCAAGTCAAGTGGGTAGGTAACTGAGAGCATCCTCCCCAAGTCAAGTGGGTAGTTAACTGAGAGCACCCTCCCCAAGTCAAGTGGGTAGGTAACTGAGAGCACCCTCCCCAAGTCAAGTAGGTGTCCAGCTAACCAGCCCACGTAAAGTCAAGCATCGGTAATTGCTAGGCTAGTTTATTTCGACTAAAATCTTTCTTCAATAAATGATGGTTAGTCCTATATATTGCCTTAGTGGTGATGGTAAGTCCTATATATTGCCTATGTGGTGATGGTAAGTCATTTATGTTGCCTATGTGGTGATGGTAAGTCCTATATATTGCCTTTGTGGTGATGGTAAGTCCTATATATTGCCTATGTGGTGATGGTAAGTCATTTATATTGCCTTTGTGGTGATGGTAAGTCCTATATATTGCCTATGTGGTGATGGTAAGTCATTTATATTGCCTATGTGGTTATGGTAAGTCCTATATATTGCCTATGTGGAGACTTAAAGGTTTGAAATAGGTTAGGGTTAGCACTTTTTTTATATTATTCTTGCAGTTACAGCTAATTTATTTTTTTTAAAAATAATGTGTTTTGTAAAATTCCATACTGTCAATTATAATCAATAGTAAAGCCGTTAATAACTTAAACCAAGAAGTATATTGTGCTTGTATTATGATTTACGTTTTTATCTTTGACTTAAATAACACAGGCGAATAAGTAATACTTTTTGATTGCTAATAATTATCTGTCCATAACCGGGGGGGGGGGTATTACCTACCAACTTAAAATCATGTAAATGTCTCAGGGGTAAGCTAATTGAGCAGGAAATGACGTCAATCGGGGAGCTTACGAACATAGACATATTAAGTGTTGAAGTACATAAGAAAATTATAATAGAAAGGTTTTCGTGGATTAAGAAATTTCATCAACAGCAGTTCAGCTACTGGGGTGATGACTTGAATTTGATGTTCAAACTTCATTTAGTAACAAGTGGGGGGAGGCATCTCTTGTAATTATATTGATATGACATTATTTAAATATACAGCATGACTATCGTAGGATTAGCGAAGTAGACGATTGTCTCACTTATCCTTGCTAGTATGGTAAATTATGCTAACAAAAAAATGTTAGAATATTATCACTAATGGGCACTCATGAGACTGAAGAAAATACAATAGCTATTAAACTTTGATAGAGAAATATTGATAGTAATGTTTCACTATAGGGTCAACTAATCAGTCAAAAATATGAAGTATTCCATTTCTATATCCGAAGAAGTAGATAATCATTTACCTACATAGATAGATAGATAGATAGATAGATAGATAGATAGATAGATAGATAGATAGATAGATAGACAGACAGACAGACAGACAGACAGATAGACAGACAGATAGATAGATAGATAGATAGATAGATAGATAGATAGATAGATAGATAGATAGATAGATAGATAGATAGATAGATAGATAGATAGATAGATAGATAGATAGATAGATAGATAGATAGATAGATAGATAGATAGATAGATAGATAGATAGATAGATAGATAGATAGATAGATAGATAGATAGATAGATAGATAGATAGATAGATAGATAGATAGATAGATAGATAGATAGATAGATAGATAGATAGATAGATAGATAGATAGATAGATAGATAGACAGACAGATAGATAGATAGATAGATAGGTAGATAGATAGATACTTAAAATCAACAACTTGTGTCAGCCATGTTTAAAGTCAATCATTGTAAACTAAATTTGCATTAAAAATAATAACGAGGGGTTAGTAATTTTTCAATAGCCTCTTGTTCTTTACTCATGTACCTGTACACAGACAAACTCCTGCTCAGTGCCGATCCTAGGGATTTGAGGCCCGGGCGGGCTTGGCTTCTTTTGGGGCCCCTGCATATTAACATTCGACACCATGACATGAGATAATGTACTTAATATTTTAATGTACCAAAAAAATTTTGGGCCCCCCTCAAGCTGGGGCCCGGGGGACTTTCAAATTTGGTTCCCCCTCCTCCACCCTAGGTACACCTCTGCTCCTGCTATTTATTTGTAATACGATGCTTTTGTAAATACTCATGTTGGAGACTTGGACTAGTCTTACTAACACACTAAAATGTTTGTAGTTTAACACTGTGGTATATAGCAGTTGTACACAACAAACATGTTGAATGACTTTCTTATACTCTCTGGTTCATCAAGAAATTATTTAGTAGGTTAAAAAATATATTATAGAAAAATTAGAATGTTTTTTTTCTTAGTTGTTCTTTTTTTTAATCTACATCTCATTTTTAAAACCAGTAATTATTTATACTAGACATGCCAATATTATTATTCGTAATTATGATTTTTGTGTGAACACGTGAATTGTTGCTTAGGTTATAATGACTGGTCGGTCCATCGCTTTAAAGTAAGCACAAGATTAGATGCAATGTATAATTTTAAACCTGATTTCACACGCTTTATAAGGATAGCTGTACTAGCTGCAGAGTCCCAAAGTTGTCTGAAGCTGTGTATAAACTACTTGATTACAACTGTTACCCTCAGCCACTGACAGTAAGTATTAAAGTTGTCTGAAGCTGTGTGAGCTACTTGATTACAACTGTTTCCCTCAGCCACTGATAGTAAGTATTATAGTTGTCTAAAGCTGTGTGAACTACTTGTTCACAACTGTTACCCTCAGCCACTGACAGTAAGTATTAAAGTTGTCTGAAGCTGTGTGAACTACTTGATTACAACTGTTACACTCAGCCACTGACAGTAAGTATTAAAGTTGTCTGAAGCTGTGTGAACTACTTGATTACAGCTGTTACACTCAGCCACTGACAGTAAGTATTAAAGTTGTCTGAAGCTGTGTATGAACTACTTGATTACAACTGTTACCCTCAGCCACTGACAGTAAGTATTAAAGTTGTCTGAAGCTGTGTGAACTACTTGATTACAACTGTTACACTCAGCCACTGACAGTAAGTATTAAAGTTGTCTGAAGCTGTGTGAACTACTTGATTACAACTGTTACCCTCAGCCACTGATAGTAAGTATTAAAGTTGTCTGAAGCTGTGTATGAACTACTTGTTCACAACTGTTACCCTCAGCCACTGACAGTAAGTATCAATTTTCTTTACTCATGGATTTATTTATATTTTTATTTGATTGTTAGATTTCTTTGGAAAGCTGGTTAGCTGTTTTCTTAGTATTCAAAACAGTTTGTGTAACTCACAGTTGTCAGATTTCAACCAATTTTATCTCAGAATTACTTAAACTCACTACAAAATAAAAACTTAATAATAATAAATATCTACAGAAATAAAAAATTATTTTAGTTAAAGTTAAGCAATAGTTGATATAAAAAATTAACAATAATATGGAAAAAAAAAAGACAGACACGACTGAATGGTATAACTACAGTCTAACAGTAACACTGCAAGACATACTTACTGATAGTAAGACTATAATAAAAAAGCGTCACTTTCAAATGGGTTCTCTTACGAATTGTTTAGGATGACCCGTACAATCAATCTTCTTACGCGTCGCGGGCTCCTTGCTCTCTTTACAAGACTTAGTGCTAAAAGTTTTCAATATTGCAAGACACATTACATATATAGCATAAGGCTTACACAATTCGTAGTTAATAGACAATACACCATTCAGGTGATAAATATATTTCTGGGCAAACGGATCGTCAAACGGCGCAGAGAGCTTGTATGTCGACCGAAGGGTTTCATGTTCGATCATCGATTTTATTTCCTGTCGGAATTTAATTCAGTCTCCCTCTCAAGTCCACCCTACTTGAAATTAGTACCAAACAGATGTACCAGACAGATGTACCAGACAGATGTACCAGAAATTGGTTGGGGAAGTAAAGGCGTTTATTGGTTGCCACACTATACCTTTATATTCCGTGACTACATGAACAGATGAATTCTACACTTCGCCTACCACGATTGTCCGTAAGGACTAAGTGAAATTTACCAATTTATATACATAGTTTTAAAATGCACACAGTCTGATTTCATTTTTTTTCTAGTGGAAATACGTCTTTCAAGAAGCTTAAAAAATATCAGGCCAAAAATATTCAGTTGTTCGAGTTAATTATGCACCCCCTCCTTTTTTGAGTGAATTGCACCTGACAATTATTGTACTCGAGTTTCTTTCGAGAGCTTTTGAGATTGCAGGAAAATGTATGAAATAATCATAGTGTGGTTACCAAGCCTTGTGAATACATGAGAAACTAGGGTACAGTAATTTGGTCACGTGACGGGAAAAAAGTTAAAAACAAAAATTTGACAATAGAGTATAGAGAGAGAAAACACCAATTACCACAGATTGTGTGAGAGACAGAAAACAGTTCACACAGATTGTGTGAGTTGCAAGTAAATACGTCGTTTGCCATGAAGGAAAAACTATACTGACTTGGATTTTATTTACTTCAATGATGTTTTGAAGGTTGTTGGTTTTTAAATTTCATTGTCATGTTATTTCACAGAATTTTTGCTTTCGGTGGTTTATATTTTCTTTATTTGTATTGCATTCCAATCAAATTATGTTGTATTGCGTTCCAGCCATGTTGTATTATGTTATATTTTGTTGTATTGCGTTCCAGCCATGTTGTATTATGTTATATTTTGTTGTATTGCGTTACAGTCATGTTGTATCATGTTGTACTATGTTGTATCATGTTGTACTATGTTGTAGCATGCTGTATTATGTTGTTTATTTTGTTTGTAGACCGAAACATATTCGTCATTTTTTATCAGACAATTTATTTCTGTTATGAAATTCTTAAGCTATACAAACATATTTAATAAACCTATTTACTAATAAATTCAAAATGAAACTACTCAGTCATAGTTTGTTTTTTTTGTCCCCGTTTTGTCTGTCTGTCTGTCTGTCATCACCCTAGATCTCAACAACCATGAGTCCTAGACCCATGATGTATATATCATTTTGTAGGTCTTGGCCTGCCAAGAAATGACTTTTTTCCATTTCGCGATCTGACCTCTGAGGGCCGTAAAAGGGGCCTAAGTTCCGTTTTTTACTATATAAGCTATATTAATAAAGGAGCGCCCTATATCTCAGCAACCATAAGTCCTAGACCCATGATGTATATATCATTTTGTAGGTCTTGGCCTGCCATGTGTACATCAAAAGTTCATTTTGCGATAGGACCTCTGAGGGCCGGGCTTCAGGGCTCCTAAGGGGCTTATATATTATATTTATGGCCCCATTCTACACCTTGTACGTTCAATAACCCATTCATTTGGTGCGAAATACTGCAGCACGTAGTTTCACCAAGATTTATTAAGAAACTCATCAAATGAAATAGTAAGCTTGTGTTCTGAGTTTAATTGAAAGTATCAGAGCTATGCAACAATTGACGGAGTTTTCGGACGATTAAATGACTACAATTTCGAATGTTTTCAATTATGAGTTCTATTTCAGTAACCACAAATCACTTGTAGTTAGATTTAAGAGAAAATAATTTTTTTTCAAATATAAAGAAACGTCTTTATAATATTTTTTACAGATATATGCATTATACAATTGAATTTATAAACATTTCCAAAATTTACAAATATTTACTGAAAGCTAACAAACGTACTGATACATAACATGAAAATGCGCTAACACGTCCTGTGTCCAGAATGGAACAGGCTTAATTGCTTGTTTTATTTGTTGTGGTTTTTATTTTTATGTTTGCTTCAAACATTCATGATATATAAAAAAAATCATTATCAGTTTGACTAGATTTGATGTTCTGTTACCACAGTCTATGAAATATAATTGTGTTGAATATTTAAGACAGGCCTAGCCGGATATTATAGTTTTATCAAAGTGATGCTAATACATGACATAGCTTGAAGCTAACTCACGGTATAGCTTAATCATACTGATGCTAACTGCTCTTGTTCACTCTATTTTCTCTTTCTATCTATTTGAAATTGTAATATGTCATACATCTTTTTATCTCTCTCTCTCTCTCTCTCTCTCTCTATCTTTCTTGATACCAGAGGTGTAGCTAACTGCTTGGGGACTCTACTACAAAGATAATAAGGTGGCTTTCCTAAAAATATAACCCCCCCCCTCGGTAAGGACCTGAAATTACCCCTCACCTCTGGCCTCGCGCCAGTGGCGCAACCAGGGGGAAGGGGGGGCAGGGGGGGGGGGGCTTGTGCCAAATCATCATACATATTTTACTATATAAACTGTCTTTTTTCTATATGTGAGCCCCCCCCCCAGCATTTTTTTTCTATATGTGAGCCCCCCCCCCCAGCATTTTTTGCTGGTTGCGCCACTGCCTCGCGTTATGAATTTACCATAGTTTGAAACATATATAAGTCATATGTATTACTCCTTTTAGTTATAAATTTTTATTCTAATACTGTTATTGTTGTATTGCAAATGTCCACAGAAATCGCTGTAATGTTGACCAAGGCTATTTTAGCATGCCTGTTGTTTACAACGGTAAGCTTTCAGCTAAAGTCAGCTAATAATAGTTCCTATTTGTTTCTTTAATAATTGTGTACATCATTATAATGTGATAAACTTTTCTATCGTCAGATCGTGAATGCAAGGTCTCCACTAAGACAAGTCGACTCTGTAAGTTGATACCAATTTTATATAATTTCATCCCTGGCTGTCACTTGCAAAACATGGGGCCCTAAGAATCTCGAAAACTTAATTTCCTCCAACTCCTCCTCCACCATCCACTTACCCTGCCCCCTATCCAAAAGAACAGTTCTGACGTCTGCTTGGCATTGTTCATAGAAGCCTTATTTCATTACATATGTTATTTAATTTTTTTTTTCATTTGAGTGTCATTTTACTTATTGTAACATTCACTGAATGCATTTGAATTTCCTTTATATTATGAGATGATGCAGTAAAAGAGTGCTTCTTTTAGTGGTTTTTTCAGTGTGGGTCGCGACCTACTGGTAAATGCTAAGCTGTTTTCAAGTGGCTCGCCTAAAATGACTTATTCTTAAAACAATATAGGGCTTAGTTATTTTCTGGTCGTTCTGTGTCCTTCTTCACATGTGGAGCACGAATAGGTTTCTTAGTTATTCGCGAATCGAAATCGTTTGAGAACCACACCATTGAAACAGGGCCCTTGTTTCCTAAGCTTTGTTTTGACTTGCGTCCCCTTATAATAGACAGTTAATCCACACAGACTACTTATTTAACAGACGAGTGGTTGGATCAAGGCTTATCTGTGTGAATCACTTGCAACAGAAGTCTGTAATTATTTATTATTATGGGATTCTGCCAGTATCGAGAGACTGGGAAATAAAACCTGTTTTAGTTTTGAATATTATAGACACTTAAAAATTAAAATAACTTAAGGCAAGATAGAAAAAACATTAAATAGATATTTTCCGAATTGTTTTTTCTTGCCGTTCCTTTTTTGATTTTTTTTCTTAACCCCCTCCAATGTGTTTTGCTCTTAGGTTTTTCTTGCAAGTCTCAATCACTCCAATGTATTTTGCTCTTAAGTTTTTCTTGAAGGTCTCAATAAGACAAATGTTGTTGTCAATATTCACATCAGTTTATATTTTGAAAACACAGTTCTATATTGTATACCAGGGGTAGACAATTGTGGCTATTCAATGAGCCAGTTTTTTATAATTACTTCCCTTCACTAAATTTATATAACTGAACTATGGTGCAGTATAACTGAACTATGGTGCAGTATAATTGAACTATGGTGCAGTATAACTGAACAATGGTGCAGTCCTTTAAAGAATTTTTACTGTATAAATACGGTATTTATTGACCTCAATCGTGACCACCCCTGCTATATCTATTTATGTTAAGTATACACCCCTGCTATACATCTATATTATACACCCTGCTTTATATCTGTACTACGCACCCCTGTTATACATCTATACTATACACCCCTGCTTTATTTCTATACTACACACCCCTGCTATATCTATTTATGTTTAGTATACACCCCTGCTATACATCTATATTATACACCCTGCTTTATATCTGTACTACAGCCCCTGCTATACATCTATACTATACACCCTGCTTTATATCTGTACTATACACTCCTGCTATACATCTATACTATACACCCCTGCTTTATATCTATACTACACACCACTGCTATATCTATTTATGTTTAGTATACACCCCTGCTATACATCTATACTATACACCCTGCTTTATATCTGTACTATACACTCCTGCTATACATCTCTACTATACACCCTGCTTTATATCTGTACTACACACCCCTGCTATACATCTATACTATACACCCTGCTTTATATCTGTACTATACACTCCTGCTATACATCTATATTATACACCCTGCTTTATATCTGTACTACACACCCCTGCTATACATCTATACTATACACTCCTGCTTTATATCTATACTACACACCCCTGCTATATCTATTTATGTTTAGTATACACCCCTGCTATACATCTATACTATACACCCTGCTTTATATCTGTACTATACACTCCTGCTATACATCTATACTATACGCCCTGCTTTATATCTGTACTATACGCCCCTGTTATACATCTACACTATACACCCTGCTTTATATCTGTACTACACACCCCTGCTATAATCTATACTACTGGATTGTAAATGATGGTGCATCACTCGTGGTACTTGAGTCCGGAACTGTCGACGCTTGCGTTATTTTAAATCCTTTTGTCGGACAAAGAAAAAACTGGCCTTGCTCGGACAATGCAATCAGAACGTGGACCGCATCTCATAAAAACACTATCAAAAAGTGTTGTTGATTTGCGTGCTTCTACCACATTTTTTGAAACATCCAACATTGATGACAGTTTTCTAAATGTTCCTGTTGAAGCCTGGTCAGATACACCATCTTTTAAAGTTGCAGCAGATTTTGCAAAGAATCTGGCTTGTATCAATGACTCTGCAGAGCGAAGTGTAGCATTGATACAAAATTTCAATGACAGTATCATCAAGAATGAAGAACAAAGACAATTTTTGCTCCAAGTGGTTGAAAAACATCGGAAAAATCGTGAACAGCTGGCTAAAATTTAAATTTGAAGAGCTTTTTTAAATTTTTGTCTACCCTACAGTACTAAGTACAAAAAAAATAGCAGAAATGCTTATTTGCATTGCTTAATTTTATTATTTTTCAATCAGACTGACATTGATTCAAGAATTAACTTGACAAAATGAATAAAACTTTGTTTTTCATAATTTTTTACTTAAATTTCAAATTTAAAAATATAAACCATTCAAGATTTATATATTTTGTTTCATTTAATATTATAAACAATACTAAAAGCATCAATTTGTTACTTAATATATCAGTTTCGCATATAATGCAACATTAACGCTGTATTAGATTTGACCGCGAATGATTTTACACCAAAATCTGGAACTTTAAGCCTCTTGGGGGACCTCTAAACATTGTCCAAATGAGCTGAAATTTGCAGGTTAACTACCCTTACCATACAGACATATTCTGTGGGGTGAGACAGCAACATTTGAAAACTTCACTTTTTTGGGACACCCTACTACACAACCATGCTATAATTTATACACCCTTGCTATATATCTATAATCAGTGCTTTTTTGTGCCGGTACGTACAGGTACGGCGTACCGGCACCTTTTTCAATGTAGGTAAAAAAGTATAACTTTTCTTATATTTTAACGTTTATTATTAATTTATTATATTATTAATTTGTTAAAATTAATTATTTTAAAATAATATCTTCGCAGATGTGATTTAGTTTACATCGAGAGCGAACTGGTAGTTCAAAGCTAGGCAATCCATCACTGAGTACCGGCGCCTATTTTTTTACAAAAAAAATCACTGTCTATACTATACACCCTGCTTTATATTTATACGACACACCCCTGCTATTTTTATATATGTTTATTATACACCCTGCTATACATCTGTGTACACACCCTTGCTAGATATCTATACTATACACCCTGCTTTATATCTGTATTACACACCCCTGATATACATCTATACTACCCACCCCTGCTATTTTTATATATGTTTATTATACACCCTGCCATTCATCTATACTACACACCCTTGCTATATATCTATACTATACACCCCTGCTATATATACCTTTAGACCTATTTTATTAATTTTTGGCACTTCCAATGTGTAGATTGAAACCTCTTTTGTCAATTTTTGTAAGCATTGTCTACTATTACTTGCACATCTACGGTTATCCCCGACCCTGACCATAACCCTGACCCTGACCGTAACTGTCAAGGCCGTGTCTATAGATAGGTAAATTAAGCAACAGGATAGGCCCCCAACTGAGTATTAATTCCTTCTAAATCTGGGCCCGTCTTTTGTCTAGGATCCCTAGAAGTCTGTGCCTAGCCCCCCCCCCCCCAAACACCTAAGAACGGCTCTAGAATCTGTAACAGCGTCTAATCCTCATCCCACACACACCGTTTATTTGCGAAGCGGGCTAAGGCATGAAGGGAAATGTCATATTAATTTGTTACGCACCTAATGTCATAAGCCTCTTTTAATATTGTTTCTGACGGACGCCGCCCATGTAAATATTTTAAAAAGTCGTTCTCGATCTGTTTGCTGACTTTGGTTGAGGCCCCAGGAAAAAAGGAAAAGCCTCATTATAGGTAGAAATGTGATCTTTGTGGGGCCCTTCAGGAGTATGAGCACGGGCACGCCTTGTTAAATCCACCTCTGTTGCTGATGTAAAATAGTTTTTTTTTTCAATAAATTCAATTGTAAAATGTTGCGTCGTTTTATATTCCAACTCTCTTGCTCTTTGCGAGCTGTGGTCAGCTTGTGATATTTAAAAAAAAAATAGAAATAAATAAGTATTATAATCTTAATTGTTAAAGATTGTTTTATTTTCCAGGGCAGTGTTGATGGTAATGAAGATTCGGCAGAAGTAAAGGTCAGGAGAGACTCAATTATTCTATTCCTTTCTATTTTAGTGTGGCCATTTTTTTCTAAATGTTCCTTTTCAAAAGCAATCTAAGGGTTGGATATGAAGAGTATAAATCATTCAGTTTCATTAATATGCTGATCAACATTGAGACATAGATTCATTACAGTGATTTTTGTATTGTTTTCCTTGTTTAATCCTATCTTGTCCTGTCTGTCTCATTAAATTAAAACATCACTTTTTCAATTTTCGACCTTTTAATTTATTCATTTCAGAAGAGAAAAGAAGATGTAAGTACATCCACGTCACTATGAAAATGATATTAATATACATTTGTGTAATAAATAATTTGGTGGATGCTGAATTGTATATGATATATCCATACGCAGGGTTGTTAGTATCGAAGTATCGGTATTGACGATACAATTTAAGAGTATCGTTAACAACCCTGTCCATTCGTTTGCAGTCATCTCTGTAGAAGGTGTCTCTGAATATTTGCTCTTAGAGTGAAGGGGCCGGGGAAGGGGCCGGGGAATGGGGCGGCAAGTGAACTTCTCTTGTAAGTGCGGTCTCGTATGCTCTGTGTTCGTACAAAGTCTAATGTGGAAACATTTCAAGTCTACAAGATCGGAATAAGATCAGGAGATGAATTTACAATCTTTACCAGATCACAAAGGACAGCTAACCATTGTTTAAATATCTCCGATCAACGCTGAAGTATTAAGGAACTTCAACACTTATTTACTGGGCAATCTTTTTCCCATGTCTTCGGCTGGGAGCGGAAAGGAACTATCTCACTTGTAATGTTTTAGTATAGATGGTGCCTTTTCGATTTCAGCAGACGACGTGTCTTACAATTCACCAGGATGTGCTGATAAACAGGGATGTGTTCACCTGGATCTGCTGATTAAAACTGGGGTGTGTTCTTTGAAGAAAATACAAAATGACACTCCATGAAATATTTTTAATTAGTTTTCTCGCCTTATTCGTGGACTGAAATAATTTGTCAGTTGCACCCTCAGTTATAGAGGAGGAAAAAAAAGGGGCACGTACAAAACATGTCCCGTTGGTTTAAAGAATCAAGAGAAAAACTTAATAGGACTCTAAGAATTACATAAGTGTATTTAACTGAGTTACCTCAAGCACTTGTAGGCTTGGTAAAGCTGTCTCAATTTTTTATGTTTCATCTTTCAGTTCAAAAAGAAGTTTGATGATATGACCCGAGATAACTTGAAGGCCATTCTGTCATCGTATAAGGTACTGATATAATTATTTTAAAAGATATGAAAGTATAAATAATAACACAACCACAAGTATTATCTCTCTCAAATGTATTGATGTACATTTAAAAAATTATTATTCTTTTTCAGAACTGGACAGCTACTAATTCAAATGACCAGCCATTTATAGAAGTAATTATATTTAAATATATAGAAATCTAAAGCATTTTTTTAGCATTTATTATTTTTCTCACTATTTACTTTCAATTTACCGCAAACCACATCAAACAGTTCAAATAATAGCCAAAAAGAATAGTCGCGTCTTTAATAATTCAAGATCAACTTTTAAAAACACACCATTAGACAATTTTAAACACACACCATCACAGAGTTTTAATAACACTTCATTAGACAGTTTTAAACACACACCATCACACAGTGTTAATAACACACCATTAGACAGTTTTAATAACACACCATCACAGAGTTTTAATAATACACTATCACACCATAGACAGTGTAAAAAGCCCATTATTTTAAGTATGTTTGTTAAAATCAATGGTTCCCCAACACCCGGGTCGCGGACTGGTGCGTGGATCAAATGGTACCGGTCCGCCCAGTAAACATTAAATTATTTCCTTTTTATTTACTGTGGTGTATTGTCCGGCTTGTGTCGGTCCTTTCCACTTATTGTTCGGCTTGTGTCCGTACTTTCCAATTATTGTCAGGCTTGTGTCCGTATTTTCCCCTTATTATCCGGCGTATGTCAATACTTTCCACTTATTATCCGCCTTTGTCCGTACTTTACACTTATTGTCCGCCTTGTGTCCGTACTTTCCCCTTATTGTCCGCTAGTGTCCGCACTTCCCAATTATTCTCTGGCTTCTGTCCGCACTTTCCAATTATTCTCTGGCTTGTATCCGTACTTTCCCCTTATTGTCCGGCTAGTGTCCGCACTTTCCAATTATTCTCTGGCTTGTGTCCGCACTTTCCAATTATTCTCTGGCTTGTGTCCGTACTTCCCACTAATTGTTCGGCTTGTGTCTGTACTTCCCCCTATTTTGTCCGGTTCGTATCTGTACTTCCCACTTATTCTCCGGCTTTTGTCCGTACTTACCACTAATTTTCAGGCTTGTGGCTGTATTTCCCTCTATTCTTGACATTGAATGTAACATTTGTAAACAAACTTGTTCTTCTGTCATCTAGGAAATGGAGTGGATCTTCTCGTATTTAAATATGAGAAATGTTTGTATTTCTGACCCCGATATCCGGAATAATTGTGCACGTTCCACCACTACCCCTTACTCTTACCCCTGGAAGTATTTGATATTAGTTAAATGTTACAAAGTGGGACGGGTGGCCGAGTGGTGTAGACACTCGACTGTCGACGTGAGAGTCCTGGGCTCGATCCGCGGGGAGAACCATGGGAATTTCTCAAGGTGAAATGTGTTTCAAAGTCGGCCCACAAGTCTACCCAGCTTTAGATGGGTAAGTGACTTAAGTTGGGGAAGTAAAGGCGGCTGGGTGTTGTGCTAACCACACAATCCCTTTATATGCCGAGGTTACAGAAATAGATGGATTCTACACTTCATCTGCCCCGATGGCCCGTTAGAGCTAAGGGAACTTTACTTTAAATGTTGCAAGCACTACTACTATTCTACAAAGTAAAGTAAGCCTCTTACAGACGAAAACAAACAACGGCGGAATAGTTTGTTTGTTTTTTTTTTTTTTAAAAAGCATTCACGTTTCCCGCGATTAGAAGGGTACCCTTCTAGAACAGTTCCAGTCGAGGGAACATAAAGTCCCGCGCCATAGACCTCCTAAACTGACCACAATACCTAAAGTAATAAGGAAAGTAAATTGTTAAAACATAATACACATTTTTATTAATTACTTTTTAAGAGTTTTACTGTTTGTTTTTGTCTTATGGATGAAAAAAATGATTGACTACAAGATACTGTTGACAACTTTTCATTTTTTTTCTTAACAGGCAGTGGTCAAAGTGGTACGGAAACAGCACATGCAACATGTAAGCATGAGAATGCTTTGTGTCACTAGTATTTGTTTCTTAATGTGCAGCCGAGTATGAGTGCAGGTGAGAGAGTGTGAGAAAGTGTGCCTGTGTGAGAGTGTGAGAAAGAAAGTGTGCCTGTGAAAGAGTGTGAAAGAGAAAATGTGCTTGTGAGAGAGTGTAAGAGAGATAGTGTGTCTGTGAGAGTGTGAGAGAGAAAGTGTGCCTGTGAGAGAGTGTGAAAGAGAAAGTGTGTTTGTGGGAGAGTGGGAGCGAGAAAGTGTGTCTGTGAGAGAGAAAGTGTGTGTAGGATAGAGTAAGAGAGAGAAAGTGTGTCTGTGAGAGAGAAAGTGTGTCTGTGAGAACGTGAGAGAGAAAGCGCGTCTGTGAGAGAGTGTGTCTCTGATATAATGTGAGAATGAAAGTGTATCTGAGAAAGTATAAAAGTATGTTTGTGTCCATGTGTGCTTGTTTGTTGAAAATGTTCGTATATAATTCTATTTATCTTTTTTTCATTGATTTTTTTTCTTTCATTTTTTTTATTTTTTTCGTTAATTTTTAATATTTGTTTCAGGTGAATCAGTGGAAACAGTTTCATGTAAGTCATTATTTTGTATTTATAGGTTCTATTATTTCTGCCTTGTGTCCAAGGTTGTAGAGAAATCCTGGTATGATCTATGGGTTTAGGGATTCCTGTTGTTGCAGTGATGACATGTGGGTACATAAAGCTTTGTAGTTTATGGAGACATGTGGGTACATAAAGGTCCTGTAAGTACAGAGAAGATCTGTGAGAACATGGAGGTCATGTAGGTGCATGTAAGTACAAAGATGATCTGTGGGTATATTGATGTCCTGTAGGTGCATGTAAGTACAGAGATAATCTGTGAGAACATGGAGGTCATGTAGGTGGTGCATGTAAGTACAGAGATGATCTGTGAGAACATGGAGGTCATGTAGGTGCACGTAAGTACAGAGATGATCTGCGAGAATATGGAAGTCCTGTAGGTGCATGTACGTACAGAGATAGTCTAATCTGGGAGAACACGGAGGTCCTGTAGGTGCATGTAGGTACAGAGATGATCTGTGGGTACATTGATGTCCTGTAGGTGCATGTAGGTACAGAGATGATCTGTGAGAATATGGAGGTCCTGTAGGTGCATGTAGGTACAGAGATGATCTGTGAGAACATGGAGGTCCTGTAGGTGCATGTAGGTACAGAGATGATCTGTGAGAACATGGAGGTCCTGTAGGTGCATGTAGGTACAGAGATGATCTGTGAGAATATGGAGGTCCTGTAGGTGCATGTAGGTACAAAGATGATCTGTGGGTACATTGATGTCCTGTTTGTGCATGTAGGTACAGAGATGATCGGTGAGTACATGGAGGTCATGTAGGTACAGAGATGATCTGTGAGAACATGGAGGTCATGTAAGTGAAGGGGTGACATGTGAGTACAGGAAGTCATGTATGACCTGTGAGTCAGGATGTCATGTAAGTACAGGGGTGACATGTGAGTGTGGAAAGCATCTGTGGGTGAGAGGATTATTTAGGTAGGTGTATTATCCTGGCGCAGAGGTATATTTTGAAAAGGTCGGGAAATGGTGAAACATGGAAAATAAGAATAAAGCTGGTCATTTGCGTGGCACACTTGAAGATGCCTTTGGCGCGCGACCTGTGTGTAGATAGATCACTTGCCAATAAGCGTTACCTGTGTAATTCAACTAAAATGTCTCCATTCATTTTTCATGCCCATGTTGTAATATAGTAGGACGGATGGTGTAGATACACGACTGTCGACCTGAGAGTGAGAAACATGAAATTTTTCCATGTGTTGTTTGGTGCAAAGTCGTCACACAAGTCCACCCAGCTTTAGATAGGTACCTGACTTAAGTTGGGGAAGTAAAGGCGGCTGGACATTGTGCTAACCACACACTTCCTTCATATGCCGAGGTTACAGAAACAGATGAATTGTACACTTCATCTGCCCCTATGACCCCTTAGGGCATAAGGAATTTTACTTTACGTCAGCCGTTTTCACACAATTCAGATGACGGACATCACAACCAGTAATCCCTGGAAACTGTGCGCGAGCACAAAGGCTTCACATCTATCAACCTTCAAGATGCGTTGAAATTCGTTTAGTTTCCTTGAAAAATTGCAGTCAAAAAATGTTTAACACTCACAGCCATCGGTTACATAGGTCACGGCCTTTCCTGTAACTGTATGGTAATCGAACTTGTCTCAGACTATCGAACTAATATTACATTTAAATCTCTAAAATTGACAAAAAAGTAGTTTAGGACACCGTCTCATCCTTTTCTACAGTCTTATACCAAATTGTTTAAGGCGAACCTATCTATTGGGACCTTAAACCAACGACTCACTAATGGTTTATGTTCTTAGTATCTTAAGTTCATTTATTTCACACCCAATCTCTGTATTGCAATTATATTCCTTCAGTCATACAGGGATACAGTATTCATTTGATTTTCAGTTTTGTATCAAAAATAGAAACATTTGCTTTTATATTAGCAAAAGTAATTGTAAATCTTCCTCATTATTTTTTTTTTAATATTTACTTGGTCTACGTTTTAGCAGGGAAATAATTTCGCATACTTGTTTATTTTTAATAGTGGATATATGTTTATATGTTTGATAGTCTAGTCTTCCTCATTTTGTTCTCAATGCTGATCTGTAATAAACTTATTTTACATTATTTTATTTTACAGGAGAAAAAGAAAGCTCTAGCCAATAAAAATGCGAGCGGAAATGTAAGCTAGATAGAAACTTGTATATTTAAAACGAAATTTATATTTTTAGGCTACTATCTAATAAGTGTTGTTTTTTTTTAGTAGCCATATTTACAATTTATTTTTATTGAATTAGCATTTCCATTTAGTTACAATCTCAAAATGTACATTATTTAGGGTTTTCAACGGGTTTTTTTCGGTATTGAAAAATGTTTTAGGATGGTTTAGGACCCAGAAACATATTCAATAATTTAGCAGAAAATCTGAAGGTATGTTTTTTAATTCACCTAAAAAAAAATGTGCATAAGGATTTTTTGCTAACATATGATCTTAAAAAATTTTGTATTAACATATTCTGTAATTGTTATATGGATATAAAGTGATTATTTTGATCTCAGAGGATTTTTCTTTTCTATAGAAATTTCAACATCAGAGACATAATTCACACACTGTTGTCCAAAAGATACTTAAATTGCTTTAGTTAGCATTTGTAAGAGTAACTGCATGACATTATATGTATAATAAAATATGCTGGTCATTAATTGTATTCTCTATTAAAGGATGTGTTGGGTAGTTTATTTGGTGGCCAGAATTCAGCAAAGAAGCAAAGTGATCAAGAGAAAAAACCAAAGGTTAACTTGTAAAATATGTAGAGATTATTTTGAAGTAAATTAGTTCTATCAACAATAATTTATAATATTTAATTATTTATACTTGAATGACAGCAATTTGCAACATGTCTCTATGGCACCAACCTAAAATATGGTGTTGTAGCCTAATTTTTTGATTTATTGTATACTTATTTAACAAACATGTAGTGATGTCAAATATTTATATGGGTGTTCTAATTATGTTCAGTATAGTTATTCATTTTGGGGAAAAAAAAATGTAATCAGGTTTAGTCAAATAATTTTCTTTCATGTTCTTGACATGTGTTTAGGTAAAACTTGAGGTAATCTATAAAAGTTCTATTTGTCTTAAAGGCCATCTAGGCAGATGAAGTGTCAAATTCATCTGTTTCTGTAACAACTGCATTTTGAAGGAATTGTGCGGTTAGCCCATCCACCTTCACTTCCCTAAGTAATGTCAGGAACCCATTTAAAACTCGAAAAATTTCCTTCTTGGTTCTCACCGAGGATTGAACTCGGGACTGTCAGGTCGACAGTCAAGCACACTATATGCTCTGCCATACATCCTATCAGATTATTTATAGACTATCATGAAAATTCCTTTGGAAACTAAGGTAATGTTGTATGCAAGTGGACACAGCTTGCCAAGTATACCTACGATTAACAATGTAATCATCAGTTTTCATTTTACAGAAGAATGACCACTCCTTCCCAGTAGATGAAAAGTTTGACTTTCAAGGAGAACTGAATAATGTGCTGTCGGCTAACAATGAAGTATGATAAAATTCTAAAGATATTTTCCTAAGTAAATCAAAGAATCAGATGTGTAAATTATTTGTCAAACAGTTCATTGGTATAGCTTTGTTTCCAACTTAGTTCTTAGCACTGACATTATTTAATTATATTTTTTAGTATTCTTTTTAAAAAAATGTAAAAGATGTCTGAAAAAATTTCACCACAATGACTTTTCTTTCAAGACATTTAAGTCTAAAAATGTTTTGCAATATGTCCGTAATCCTGTTTTTCTATTAATGTGGCTTAATTTTTTTTCTCTGATATAGGATTCCAATCAAGAAGAGTAAATAGTCAAATGAACACTCAATAGCTTTAAAGATTAATGGCTTTTAAAAATGTATTGCTAATGTTCTTTATGAAACTAAAAGTCTATTGATGCAAAAACACCGAAAAATTCAATTAAAGATTTTACATCAGCATAAATAATGATTAGCATTCTGAATGTACTTTTGATATCTTAAATTTGTTTGATGAACATTAAAATTCTACACGCTATAAAATGTTTTTAAACTTAAAAATGACAAATCTTTATATTTGTCATAAAATGGTCTTGAATAATTATTATCTACAAACTGTATCAGGATTTAGCTATCAAGTATAAGTTTGATATAAAATGATCATGGATGATTACAATCCACAAACCTTATCAGGATTCAGCTGTCAAGTAAAATGATGTGCGGAGGCATGCTTACTTAAGTGGATACCCATATTAAAAAAAACTAATTTACATTTTCTTACTCATCACTGACCATGTTATCATGAAGACAAATTCAACAAGCCCAAAATAAAAAAAACAATAAATATTACAGTTCAGCCTGAAATCTTTTACTTTGATTATACAAAGAAAACAAACTATACTTAATATAAATATGTATGATAAACAAAATCTTGGAGGATCAAAAAAAACACCAGCAATACAAAAATAAAAAACAAAAATACTTCAGAAATTGTTGATAATTAAAAATAACTAATATATAAAACACAATAAAAATAGCTAAATATATTAATTATCAAAATTATCTTTACTGCTTAAAACTTAGACACTAAACTTTCAAGTCAGTACATGCCAACAATTTATATTGCAAAATTTAATCGTGTGGTAGTACAACTATTTGTTATACAAAGTTAAAGTATCAAAAACTTACTCGTATATTTTCAAGTGAAAATGACACTTCTGTTTAACACTGACAAGTGACCAAAACAAAATGTATCCTTTACACAGGTATTTATTGAGGAATACTGGTATGTGAAAACCTGAAGTAATAACCAATACGTTTCATGATCGAAACCTTATTGTTCTAGTATATGCAATAAGAGAAAATCAAAGGATGAAAATAATATTTTCTCCTGCATGTTGTACCCAATCTGTTTACAATTGTGTGTGTCAACACAACCCCCATTCGAGATTTGACAGGACATTATAAATCATCATCTGAATAACTCACTAAGCAATTAAACAAATACCAATAATATTTTTTGCAATCATATAAACAACAATTTATTCTTCAATACAATAAAAATGTACAGTGGATGTATATGTCTAATAAATAAAGATCACTTGTGAAAATCATCACTCAGTAAAAATTAGAATGTTACTCAATAATTTGAAATTAATGCTGAAAACCAAAATAATCACACACGGTGGCAAACTAAACCGAAAGGTGGCAAACTATACCGAAAGAAGGCAAACATGGAAAGAACTGTTGTAGTTTTTTTTTACACTATATATTAATGGTGTATCTTCTATACATCAAAAGCTAAATGATACATTATGTTAAAATATTTGGAATACTAAATCAATTGAAATAGATTTTCAGATTAACTGATAACTCTCAAGATTTCAAAATGATCCATTTACCACAAATTTATAACTAGGAAAACTCGACAATTATTGTATAAAACAGTGATCACTATATCTCATAATTATGCAATAAAGACACAGAAAACCAAATAATGAAAAGTGTATGGCTACTTAAGTCACAGCATTTAATAAGCATATAATACATGTATGTGTCTATATCAAATCTATATAATACATGTATGTGTCTATATCAAATCTATATAATACATGTATGTGTCTATATCAAATCTACTCACTCTTGATGTGAGTTTTGGTTTTAATCATTCTTGGTGTTATCCATATTGAAAAATTAATTTTTAATGGAATATACAACTACAATTTTTAAGTTAACTTTGACAGTCACAACAGGCAGTGTTTGATCTTTAATCTTCCAGCTTTCCGTATTAAATTTAGCTTAAATTTAAAAAAAAATGAATTGATAAAAATATGAATGACTTGCTTTCTGACATAATTATGTATGAAAAACTGAATCAAACAGAGCATTCAAAGACAACTTAGAAACCCTTCATATACATTTGAAGTTCTACAGCTGACTAATCCTGAAATGGTGTTAAAGAGGTTTGTGCTTGCAAGATTTCTAGAATTACAGGAAGGAGAAAGGGGAGGGGAAAAAAAAGGCTCTTGTTTTTTCTGATTTAAAGTATATGCTCCCCTTCTTCATCCTCGTCGTCATCTAGATTAGTTTTCACTTCTGCTTCCACTTCATAGCTGACCACTGAGTGTTTGGCTAAAATTCTAAGCAAGGGTCTCAACTTCAACCACCACTGATCCTTTGGAATTCTTTTCCTACCAGAAGATGGAATCAAACATTTCAAATTTAATTTCATTCAAGTTTATTTGTTTTGAAGAAAAATATTACCGGTACATGATTAATAGTTTATTATATTTGTAATAAAAAAAATTGTTTTTAGTTTTTACCACAGATTACATATTATACAGAATGTGCATTATGGTTTGGTTCTCCATTGAAGTCTCCCACCATATTTTTTATAAATGAACTCAAGTGAGACTAACAATTTATTGTGATACGTAACTTGATTATTTGACAAGCTTTTCTCCTTATAATTAATTGGCAAAGTTACTGAAAAGAATTTAATTCAGTTTTCCTAAAGCAGGACAAACATTTTTACTAGTAATGTATGATTCAATTGTTAATACTAATATCAATATTTATGTGCAACACTAATAGAATTTCCCATCAGATATCTCTAAAATATATTAATCATACAATTAAACATGCACGGACGTGTCATTTTTAAAATATAGGTCTTTATAATACTGGGACTGGTGGCTGTGTGGTGTAGATGCTTCACTGTCAACCTGAGAGTCTTGGGTTTGATCCTCGGTGAGAACCAAGAATATTTTTCCAGGTCCTAGCTAAAGGTGGTTTTAATTTCACAGGTCCACCCAGATTTAAATGGGTATCTGACTTAAGTTGGGGAAGTAAAGGCGCTGGGCATTGTGCTAACCACACAAACTAGCTATTCGAATATAAATTTTGTGGTTTATACAAACTAGCTAATCAGATATAAATTCTGTGGTTCTAACAACCTAACCAAATATATATAAGCTAAGAAGTGTAAAGCTATAATAATTCATTTTAAAACAATTCGTTGATTTTATCTTGCAAAAAAGACAAAACTTGGTATCATTTATTAAGAAGAAAACACTGCACGAGGTTCTTGCTGAAACAATCAATAGACAACTTTTGATGTTGAACTATTTCATGCATTTCTATGTCTAGAGACAGAAAACATTTTCCTCCAAAATATATGCATGGACTAAAGTTTTATCTTTAAAAAAAAAAACTACCCATCAGTGATGACTTTGAACCGGAATGACCTGCTGTCTATCAGCAGCCCGATTTGATAGTTAAAGATAAGAAGAATTTTTTTCCCTTTTTTGAAATTTATTATTGAGGAAGTATCTGTTCTTAATGTACCCATGTGAATACTGAAAATGTACCTACGTGTATAACATGTCAGTTAAGAAAGCAGTGAAATGCTGTTGTATTATAAACCAGTGGTCCCCAACCTTTTACTCACCACCACCGGTCAGCGTTTGATAATTTCACCGCGGCCCACTGGAAGGGGGGATTATTTCTCGTCCATGGAAAGTTGCACAATGACGAGATAAATAAAAAAGAAATGATTTAATGTTTCTTGGGCGGCCCAGTAACATTCATTCCACTGACCGGTACCGGCCCGGGGTTGGGGACCACTGTTATAAACAACAAAATGTAGACCATTAACAAAGTGTGCTGATGACAGTGACCTGAACACTTTTTTTTTAGTTTTCATCAATTATCTGGCTGTATTAAATACTGATTTCAATTCTAAAAATTGTATGATTTCTTCGCCTTCAAATTGACTATGAAAACATAATACAAAATCATCAAAATCCCATAAAATATTTTCAGTATGATATGGCAAAAATAAAATTGCAAAAAAAATTTTTCTTAAGTACGGTATTAACTTACACAAAATCTGTCTCCTCTGCCAATTCCACAATTGGTGTAAATGTTAAATGTCTCTTAAGCATACCCAGTAGTACAACAGTATCAGCATTACCTGTTCTCACATTACCTGAAACAAGAATGAAAACACGAACAAAATTTTCATTTTGTAAAATGGTTTTGATGCTGTAAATGGTATGTTGCATAAAATTATCTAGAAGAATTAAAAGTTATCTCATATTTCAATGTAACAAAATATATGGACTAATAATATGCAAGGCCATAATAGGCCACAGAGGATTAGTTTCTTTACCTTTTTCATCAATGTATCTGTCAACCATCTCAGCCAACCACTCTACACCTTTAGCCGCCATCTTAGTTCCATAGTTACGATCAAAGGGTGAAGGATAGCCACCTTGTTGCATGTGTCCCAGCACATTCATACGTGTAGTGAACACAGGGGCACCTTCCTCTGAGAACAGGCGGTGAATAAAATCTGTTGTGTAGTTTTCATTGGCCATTTCATTTCTGAAAGAAAATTGTGTTATGATAAATTGACAATTTTTATGAGTTTTTTAGAAAACCTTTTTGAGATCAAAATATGCTGAACAAGATCTGTCATAATGGAGTAACTCTTTAGAAACATGTCACTGATAAAAAAAATTTCCAGACTGATCATGAATAAAAATAACAAGTCAAGCCTTCTTAAAGTTGAGAGGTGGCTTCAGCTTAAAGTACACAAACAATTATTTACAGTTTTTATAATAACTTTTAAATTTCCAAATTTAGATAAGTACATGTATTTTGTCACCCTAAAATTACTTCTCACTGATTATTGTCTGTCTTCATTGTCCTTTAACAATATACTGTAAATAGCAAAACACTATTTTGATTCCTTGATATTAAAGTATTTATTTTATATGGACAGAGGGGATGGATGGTGGAGTGGTATAGAGAACTTCACTGTTCACATGAGTGATCCTCTGAGACAGAGGGGAATTTTTCCAGGTCTTATTGAAAGCTGATTTAAGTCACCCTGGTACTCTTAGATTTTAATGCGTACTAGGCATAAGTAGGGGAAATAAAGATGACAGTGTTGTGCTAGCCACAAATATCTTAATATGCCATAACTAAAGAAACGGATGAATTCAACACTCTATCTGTCTCAATGGTCTTTAAGAGTTAGGTATTTTACTTTTTTTTCATATGGACAAACTTCAGAGTTAACACTGTTAAGTATGTTAGAAATATTTCATACCTGAGAATTAGACCTCTTTGAACTCCAGCATTTTGAATTTTGTCCTTCAAGTGATCGACATCTTGCTATACAATAAAAAAAAATTTAATTTATACAAATAATCCACAATTCAAACTATTTAATCCTTTTAAAAGCTCATGCAAAAATTCACTATTTTATGAATATGCCATTTTAAAATGAACAACTTTCAGATTGGTCAAAAAGATGACATTCAACCGAAACTTATGAATCACAGCACAGATGAACATTACATATCTTTAGTATAGCTTTTGAGATTATTGTGATTTAAAGTTTACTTAGTGTAAAGTATGTATATCAATCCAAATTTTCTAAGAAATTAATCCAATTTGATCATTTATCAATATTTGTTATGATTACATCCCTTTGTTTCATCCAAGGAACAAATGGTTGGCAGGGAAAATGTTATTTATATGGGGATTTCATTCAATTGTAAAATATTCTTTAGTCTATTTTTAGATCATATATTAGAATAAAGATTGCTTCAAATTCGGCTCCTAGTTTAAAAAGCATTTAACTTTTATTTCTTATGCAGTTTAGAAAACTTAAACAAGCAAATTTCACTGTACAGTTACTTTCTTTTGAGAAAGATGTAAAAGAAGATAAACAGGCCTAGTTAGGCAATGTATCCATTTCTTCAGCACAGATATATTACACTTCACTACTAATAATTTCTGGTTGCGCATTTTAAATAATTTATGGGAGGAAATTTTCATGTTGGGGATAAATTCTTTAATATGAGAGTAGATGGTAGCTTTCCAGATAATGTCCCATCTTTTTTAAGTAGATTTTTTTGTATCACAGTTCCCAGAAGACACAATTAGATATCTTTATATTTATAGAACACTTTTAATATCTTGTAAAAGAGTTTTTTTTTTAAATCCGTATGTACTTTTTTTTCTACACATTGCTTGTGAATTTAATTGAAATATACATGTATTAGATAATTATAAAACTGCTTCTTCAGGAAGTAATGATTTCAATCCCATATAACAGAGTGTTTACACAGAGCTTGAAAACCCCTAAGTTTATCCAAACCAACACAAAGCTTGCCTTTAGATCCATAACGTTGAATCTATCCTCAAAGATATATGCAGCATCAGCTCCACTGGCAAGACCAGCTAGAGTTGCCAAGTAGCCACAGTAGCCTCCCATAGTTTCAGCAATAAATACACGCCTTTTTGTTCCTGTTGCTGACTGTTTAATCCGATCGCATATCTAAAGACACAGAATTTAACAGGAAGTGGGAAAATATTTCAACCAATTAGCTCAAAAAAAAATTTGCTAAAAAGTTTAATGTTTCTGTTCTGTCAGAAAATATAAATTTGAAAAAAAAAATAATTCTATGAGCATTCACAATAAAATTAAATTATTTTTAAATGTTTAAATTATTATTATTTTTATTATTATATAGTTATTTAATAAAATGATTTTATTTCTTTGGTAGAATTTGTACAAACATTTACATTTAGGTGTAAAAACATGAACATTTAGACTTAAAAAGAATGTTTAATTCATCGATCAAGAGTAGCAAATTTAATGAGTGGAATTTTCATTTGCAACTTACATCAGTTATTTCATTCAGAGCTGTGTCGGCACCAAGGGAGAAATCAGATCCTGGGATATTGTTACTGATGGTGCAAGGAATTACAACTATGGGAATACACAATGATGGGAACATTTCACGAGCTTCAGCTAGTTGGTAAGCACTGTGATATGCCTAAGAAAATAGTAATTTACAAACAAAAATACTTCAGTTTAAGCATGTCGATACTAAAAAAACAGAAAATGTATTATAAATAATAGCTTTTAGAATAGCTCTAAATCTTTAAATCTAAATGTTATTTTGTTAAAAAGGCACCTCAAATCCACCAATAATCATAAGACCATCAAGCTTAAACTCAGCAAACTTCAGAGCTATTTTGCCAACACCTACATCTTGAGCCCACTGCCTGTTTAAAAAAAAATATTTTTAAGGATATTTTTATGCAACTTTCACAAATAAGACTTAATTTATTCCCTTTTTGAATAAGAAAAATATGTCATTATCAACTTTGTTTTCTAGTATCTTGAGAAGCAGGTAGTCCTTTTTCACTGCTGTCGTATTTTGTAATTCATTATTGAGTGCTCGTTTTAAAACCTGAAAATATCTTAGCAATTTTATATCAATGTATTATATAATTTGTTAGTGAATAGTTAAAGTTGTCTTTTTTACTAAACCTCTCTAACATTTCTGTGGACCCAAACAAGGCAATGTAACTTTGGGGGCAAAGAAACATCAGGCGTTTTAAGAGCTCCAGGACAAAACTCTGTCAAAGCCACCTTTTTCAGATCTAAGGCCCATGAAAATCTTTCTCCACTGACTGTTAATTTGTTTTAACATGCACCTAACTATTAGTAATGCAGGTCTGCCAGAATTTATTTTAAACCACTTGAGTAGCAAAATGGTTGAAATAATTAAAAGTTATAGAAAGCAACAGATTAAACATTTGGATTAATGAGATAAAAATGTCTTGATAATAGTCCCCCGTGGGCCTTAAACAGGCACTTTGTTTTCCTATTCATAAAAATGGCTCTTCATTTATCTATATTTTACCTGTTCTGCTTCGTTATGAAATAGTGAAACCCCTCATAAGGAAAAAAATCAGCTCTAGTGGTGTGCTTTATGTATGAAAAGAATTCTATAGAAAATCATTAAATATGTTCAAGGTTGCAGAGAGCTTATAAAAAATCACTAGTAAAATAAAGCTTCAGCAGAGTTGATTAAATGGTTTTGGGGGAACTTATTAAAAAGAAAAATACAGAGAACACTATTAAATATAGGGGAGATAAGTAGGGTGCACACTAGGGTGATAACAAAAAAATTTTTTTTATGAAACCACTTGCAATCGAGGAACTTTTATGTGTAATTGAAGAATATCAATTGCATTTTAAATTTTTTTGAAAAAAGTTCCCCCACCTCCCCGTTTTTCAAAAGAAAAAAGTGAAAAAAATAATTTTTTTTTCAAAAAAAGGACATTTTTTTTTTAGCTTAATTCAAAAGAGTATTAATAATAACTAATCAACTTTTATTAACAAATAACATATAGAACAGTAAGTAATATGTACAGAATGTACAAGAAATGTTCAAAACATATTTTGTCCTATGAACTTCAGATTCAAAAATTCAATTTTTCTCAATTTCGCATGAAGTTCCGCCATCAGTTTCACAGCACGTTCAGCAATTTGGTTAGATCTGGGAATGTCAATTAATGACTTCTCGACTGACCAATGGGTCTTTAAACACTTAATTGCCTTCTTGCATTTTATCTTGATGAGTGAGGTAAACAGTTCATTGAAGGACGCTTCATTGTAGTGTTGCGAATCGAACCAAGCATTTGCCCATTCGTAGCAGATGCAGGCAGAAGCAATAATACTGCGCCACTCTGGTATCAGAAATAATGCTATAACAGTAAATACTGCACGTGAGTTCCATCTTGCCTGGTGTAAATTTGGTAATTTATTCCAGCTGATGCGAGGCCAACGTGGGTTCTCACCTGCACTAACATCTTTTGTCGCAAGAAGCGATAATCAGCTTGAAGAGTGACATAGTTTTGTGTTAATTTGCCCATGAAGGAATAGTTGAGTTCTTGTTTGCTCATTGGCTCTTGAATAAGAAAATTCATGACATGTTTCAGAAGAAGGTCGAGTACATGGTGCTGACAGCCAATATATTGTGGCTTCTGAAAGCCATTGCTCAAGACATCATCCTGTTTGAGCTTTACAATGCCGTGCAAATGGTCAGTATTTCTGCGGTCGTGTTGCAAATTAACATACAAATATTTTCACAAGCATCATATTAATCTATTAGCTGATGTAGTTCATTGTGAATGGCCGCGGCAGAACCACTCTCACATTTGAGAATACAATGTTTGATTTCGGTTGTCATCTTTTTCAGCAAACCTACTTGATTCTCTTCCCCTTGCACTCTTTTACCATCAAACTGGATACAATAGGGATCTTTGTTTTGAAGTTTTTGAACAATTTTAGTTTTCATTTTCCGTCCTTCAGAGATTACTCATTTCCAGACACCCGCCTGACTTGGAACTGGCACATCATGACCCTGTTCAGCAATGGTTGCAAGAACGTCATGTGCTTTATGTGTGGAAATGTTTTTCAGTACTAGTAAACCCGCCGTTCTAGTGCTTGCTCTTTGGTATTTCGGTTTGCATTCAGAAGATGACGTTTAAGAAATAGTTGGCGACTCGGGTGAAGAAGCAGAGGTTTCAGAATCCGAAGATTTTGAGACAGTTCTATGTTTTTGTGTAGGTTTTGAGACAGTCATGTGTGTTTGTGTAGTTTATGAGACAGTTGTGTTTGTTTGTGTAGGTTTTGAGACAGTTGTGTGTGTTTGTGCAGGTTTTGAGACAGTTGTATGTGTTTGGGCATGTTGTAAGACAGTTGTCTGTGTTTTTGTAGGTTGTGATTGAGAAAAGCTGGCTTGAGATTGAGTTTTTGATAGTCGAATTCGTTTTCTTGGGTGGAATGATTCCAAAGGGGCTTGTTTGACCAATCTTTCCTGCTCTGTTAACTTGCCTCTGGTAGAGCTCTTTATCCTCTGTGCTTTTCCATTCTCCATTAACGTTGGTGACATCAAATAACTAAGAAAGTGTTATCAGGTGGTTTCTTTTTGTCATATAAATCAATTAGACCATTGAGTTTCATTCTGATTAGTGTGCTGGATAATAGTTGAAAGTCTTGAATTTCCCTCCAGAGCAATTCTATATCAGTAATCATAATTTTGATTCAATCCAGTCGCCGTTTCTGGCTACTGAACAGAAAAGTGAAGTTCCCAAGAATTTGACGGTTTGTCGGCATCCATGTGAGATTGATTAGCTTTTCAACAGATAGAATTCTTGGATACCTCTTCTGTTTAGAAGATGAGGGAAGTTGAGTATAGTAAATGTCTTGTTTATAAACAAATGGAAACAGTCGACTGAAATGTGCTTAAAAGCAGTCTAGAAAGTCATATATAATAATTCAGTGTGAAATCAAAACCGAGCGTCAAACGCGCGATATGAGAAAACAAAAATTAAAAGGTGGGGGAACTTTTTTCAATTTAAAAAAAAATTAATGTTGCTACTGTCATCTACATACAATTGCTCCTCGAATGTAAGGGGTTTCAGTTTCGTTACGAAAAAAAATGAAAATAGTTATCACCCTAGTGCACACCTTCACAATGTACGTACACACATACACACAATCTCTAAGCAAGTGTCATATGGAGTCTTCCCACCGGGCGCAGACTGGCCTGAAAAGATTTCCCAATATCCTGTACATTTTTAAACAAATATTTTCTAAAGGCTCACGTTGATAGATAGAAAACGCAGGTTTTAATTAAAAATGACAAGTAAATTTGTCTTACTTTTTAGTACCTAAGAAAGATCCACCTTTTCCAGCCCAGCCTTGAACCTCTGACCAAGTCATGGAGTATACTTCTCCTCTGATCAGTCCATCAAAGCTGTCATGAATGCCAAGCACACGAAAGCCTTTTGTTAAGCTTATTCTGACAAAAGATCTTACAGCAGCATTCATGCCACACGCTGGTGCTCCAATATTCATTATCCCCAAGGTTCTATGTGACTGGAAAAATAAAAAGTTGACGTTAAATACAAATTAGTAGTTGACTATTAAACAACACCGCTAAAAAAAAGTTAAGACTCAGTTTATTCTACTTGTCCAATACAAACCAAAAAAAAAAACAAATACATGTATTTGCCAAAAAAAAATGTTGAAATTCACTTTCAAATATTAATTATAAGAATGGAAATAGTATATGCTCATCTGAAACTAAAAATCTAAGAATAATCTAATCTCTAAATGGTATTTCATTAATACACAAGCATAAAAGAAAATCTATTGCAACCCTTCACCCAAGTTAAAATTTTGAAATTGTATAATGCACTGCCTTATATAATTTTGCTTCACAAGAAAGGATCAATAAAAATTATAATTAGCTTGTTTCGAAAATATTGGGTTCTAATAGAATGATATGGACTAAATCAAATTAAACATATATACCCCGGGGTGGGGGGGGGGAGAGAGAGAGGCTGGGGCCAATGCATTCTTTGCTTTTAGCACATTTTATTTTGATAAGACTGCTTAAAGCAGATGCAGAAATGATTAAGTTACAAATTTATTTTTCAAAGTGGTTTATACATTTTTTTTAATTTGTTGAATCCATTCTATATGCCAGATTGGCCACAATATTTAGTACTGGAATGTTTTACATTAAATCTCTGTTTTTTAAAGCTTTATGCAAATAAATGTAAAACATTACTTCCTATTTTAATAAACATTTTGACCCAATGATAAAAACTACAATGTAATTCAGAAAAAAGGTTCCCAAAGGAAATAATCGTTTATAACTAAGAAAATATTACAGCCAATATAAATCAGTGACAGAAATGAGATTATCAAAGATTTTTTTAAATCAGTAGACAATTAAAATAACTTCATTGAAAATTAACGAGAAAATCCAGGCAGTTAATGCTTACAAATGTAGGAAAATAAACTGGATTTTAAAAATTTAAAGAGGCATAAAACTTTAATAACAATAAAAAGGAAAAGGAATATATATGCATACATTTATTTGGCTGTCTGAGTGTAATGTTTGATAGTATTTAATTTCTCTTTCCCATTGTAATTTGCAAGCACATTAGAAAGTATGTACTTCATATTTATGTCAACAAAGCACAGCAAAAAGTAAGATGAAAATTTGTTAAGTTTAAAACAGAAAAATTTTTAGCCAGATAAACAAACAATGTCATCAAATTTAAACTAAGGCATCATATAATATGAGGTCAGTTACAGCAAATATCTAGAGAGAGGAAAGTAATGAACAAGCGGGTTAACATACAATGAGATAAACTGTATGGACTACACTCTTGCACATACATGCTACATAAATTATTTTATATATAAATATGTATATATATTTCAGTACTAATATCAGACCATTGCATGAATTCAAGAGCTCTCTGATAGTGCGTGTTAGAATTATGCCCCCATAAAGGTTAAAAAAAAACTAGGTGATTTGTGTAATTAACTTCTTTGTTGAATGTGAACTAAAAAAAGTGCACTATAAACAAAAAAACAAGGACTAAATGTTCAAAAAACTATATCTAGGTCTAGATTTACATCAACCCAGCAGTCGCCAACTGGTGGTCCACAGAAACAAATCGGACATAGTCTGCATTTCTAAAATTATATTAACATATAAGAAAAAATGATAATGTAAATTTCTGAATTATGATGACAGATATGCAGTGCTCTAAAACTGTTTTAGGATCAGAGAACATTTAGAGATGTGGTGTGACCGCTTGATTTAACAATTAATGTACGAATAACATTAAGTAATAGGGGAAACTAGACAAGAACTACAGGCAATCCTTGCTTAATCTGTTAGATATTCCTTAGTCATAATTTTGAATAAGATTGCCAGAAATATCCACCTTTATGTAATTAGGGTTAATTTAATACTAGGTCAAAGTACAGATTTAAATACCTATATTTTGAATGAATTATGTTTTTACTCCATCAATAATAGCCATAATTCATGTTGTATTTAATCTTGCATTATCTGAAAAATTAGATTTCAAACTATACTACAATAATTATCAGTTAGCAGTATTTCTATTTTAAATGAACTTTTTTTTTCCACTGGTGGTGCATGTCACGCACAAATGGATGTAATCTTGTTTACTGGGCAGCATTCTGTCCAGAGGACAGAAAAAGGGGACTGAGAGTCAGTTGTAAGTCAAACACAAAATAAGATGTAGAAAAGATTGTAAGTCTGTTGAATTGTTTCATCATATGCTGGAATCTAATTTAGTATTTTAATATGCCAGAGTAGGAGTAAGCTGTGCCTCCAAACTATTTTGTCTGATATAAAAATTTCATATAAAATATGGAACCTTTAAAAATAAAAAAACCAAAATAAAATGTTTTCTCCTTATGACTGGCCATAAATAAAATGTGAGGATAGCTGGTGGAGTGGTTAGTGTGTTTGACTGCTGACCCTGGTTTGATACTCCTTTAATTCCAACCTACTTTAAATAGGGAAGTAAAGGTGGCTGGGTGTTGTGCTAGTATAAAATCCATTAATACACTCTGGCTATAGAAACAGATGAATTTCCTCCCCCTATGGTCCTTATTTTTTGTTTATAATGAAATGAAGACCCAGTGATAAGCATATTATATCTAAGCAGTAAATATTTTGATTCAATGTTTTGTTGCTATTTATTTCTAAATAATTAAACCTCAAGTTAATAATTCAATTCCTTTTAATAAATTTCTTGAATTTTGTTGTGATTAATAAAGCATTTATTATTTTGTGTTCATTCATATTAATAAATAGGAAAGTTTTTTTCCATTATTTTACAAGTCTATTTATCATATTAGCTGTTTGCAAAAGATTTAATTATAAATACAGTGGTACATGATGTATAAAAGGTTGGCGACCGCTGGACCAAACATTAAGTTTTAAGAAATAAAATAAAGACAAAATGATGTGATGATTAAATGTTTATAAAAAAAATAGAAGTAAACAGATTGAAATCAGAGAGCCCTGTATATAGACTTACTTTATGGTCAGTAAATGGGTAGCATTTTGGATCCTGAAAAAATCCTGAATTTTTTTACTGTGTTCTCATAATAAATTTACAAGTCAATAAAAAAATGTTTCATTAAAATGAACATAAATGTTAATGTCATTGTACAATTTTTTCTTGTTGAAGTTTAAAAAAATCAAGTAAATCAGTCTTAATTAAATAACGCAGTGATTACTCAAAATTATGAAACTGACTGTTAATTAGTCTTGATATCATAATCCAGAACATGTAATGATAAAAATTATTGAAAAAATGGAACTTCGATCTTAATATTGTATGAATGACCATCTTTATAAAAAAATCAAATTATTTTCAAAGTAAGAAATGTTCAGTAACTTATAGATATATGAATGAATATATGTATTATAAATAAAATACATCAATAAATGAATTAATGATAAGCTATCACATCTAAATTTGAATCTTTTAAAAGGAATTTCTGAAGATATTTGAATAGAAATAAAAAGAAGGATCATAGTTTTAAATAAAAGAAAAGAAAAAAAAATATCAGCTATATTAAGAAGATATTGTAGAACAGTGCTCCCCAATTTTTTTTCAACAGACACATTAAACAATTCTTAAATCTTGCAAGAAGTTATAAGTATTTTAATTTAGTGTGATCACAGTGCATGTTTTTTGGACTTTTGACAAAATATTCAAAACAGCGAATTGAAGTTTGCATCAATGTCTTTTATACATGATTGCAATCTTTATTCATTAGCAACAATAATGATAATATTTGTTCAACATAACATGTCTGAAATCAGAGCAGGTTTTGAATAGCTGCTGTAGAAATATTTTTATGCTTGGTTACACATGACTAGTCAAAAATTCAAATTACAATGCCAGTAATCCATGTGAAAGTGGAAGTTACTACCTCAGTGGACTTAACAGGGCGCTAAAGTTTGTGTACATTTTCTGTTTCACTTAAAATTCAAAATTTTGTTTCCAATATTCTGTTTTTGTTTCAGCATACATATAAACAGAGTATTGATAACAGATTGGTTGGGGAGCACTGATGTTGATAATAGATTTATCTTAAATGTCACATAATTTAGACTGAAAATAGTATTCTATTCTATAAATTAAATTTTATAAAAAAAAAAATTTCTAGAAATAAACTTCATTCATTCAAAAGTTGTCTCTAACTGAAAGATTTCTGCTAAATATTTTAGGAATAATTATGTGATAAAGTAAAATAAGATATCATTCAATTAACTTCAGCTGTTATTCAAATTTAAAACATTGAATTAATCTTAATCATAAAGAGTTATTATCAAATTAATCATAAACAAAATCTAAATAGACAGATATAGCAAAGTATACATTTTCTAATTCTTATTAAATAACAGCACCATGGAAAATATGAGGCAACCAATCTTTTAAACCAGATTTAATTTTAGTCAGTACTGCTCCGAGAAAACAAAATCAATTGAAATAATTGTTGAAGAATAGCTTTTTTTAAAAGTTCAAGTAATGGAAGTTTTCATGGTTATTCTACTTAACAAAGGTAAACCAAGAGAGTTATACCTAACCCATGATCCATAATTGATGATTTTTTAAATAAATCCTTAAAAAATAGTTCAACCCATAATTCCAAAAAAAAAGTATTCTTTCTGGATCAAAGTGGCAAATAATAAATTGAAGAGCGAGAAGAATAAAAGACTGATAAAACCAAAACTTTAATACCTGCTTCCAAGAAAGTCGAATCTAAAAAAAGTGATCTCTTCAAATTTTAAATATTTTATTTTTCAATACCAACTAAAAAGCATTTTGAAAAATGATCATCAAAGCTTAAAATAAGGAAAATGCTCATGAATTCCAAAGTTAGTCTCTCCATCCTATACATGCAAAAATATCTGATAAGCTAGGTTAATCAAAAAATTATTTGCTAACAATAGCATTTTCAAAAAATGATCCTGCACGATCAATTTTTCTTAAAATACATTCACGGGTGACATGAATGCAACATGAATTAATGTCATTAGAGATATTTTGTAATAAATTGTGTTCTTTTTAGGTAAAATAAAATCAGAGACATGTTTAGGAATTAATAACCCATTATTTCCCATTAAGTATGAAATAAGTTTTTTTGAAGCCTTTAACCAATACATGTATTTTACATAAGGTAACTTAATTGTCCATTTATGAATTTTAAAAATATGTGAATATGAAACTTTTATAACTTAAAATATGTTTATTAGCTGTGACACATAAAATAATGCATGAAGCAAAGAATTATATGTGCATAAATTTTGTGGTTTAAAAACTAATAAAATTTCAACAAAAAAATACAGTTCATTTTTTTTTACCTTTCGTTCATGGGAATCTGGCTTAACATGGTCAGATGGGGGGCGCAATTTACTCAAAAGTCTATATGTGTTTAAGTTATTCTGGAAACTCCTGTGTGTGAAAAATAAAAAATTTCTCTGTATGTTAAATAAAATTGAATGGGTCCTTCAATCTATTTTAATTATTTGTAGAAAAAATTCATTTAAAAGATAAACATTACAAGAAAAAAAAACTTGCATGTGACAATGTTAAGCAAATTTATTTGCTTGGATTTTTAAAATGGGTTGATTTGGACATTTAAAAAATATATAAATAAGTAAATAATAAAAAAAAAAGTAATGTTAAATAGCAAAGATACTTAACATTTATCATTTCAATCAGAAGTTACTTTTAGGTTATTAAAAGACACAATGTCAAAATTTAGGTGAAAACATTTTTCTAAACACGAGACTATAAAAGACAAATGACCTATGAAAATCCCTAAAGATTAGTACAATATCTACAATCATAAAACCTACTTTCCTCTTAAACGAACAGCTTCATCAAAATTCCTGCTATCCATACTGGCTTTAACGGCTTGCGTCTGAGAGAAAAAAAAGAACTAATATTCATTTTTTTTTTAAAAAACATGTTAACTGATAAACCATTTCTGTGAGCCCTTGCTTGTAATGAGGGTAAAAGGTTAATTAAATTTTTAACTTATCCCTATTACTGATCTAATAGATCTGATTTCTCTCCAGCTAAATGTCATAATCATAATAGTATTTATCTTTACATAAATACACATGGCTGACAAAATATCAAAATTAAACATAACTTTTAGTATTTTTTTTATTTTGGTGGGATTTTTTTCTTTCACATAGCTTAATAATATACAAAAGGTTTAAAAAATTAATTACAATCAGTACATTTAATTTTGAATATTAACTAAACTCAAAATTAGCACACCCTTTCTACACATTCCATCAATGGGACACGGACAGTTGAATTGCCTTCAATAGAAATCACACAGGCTGATGTATCTGGTGTTGCATCCATTAAGGCCAGAACTGCTTCAGCTCCCATGCGAGATCCCTGAAATCAAATTAATAATAATTCACTAAAAGGAAATTAATTTTGATATACATTTATTTACTAATACAGAGAAGAGAGACAAAGTATGCAGTGGTAGGAAACTTTAGGTTTCTGGGCTCCACTTTCACCAAGGGCAGATGGTACACAAATGAGAGATCTGCACTATAATATCAATAGCAGCTTTGACCAGACTTCATAAGATCTGGAAAAGCAGGACCAGTTTCAGCTTTAACAAATGGTACAAGACATTGGTAACTCATGTCATGCTAAATGGGTGCGCATCCTAAAAAAATCATGTGCTAATGCATGCAGAGAGATGATTTAGGCAAAGGAAAAGTCTTAAAATTTCAGACATGGATCTTATAACCAAAACCTAAGAAATAATCTCAGCAGCCTGGTTACCATGAATAACTCCTGGATACTGCAGGAAACACTGGCATATATGGACAAATACATTTATTTTCATCATAAAAAGAGTTCACCATCAACAATCAATATAAGATATATACATTTCTGAAAAAATCAATTCTTGAACCTGTTTAGGATAAAATAGTATGGATGAGAAACAATAATACAATAAAATTCAATAAGACTAAATAAAAAAAGATGATTTTAGTAACTTTTTACAGATGAATTTTTGAGAAAGGGGAAATGCCTACAAAATGCCTTCTAAATATTGGGGCTACAATAATACAAAATTTTTAAATGGAAGTCTACAATTTGATCACAGCATTAAGAATATTTATTTACCAAGATTCTGTCAAAAGCTGAGGGGCTTCCACCTCTCTGGACATGGCCTAACACAGTAACTCGTGTATCTATCTTCAGTTCATTACTCAACAACTATAATAATGAAAACAAAGAAAAATGCTTATTAAACAGACAATGTAAAAAAATGATAGCATAATGAGCAAGGAATTAAGATTGAACGATATTTTTTTTCTTTTAAACTACTATTTTTTTAATACTCTAGTTAAAAAGTAATGTCATTACCAAAAATTATATCATTATCGAAGGTTATAATGTCTATGTATCTTTCAAATATGGCACTGTCATTACCAAAGATTGTAATGTCATTACCGAAGGTTATAACGTCATTATCAAAGTTTATAATGTCTATTTATGTACCTTTCTAATATCCTCAGCTGTAATGGCTTGTCCATTTTCATCTATTGCACCTTCAGCAACTAATATAATGTTCAGACGCTGGCCTAGACTTCTCTCCTGTAACAACACATCCACAGATTCAAGACTTTCTTTTTATTATGGTTAAAAAAGGAAGAGTACTGAATGCTAAAAATGACTAAAGGAAATATAAGTTGTTTACATATAAATATGAAAAATCATATTACAACTTCAATGTAATGTCATTACAAACTAGAGTGTAACAAATTATTCAGCATTGCTAAGTTTCTTTCAGTTCCTTTCTCTTTGCATAAGTGTGTTAAAAAATGCCACTGTAATCAATTTCTTACTTATAGTATTGTGAAAAAAACAAAACCCTTGGAGTTGGCTTGAGTTCAGTTTTCATGTTTAACAGATTATGAGTGGATGGGAAAGTGGTGTTCATTCAAGAAGTTGCACTTGCCCAACAATTGCACAATTATGCATTCATGTTTCTTTAGCTTCCCATTTGGTATTTTTACCACCCTGTTCTCAAAAAATGCAACTCTTCAAAAGATACTTTTCATGTGTGTAATTTTTGTGAACTACAAACTAAAGAATATTCCTATCACAACTAAATATGTTTCTACACCAAAAAAACTTCAGATTTAAAACAATATTTAAATCAGAAATAAAGAAATGTACTGCAGAAAGCTTTTTGCACAATATGTCCCTCCAATCTCCCTCTGGGGGCCATTCAGGGATGAACACCCAATCAGCTTCAGTAGCCAAGGCACCCACAAGTGCTAGATAACTGTAAACAAAATTATCAAGCATTATGCACCAAATTTTTATTACTTTATAGCTTCAATGAAAAAAGCAAAATTTCAAATAGAATAATATTTAATTATTTATTACCATTATTAATAATCTATCACAGATAAATTAAGCTTATTTCTCAATGATATTTTAACTTACATACATCTATTGGTTTACTTACCCACAGTGTCTTCCCATCACTTCCAACACAAATGCTCTCTGATGGCTAAAAAACGTAAAAAAATAAAACAATAAGAGAAATTAGTAATTAGTTAACACATGTAACTATTCAAGAATTTTTTAATCAGTCAATTTATCTTGTTTAACAAATATTTTACTCGGAAAAATTTGAAAAACAATGATTACAAACTATTATTATGCTCAAATTGGATATGCATTTTTCAATTTCAAAATGCTAAAAAATAAAGTTATATTTAAAAAAGAACCTCAATGCAGTGGTGGCAATGGCATCAACAGCCTCAATGATGCGATGCAAGGCTGTATCAGTGCCAATAGTCATATCAGTACCACAAAAATCATTGTCAATTGAACCGACCAATCCAACAATGTTCAAATGCTTATTGTCTTCTTTTTGTTGGGCAGTAATTTTTCCTAAAAAAAAAAAAAGAATAAAGGAATTAAAAAATATAAAAATTAACTCAAGATAATATTAATAAAAAAAGGATTGTAAAATATAAAAATTAACTTAGATAATATTAATAAAAAAAAAAGATGACAACAAAGGATAATTTTATTTTTAAAATGAGTTTCAACATACCACTATCTAATAACTCCTGCAAAAGTTCTGGCCATTCTTGTCTAAAGCAATTTGCACCAGTCAAACTACCATCACCCCCTATAACTACCAAATTGGTGATGCCACGCTCAATCAGATGAAAAGCAGCAGTTCGTCTACCACTGCGTTCTCTGAATTCTTTACACCGTGCACTTCCAATTATAGTGCCGCCCTAAGTAATGGGAATAAATGTTTTCTGTTTTATAAAAAAAACTATCAACAAGATTAACAACATAAGCTTAATTTGAGTGCAAGCTAATGCAAATGAATGAAGAAATGAAAAGGATTAGAATTAAGAAATAACTATAAAAACCTTCAGTTCAAAAGAATGTTTTTAGATCATGCTCAATTTGTAAATAGAAAAGTCAAAAATAGAATCACTTTTTATTTCAATTGTAACAGTATAAGATATGCATCAGTGATGAGGTGTGAGTGCTGCTGGTCATAGTCATATTTATGGATAATACTATATTATGGTACTGAGTTTAATGAATATAGTAAACATAACCAAATACATGTATACATATATACATAGGTATATGCATATGTGATATATTTTGTTAGCCTTATTTATGAATACAAATATTTATTTGTGTGTATGTATACAAATATTGATATGATATCAATAATTTATCAGTAAGAGTTTTGACCCAAAACAGTGATGCATTGCACTGGTATGTATACATATTGTAATCAGTTATTAATTAGTTTACAATTAGATAACTTATAAATATGTTCATATTACCATCTGAAGAATACCAGAAACACTTGACCAGGTTGCTTCCACAATATTGTCACCACCATCAACCATGCCTTGGTAACCCTGTTAAATTAAAAAAACAAGTAATTTACAATCATTCAATCAATGCAAGTCTGGAATTATTATACATTTATATTATAAAATGTGACCCAATTAATAGCAATGTTTTTTTATCTAACCCTTATGATACTAGTAAATGAAGCAAAAAAAAAAGAAAATAAAGCACAATATAAGAAAATACCTCTTTAATGAAGTATACTTTGCAGCCAAGATAAAATCCCATACGTACAACAGCTCTTACAGCTGCATTCATACCTATATTTTAAAAAATCACACTGTTTAAAAAAATGTAATGGGTTAAAAAAAGGCAGTAGATTTATTGTAAAAATTATTTTTTTCTTAAATTCCAAAATTAAAGGAAATGTTGCAGACATAAAAGATTCAATGAAATGACAATACACTACTGCCCACATTTTTGCAGAAGACTTACCACCTTTATTAATAAAGAACTACCTTACTGTATAAAAAATAAATTTTCTAATCTAAAATGAGATAAGATATTTTTAAAAGAAAAATAACTAAAAAAGTAACAATTATTATATGAATCATTAGGTGAAGAATTAGTTTGGAATCAATATTTTTTTTTCAAACCAGTGTCAAAGGCCTTCTTTGATTTAGCATAAGAAGTGACCAATTTAAGATAAAGTTACTAATTTTAACTGGTAAATTTAAACAGTCTAATAGTTTGTTTAACAAGTTAGTGGATATTTCCACAAAATATTTAGAATTCTGGTACTGATTTATGAAAATACGTAACTTGACCAATCTACAAAATTAGTTTCTGTAGTTTTTTTTACAAGTAAATATTTTATAAATCAGTTTACACATCATAGTATTAATACAATATCTTTCAAAATTTATATGTGCCAAATTTTGTTTCTTTTTTTTTTAATACAATACAAATTTTTAGCCAACCAATCAGTCCAGTGTTACTATTTCCCTTTAACTTTGGATTTTATACGATAAAATATTATTTGACATATTTGTTGAATAAAATTGAATTTAATAAATCAAATTAAATAATTTATAACTGGTTATGAACAAACATAGTCAAATACAGACTTATGATTTTCTTCTTAAATATGAATGTATGATAACACCCTAATTTAAACCTATGCAGAAGCTAACATCTGTTCTTTAGGTAAACAAATTATTTATGATGACAACCTTAAGTGTTTTTTTTTCCATGGACATGACCTTTTCACGGTAATATCCTATTTTAGGGGCAGAAACTATTTTGATATTATTGATTTCAATCACTAACTATTTAACTTAGTCTAACTTTTAAAGATTGTGTCTTAGACGTCATTGACATACTAGACTAACTTAGTGACTACTAAATTAGACTAAGGCTAATTGAAAGAACCATTACTAATTTAATATAAATCATGTATTTTTGTTATAATTAAAGAGTATGATTTTAAAATACATTGAATATTTATTACCTTGAGAATCACCGCCACTGGTAAAGACTCCTATTGAGTTACCAGCCCATATTCCTGGGGGTACTTGCTGTCCCTCCTTTCCAGGTTCTGCAAGAACACTCATTTTTCGAGTAAATGATGTTCTGCGAGGACGCACTACCCCCGACTTACTTGGGCTTGGCGAAACATCCATTGCTTCCATCTGGTATTAATTTAGATAGAGCAAATATGTACTGGGATGTCGCCAGCGGTTGTTACTAGATACATTAACCTACAAGACTCAGTTTATGTTTTGCTTTTTTTTTTCCAACCGGAAGACAATCCGTAGTAACCTTGAGTCTACCGACCTTGAAAGGGGAAATAAATGGTAAAGGACATGACTTTTAAACTTAAAACACACCGCTGCGTTTTCTTTGACGCAATGCGTCATGCGTCAGTCGTATGAAAACCGTGTGACGTCACGAACCAATCTTTAAGAGCGATAACACAGACCGGCACGTCGTCTGTCGTGCGTGTCTGCGTTTTTGATGTACCTTCTGAAAAAACGCATTGTAAACAATACAAAATGGATGCCTGACGACACCCATTCAATTACTAAAACAATGAAATTTTATAAAATATTTGTTTTATAGTGAAAAAAATTATTCAAATTTAAAGAGAAAAGTGAATTATATCATGCTGAAAAAATAATGTAGTAAATCACAAAAATAACTATTTGTGAAACATTTTAGATTTAGACAGTGTTTAAATAGAGAAATACTAAGACTAAGTGCCGAAGCCATGGGGATGGGGTATTAAAGTATTTTGTTTAATATTATTAATAACTGCTTCTCGCCCACTGATACAAACTAATAATATAAAAAAAATATAGTATACACAATTATTACATTTGTTTTAATCAATATCATTATCAAAAGTTTGTATTAAGCTCGGTATCACACGACTAGACTATGTTTCGTGACAGCAAAAGCCAAGTCACACAATGACCAAACCATCACAACACCTATCGATGTAATAAGTCAAGTAATCAGTTTTAAGTCCAATTGTCAAATGTATCTTAGCTGAATTCGAATTTATCTCAAGTTTAGTTTTCTGCTGTACTAGTTTGTTTGTTTTTTTACTCCGGTTCAGGTAATTAGCCTACTAAGACTAATTATATAAGTCTAACATTAGTAACATTAGGTACTTCGATGACGATGAGAAAATTCAAAACAGTAATATAAAAGTTTAATATGTTTAATTCGATAGAGCTGGTTGCAAGCTTTCCAATGATACCACACTTAGTGTTCTATGTCTTTTAGAACAGATGTTTTTTTCAGGTATAAAAAAGGGGGGGGGGGCACTTTTACATAACATAAGGAATATAAAAAAAAAACTTTGACCAAAGTCTCAATGAGCTGCAGATAAAATTGCACAGTTTTTTATCTATAGAATGTATATACTCCAAATTTCCAACATAAATAGTTTGATGTGTTTTGTTTATTGTCCAGTATTAATAAAGTTATTAAAAAATAAACAAAACAAAAATATTTTTATTTAGAATTTGAAGGCCGAGACTCACCAAGAAAAACATTTTTATACTAAAAAAACTGTAACTACTAAAGCTGCAAGCCTCAAATTTTCAATTTAGATACTTGAGTGAAAGTTTAGTAATGTACATTATCATATCAAGCCTTCGTTTAAAAACAAAAACTTATTTTTAATTTGATGGTCAAGATTAACATTTTAATGCTAAAAATTTCTTTTAACTTATGAACCATGAAAGATGGAAGCCTGAAACTTTCAATTTAAATAATTTAATGAATGATGATTAATGTGCCTTAAAATTATTAAGAAAATTTTGATCTTGAAAAAATTAAAACATTTTTTTTTAATCTGACAGCCGAGAATGAATTTTTATTATAGAAAATGTAAAACTTTTAAGCTATTTAAGTTATAGGCCTCAATCTTTTTTTTTATTATTCAAAACAGTACAATGAGGATAATTAACTCAAGGCATGGTATTGATTTTAAACATTTTATTTTATTAAACACTTTACAAAAATAAAGCTGATTGCGGTGGCCGACTGCTGGCGTTTTCATTGCCATTTATTATATTTGGTGCATAAGAAAAGAATACATGATTAGAATTTTCTGCACCTATTTTTTTAAAACACTTTCAAGTTTCACTTAAAGTTCCCATTTGTCAACTAAGTCATTTCTGGACATCTGTATCTGCATGAATATTATTACTATTAGTCTAATACTAACACCCTCTCTTAAAAACTAAACTAGACTAGACTAAAAAAAATTTTTTCTTGATATATGTTGACTAATGTTGACTTTTTAAACTTATCATTCTTCTAATACTACTTCTCAAGTTTAATTGTCTCTTATACTAGCAATTAGTTATTAGTAAACATTAGTTGGCTAATTTACATACTGTTTGGTAGTATAATCATTTTAATCATTTATTAATAAGAAAACAATAATAATTCTGAATACCTAGAGTTAGAGAGATTCATTTCAATGCTTTTATATTTACTTTCTCAAATAATATTAGGCCTATCAGTATTTGCTAATGATTTTTATGGCTTATTAAAAAATACTTAGTATTTTACTCTTATTTTTTTTTTCTTGATATGTGTTGACTTTGGACTTTGTAAACAACCAAACATTAACATAACGATAACATTCTTAATTTACATATATTTCAGCTTAACACAACTATTTTTGTTGACTTTTCACTTTGTAAACAAAACATTCTTCTACTTATGACCTAAATTATAGCTAATTATAATGTAATAGAGAATTATAACAATATATATTACATTTGTATTCATACTAATCATAAAAAAACAATGAAATTTAGGGTGTTTTTTTTTCTACTAAAAAAACTTTTTTTTTTACTGTTTCCTTAGTCCATGGTTGTGGCAATGATCACAGTTAAATTGAATGTTTAGAATTAGCATGTTTTTTTGTTATGTATATACCTTACCTACTTTGCAATCTTTTTTATAAACTTTTAATTTTATTACAGTAACTCTCAGGTGGTGTGGCAGACCAATCCTGTGTTTTGGGAAATTTATAATCAATTATCACCTTCGCGAAGACCAATCGATTTGAAATTTCTAAAACTTGTGTATTCTTGATGACTATACACTATTATAGAATGTTTGTGTCTATTTATTAAATTCTTGTGGAGCCCAAAGTGAATTAATTTTTTGATAGTGTTTATATAAAGAATTCTATATGGTTTTAGGTGACAATACATACTATCTCAGTGGGACGGATGGCCGAGTGGTGTAGATACTCGATTGTCGACCTGAGAGTCCTGGGTTCAATCCTCGGTGAGGCCCATGGAATTTTTCCAGGTGAAATTTGGTGCAAAGTCGTCCCACAAGTCCACCCAGCTTTAAAAGGGTACCTGACTTAAGTTGGGAAAGTAAAGGCGGCTGGGCGTTGTGCTAACCACACAATCCCTTCATATGCCGAGGTTATAGAAACAGATGAATTCTACACTTCATCTGCCCCGAAGGCCCGTTAGGGCTAAGAAGGGAACTTTACTTACTTACTAGAACCTTTTATGGCATGAGAAATTCAATACTTTTTATGACCAAAGGATAAAAAAAATTGTTTTCAAGATATCAAAAGCCTACAACTATTTTAAAATAAAGCATTTTTGTAATTCAGAAAGCTTTTAGTTCTAAATAAAATGTTTGACTGTTTATATTAAAAGATATTACACACTACTTAGCTCAATAAAAGAGCTGTGTTTTTGCATGACTCAAAAATGATATAATTTTTAAAATAAAGATGCCTAATAGTATTAGTTGATAAGCATTAGAATATCTTTACTTGTATGGATATTTAAAGTCTTTCATCTGAGATTCCATTATTTCATATTTGGAAATCTGTTTGGATTACAATGAGTGCTTTGGATTACAGGCTTTTTTATATATTAGTAGCCTATAGGGAGGCTTAATTTAGCTCTTAGTTGCCTTATAGAGCTGAATTTGGTGCTTAGTTGAGTAGTATTTGTATAATATAAATAGATACGAAGTTACTGTCACCGAAAGTTATTTAGTTGTTAAAAGTACATCATTTCTCTAGTTTGATAGTATAATCATACTATAATGGTAGCTTTTTTTCCATAATCAAGATTGGCTATATATATTAATGAATATATATATATATACAGGGGCATAACCAGGAGGGAGAGAGTGGGGGTTCCAAACTGACTCGAATGCCCCACCTGGCCCCCAAACATTTTTTTACATTAAATATTAAGTACATTATTTCATATCATGATGTAGAAAATCAAAATACAGGGGCCCCCAAAGAGGTCAAGCCCCCTCCAGGTCCTCCCAGTTCCTTAGTTTAGAACTGTACATCTATATATAAGTATAGAACTAGAACAGGGTTTCTTAAACTATGGTTCGCGACCCCATTTGGGGTTGCGTAGCAAAATTCTGGGGTTGCGAGAGATAAAAATACAATTTAACAGAAAATGTTTTTTAACTTGTAAAATATTAATTTATTTTTCTTTTATATTTGTATGGGGTCGTCAAGAAACTCGCAATCATAAATGGGGTCATGAATTACAAAAGTTTAAGAAGCCCTGAACTAGAATAATGCTGTTCCTGGTTAAATGAATAAATAACTTGATTACTTAACCCTACAGTTCCCCATGATTCATATATGAATCAACCATATTTTCTCATTATTATAATCTTATTATTAACTTTGGCCTAAAAAGGTGAATGTATTTATTCATGTTAACTCAGAGGGATGTAAAAGCTGTTTAGGTGAGTGCAGTCAATTTAAGAGAATTTTTAGCTGAACTGTGTAGGTCAGTGAGCATACTTTAGAAAACGCACGTTGTGGCAGTGTGTTTTGATCAAAAATGACACGACAATGACCTGTCGTGTCTAGGACGACAAACGTGCGTTTGACGCACCGTCGTGTTGGTGTGGTTAAGCTCTAATGCTCCTTATGCACCTTACCTATATATCTTTCCTTCTTTAAAAAAAAATATATATGTTACCCGCAAAGTGTGAAATTCCGGCATTCTATAGAATGCCTAGGCAATGTATAGAATGCCTGGTGGTTTTAGGCAAAGTGTAAAATTTTTAAATTGTGCATACTTTTCCACCATGGTTTGCATCATCATTGTATGTCTTCTGCAAAAAGGGCTGTCTGTTGCATTCCTTCATCTCTGTCTATCTGCTATTGTGTTGTTTGTATGAGATAATCTTGATACACCATTATAAACTTGTATTCCCCATCAGGATGGAATTGAAAGTCGATGAGATCGACCTGACAACGGGAGTTGAATTCTGAAAAAACCATTGGCTTGACTACAATGCCTTTTTTTTATGCCTTTTTTGTTTTTTTCTGGCGAGGTTCACGAAGGTTAACATACTGTTCAATATTATGACGTGTAATGATCTTGTATTTGGGTGATAGGTCTTGCAACATTATGTCCCGTCCTCCATGACCAATAGCCAAATGGGCCTTATGAAGTACTTCAAATAACTCGGAGTCCGCGACGTAAAACAAACTGTCACTCACACCTTATTTAACAGGGTAGATCAACTTACTCTTTTTTTCCACCATTACGACATCATAGTGTTTCACCAGCCAATAGTTACATACTTTGCCGAACGGGAACTCGGCATTCTATAGAATGCCTAGGCAATGTATGAAATAGCAATTTATTTCATACTTTGCCTGAAAAAGCCGGTAACATATATATAAATAAGCTCTTAGGTAGCTAAAATTAGTTGAGTGATAGTAAAAAGTAAAGTTCCCTAAAGAATCCTAAAGGATAATTGGGGCAAATGAAGTGTAGAATTCTGTTTCAATAAACTCGGCATATGTGTTAGCACAAAGCCCAGCCGCCTTTACTCCCCTAGCGTAAAGTCGCCTAGCCCTAACCCATTTATTGCTGGGTGGACTTGGGGGAATTTCAACTGAACAAATCCCAAGGTTCTCACTGAGACTCAAACCCGGGACCTTGTGGTCATAGCAGAGCGCTCTACACCGCACGACAACCTGTTAATTCCCTCTTCTTGAAAAAAATAAATAAGTTCTTATGTATAGCTAGAATGATTGGGGATGATGCAACATACAATATTGAAGCTTTGTTTTAAGGTTGTAAAAATGAAACAAAATGTAGGCCTATGAAAAGAAAATCTACTTAGAAACCTGATAAAATCACAAAAGAACAAAATGAAAAATTTGAAAATAACTTTATATACTTACTATTTGCCTAAGTGGCAGTGCCCTTTCTGCCTTGAAGCCTAACGTGAAACTAAAACTACGTATGTGACTTGTGAGCATGCACACAGAAGCAAAATACCAATACGCTGAAACTGTAACAGTGGAGTCACTATGGTTGGTGTTATCTGTTGCGGAAAATTCAGGGTGTCACCTCTTTAAGACTTCCACCATGGACAATGGGGCATATTTCGAATTTTCCTGCACTAGGAAATTCAAATTGTAATTCAATTGTAATGTTTCATTAAAGGGACTCATCGTCACAACTACAGTATCGTGGCTACAATAATTTTCAGCTTCCACTTCAGTATGAAATTTGTCTACGGCCATTCCACGTATTTCTGCGTCAATTTCTCTTCTGCACAATGCATGTCGCTAGCATATGAGGAATCAGAGACAGTCTCAGTTGTAGGCTGATGAACATCACATTTTGATGAACCCTGGTCATCATTAGATCACTTGATATTGTTGTGTACAGTATTTCTATGGGACATACATCGATCGTTCACAAAGCCGTGACTCCTTATACACCACAATCAATAATATGACCACATCAACAAGTTATTCATGAAACACAATAGTATAAGTTAATCTATTCATGCCACAATAGAATGATCGAATAATTATAACAAATCCTCGACATATAATAAAGTCACCAACGTTCCTACTTTAACTCCTCGACATATAATAAAGCCACCAACGTTCCTACTCTAACACTCATCCACTAACACATGTGTTATAACCTCCCGTCTTTTCACGTGGTCAACTTCCTCTGCCCACTTTCACCTACAATGACCTTTCACCCATCACCGTCTTTCTCTCCTGATCTCACCTTTCGCCCAACACTCAGTCCGTACAAAAACAATACACAACAGTATATAGCCTATATGTAATATATATATATTTGAGAGAGGAATTAGTCGAGAAATACCTGCTGTCACAAGCAATCAGGTAGACTATGCGATGGCCGTTGTCTTGGATCGATTACTCTGAGTCCCAAACTGAATGCTTGAGGTCAAATATTTATTTGTACACAGCCACATGACAGACCAATGAAGAACTAACTCAATTCGGTTGTTTGCACAACAAAACATCCACTTTATTTAATAAATAAATATAAAAGCTCTTATCTGTTTCTGCTAAGTAATACTGCTGTGCGGTTGGGTGAGGCTGGGGCGTGGCACCTAGCTCATGCCAACTACTGTTTAGGACGGATAAAGCACGGTACCGAATCTGGAACGGACTTTTGTACCTGGACAACTCATCTCCTTTTATACAGTTGGGCCCTCCCAATATGTTTCCCTACTTTAATGCACTCATGTACAATTATCAGAGCCCATTGTTAAGACAGTTGCTTGTATTATAATTACTTTCCTCCCATCTCTTCAGCGAACACGCAATGTACTTTATTTAAATTATTAGAAATTTTCAACTTGTTTTCCTGAGTAGACGCTGGGCTGACCTAAAGTAATCACTAATCGACAGAAGATGGAAATGGGGTGTGGTGGGGGGGATAAACTAGGATCGAGGGGTGTTTTCACAGCGTCACTTGATATGTACTATTATTCTGATCCCCGCGCATGTATAGGGGATGGGTGTGGTACATTCATTTAGGAGAAGCTGGGAGGGGGGGGGGGTAAATGCTACACTGAAGATGTCTTAAATATACAGTCTATGACACCCGCGGGCGGAAATACTTTCGCACCCTTTGATGTAGAGTCACGAAAAAGGTTGAGAACCTCTGCCTCATGTATGGCCACTGTGGCCACCTCTCATCGATATCAAACGATAGACAAAAATCTGCGAATAGTTTTAGATCAAAATCTAATTATTGACAGTCTGCTTTTCAACCATGTCGCTAGGGGGATCCTGTCAGTGCAAAAGTACCGCGTACATTTTTGGAGCACTTGTACTTGTTCTCAAGCTAGCATGGTCAGTAAATAAAACATCTATGGTAGCAGGCCCGTAGAGTGCGGGGGGGGGCACCCCCCTGCGTTTTGTCCGGCCCCCTCTGCTTATTTGTTCTACTTAGTGAAATGTATTACCTGCCCCCCCCCCCCCCCACGCGCTATTGCCTGGACTCTGCTGTAGAATGCCTGGCCCCTACTGTAGAATTTTCACGCTACGGGGCTGTATGGTAGTTTTAGAAATAAAAAGGGAAGGGGTAAGGGGGCAGGCTCGTAGCCAGGTCAAAGTAAGCAGGGGACACCAATACCCAGCAAGGAGGCAGTTTTTCTCATTTTAGTTACTTTTTCTTTATTTTTTCCTCTTTTTCTTTTTTAAGCGGGGGGGGGGCACTCCACACCTAGCGGGGGGGGGGCACGGCCCCCCCAGTGCCCCCCTTGGCTACGGGGCTGTAAGGGGGGCGCTTCATAACAATGAACATGTGGAACATGTAAGCCATTGATTCAGAATTCATAAACAGTTAGACGACAAAATAATGTTAGGATCTTCATCTTGGGTCAGGTGCAAGTACTCGTACTTGCACCTTAGGTATTTAAAGAATCACCCTATATAGAATACTATTTATTTAAAAAAAACTTACAATTAAAAAAAATTCATCAAAAAACGAATAAAAAAGAACATTTCCTTAAAAACAGCAATACATATCATAAGATTATTTCATTTATAGCTTATACCCCCACCCCTTTTTGTCATAATAAAAATAATACATTTAAATTGCGAATCAAATCTTTTATGTAACTACTTCCACCACTGTCTTCTCCCCTTACCCAAATAATGATGTAAACGAATGGCTGACAGTGCAGAGATTTGTTTATTTGTTGGTTTGGATACTTCACACATTAAACATCTAACATTATTGTTAAACATAAAAATGGATGAGTAAATGTAGTATAAATAGTCCAACGATTCGAAATACATCTTATATAATTGTGTGATATTATCATCTCTAGACATACAATAATGATGGCATCTTTATTTAGGCTAAGTAAAAAAATAAGTGTAAGTAATCCTGTTCTTTTTTTGTGTGCAAACGTCTAAAAACTAGGTCGATAAATATCAGAGCAACTTGAACATGACTTATATCTTTTAAATCTAAGAAAGTCATGATTGTTTTAATTAAATCGTATAATACTATTAGTTTAGATTTAGTACTAAGGCTACTACATCCACAGTCAGTCATTTTTAGAAGTAAAGGTTACACTTACAGTACACTATTTACACTTAGAACTAGTATTCAGTTTGCTGGCTGTGCCTTTAAAAAAGGAAAAACTGTTTAATCCTTTAGCTTTAAGATGCTAAGCTTTTGCCTAAGGGTTTTAAGCTTCAAAAAGAACTTAGAACATATCTTTATTTTATTAAATTATTGTATTTAAATATCAAATCAGTTTAAAAAAATCTCTTCACTACAAAATTTATTTTAAAAGGTTCAGCAATAATTTTAAAATGAAGAACAAATAAGTAAATCATTTTTAATTGATATCAATAAATCATTCCTCAAAATTGACTAAAGCCTACTATGTAGACCAAAATGTACTATTTTACTTTTAGCATATTTTTTAGTACTTTTCATTTAGTTTTGGAAAATGATTAGCATTTAAATATGTAAGACTTTTACTTAGTTGACTAAATCAATAAAAAAGTAAAATAAAGCTGCCTTAGCCCAAATGGGCCATCGTGGTAGATAAAGTGTAGAATTCATCTGTTTCTACAACCTTGGCATATGAAAAATTTCACATGGAAAAATTCCCATGGTTATCACAGATGAACAAACACTACTTGGCCATCTGTCCCACTGACCAAATAAAGTAGACATATCCCATAGGCCTGAGGAGAAAAGGGTACGACCGGTAAATTTTTAATGGGTCCACGAAGCTCATCGTGTCTACAAACTTTAATGTTTTGAATTAAAATATATAAGTTGCTATTTAGCTTACAAGAGCATAGGCCTATTACAAAAAGATGAATAATTATGAGTTTATTCAAAATTAGTTATAGAAATATGTAAGGAAAGCAAATTTATTCCTCTTATAAGTTGGATTAATATTACTTTGTTATTACGTATATAGTTGTATATTTGAACCTATCTACATGTGTCAAGTCTACCCAGCTTACAAATGGGTATCCAACTTTTTTGGCGGAAGTAAAGACTAGCCATTCAGTCCCATAGAATGCATGTGGCTACCTAAACATATAAACTCTACTTCATTTGTCCCCTATGTCCTGTATAGGTTTTTGAAGGGAAACTTTACTTTTTTACATGTATTAATGTCAACTTCCATTATTTGAAAAAAATAATAATTTGGCAACAAACAAATTTTATATTTATGTGAAACTGTCTTAAACTGTGCTCATTTGTATTTGTTACAGAACTCTGCAGAATCTGTGGACCTAGACAAAGAAGAGGCCCTTTATAAAAAATCAAAACTATTGAACTGTTCCACTGTGACAGGTAATTTGGTCAGATTTTTAGTTTTAATGTATTCATCATACATAGAGGAAAAAAAAAACATTGTGCCATCATACACCATCATTTCAATAATGTTTCATTTGATCTTGTAAGGTCTAGAATTACATGTGATCAGTAATGAGTTTGGTCGCCTCATTTTGCTAAAAGAGTTTAAATATTTTTTTTCTGGCATTATAACTTATTTTTATAAGGTTGTATTTTTTTAATTTAAAGCTGATCCTAAAACAGAGAATGAAAATTTAAAGACAAAGAGCGTAGAAAGTATCAGAACTACTGGAACCGGAAGTACGAGAGCTAGTGAGGAATATTTGAACAGATGTGGTTATGGCAAATGGCGCCCAGATTGGATTCAAGCTTTTAATTCTCCGGACTGTCTTGTTTTTTTTATGGGGCTTTATTCCCTTGTGTTAGGTAAGCTTTTTTTTGTCTACATTTAAAAAAATTGTTAACTTAGGATAAATTTATTAAATGCTAATTTTGTGATGTCTTTAATATTTTTATAATGTTGTATTATTTTTTTCTTTTTAGAAATTATATAAAAAAGAAATGTATATATTTTTTTCCTTATTTATGTATATATTGTCAACATAATTAATTCCATAATAATTTACTATTTGATTTTACATTTTCAGGTTTTGTTGTCAATGGAGTTCATAATGTAAATATTTCATCAATAGAACGTCGATTCGACTTAGACAGCACAAATTTAGGTTTTGTTTCTAGTGCTTATGATGTATCTGCTGCCGTTCTTGCTGTTGTTATAGGTTATATTGGTTCAGGAAAACGCAAGCCCAGACTTTTAGCAATAGCTGTTTTCACCTCTGCTATGGGGTCATTCATTATGGCTTTACCCCATTTTATAGTTGGCAATTACACTTTGGGTATGGCTGCTGAAAAAATTTGTTCACCAGGCCACACTTCCAGTAACAGTACTTGCTCTACAGTATCACATTCTTCACCACTTAGTTATTATTTATATGTGTTTCTATTTGCTCAGCTGCTGCACGGTATTGGGGGAACAACTCTTTTTACAGTTGGTATATCGCTAATGGATGACAGTGTTATACCAAAGAAAACTCCACTTTATTTAGGGATAATTTATGGATGCAATATTTTAGGTTCTGGTTTAGGCTACATTGTTGGGGGACAATTACTGAATATTTACGTTGATTTTGACAAAGTAGACTTTGTTAGGCTGGTCCCAGGGGACACACGCTGGCTTGGGGCGTGGTGGCTCGGCCCCACATTAGCAGCCTGTCTGCAACTTGTAGTGTGCATACCAATATCTCTCTTTGGTTCAGAGCTGCCAGGTAGTCAGGATGTAAGGCAACACAGAATACCACAAGCTCACGTTGCCTCCTCTACACAGCTGACCTCAAAATTTCAGAACAGTAAGTTTATGAACACCACACTGACTGTGGTGAGGAACCCTTGCTTTGTTTTCATTACCTTAGGCATGACAACTGAGGGAATGTTTTTATCAGGCTCTGCTGCATTTCTGCCAAAATTTATAGAAAATCAGTATGGCATCCCAGCATCAAAAGCTGCTGTTTTGTCTGGTAAGTTTTAATATTTTATTAATAAATTGCTCATTGGTTATGTTTTTATAATACAGCCTTCTTTTTGAGTTAATACCTTTGACTTTATAAAGAGGACACAAAATTGTTGGTATTATTAAAATTATTCTTATTTAAACTGTAATCTTGAATTTTAGGTCTGCAGAAATTTCAGTTAGTTTGTAACTAAAGTTAAAGAGTGGGATTTCTTGGGCAGATACATTCTCCCTCATTTACTGTACCAGCTTCAGTAGCAATCCTTAGCAGTAAATGGAAAATATTTGCTATTCTGAAAAATACATAATAAAAAATTGGTCCTGCAAAATTCTTTTGATTGACTAATCTATGTCGTCGGCATCCGTCCGTCTCGAGAGACGATGGTGTAGCTAAGATGAGTCTACAAAACACCGCCGGGAATGGCTGTGCAGTCCGACTCGGGAGTGGCAATCCCTGCCGCACTTGTCACACTTGAAGATAGTTGGTTGTTGTAGTTGTTGTTGTAGCTGTTCTTTTTTCCGCTTCCGTCTTGTTCTTTTCAGGGCAGCATTATCCTGTCGCTCAGCCTCTGCGCGCAATGAACCCTGCCGGACAGCGAGCCTCCATGAGTGGCGGTCGGCTGCTTGGCTCTCCCAGGAGTTGGGGTTAATGGAGCACTCTTTCATATCCTTTTTGTGGGTGTCTTTGTAGCGCATTTTAGGTCGCCCTGTTTTCCTCTGGCCGGTAACTAACTCGCCATAGAGTAGGTCTTTCGGGATGCGGCCTGCGTCCATTCTTTTGACATGACCGAGCCATCTGAGGCAAATCCCGCTGAGAACTGCAAACAAGCTGCTCATGTTGGCCCTCTCTAGCACCCCAGTGTTGGGGATCTTGTCTTGCCACTTTATCTGCAGTATACGTCGCAGGCACCTCATGTGGAAATTGTTTAGCTTTCTTTCGTGCCTCGCGTAAGTGGTCCACGTCTCGCATCCATAGAGGAGGGTACTAAGTATGCAGGCCTGGTAGATGCGCAATCTGGTATTTTCGGTGAGGCTGGGGTTTTCCCACACACGTTGCTTTAGTCTCGCCATGACTGTGGCTACCCTAGCGATTCTGCAATCGATCTCCGGGTCTATGGATAGCGAGCTGGAGATGGTGGACCCGAGGTAAGTGAAGTTCTCGACGACCTCTAGGGTGTGCCCATCGATGTCAATGCTTGGGGGTGTATCTGTACCCTGTGCCATGACATTCGTCTTTTTCAGGCTGATAGTCAGTCCAAACTCCTTGCATGCATGGGAGAGGCGGGTGACAAGCTGCTGCAGTCCGTCTTCAGTGTGTGATGTCAAGGCTGCGTCATCAGCAAAGAGCAGCTCGCGAATTAGGACCTTTGTGACTTTGGTCTTTGCACGGAGGCGGGCTATGTTATAGAGCTTGCCATCGGACCTTGTATGGATGTAAACACCCTCGCTGCAATCCTTGAAGGCGTATTGGAGGAGCATGGAAAAGAAAATGCCGAAGAGTGTAGGTGCAAGGACGCAGCCCTGTTTTACTCCGCTGCTGACTGGGAAGGCCTCGGAGATTGCGCCGTTGTAGCAAACCGTGCTATGCATGTTGTCGTGGAAGGACATGACCACTGCAAGCAGGTGTGGGGGGCAGCCAATCTTTTGCAGCAAGCTGAAGAGTCCACTTCGACTTACTAGATCAAACGCCTTTGTGAGGTCGACGAAAGCGATGTAGAGTGGCACCTGCTGTTCCTGACACTTCTCTTGAAGTTGACGTAGTGAGAAGATCATGTCCACTGTTGATCGGCCAGCCCTGAAGCCACACTGTGACTCTGGGTAGACTCGGGAGGCGAGGGCCTGCAGGTGGTTTAGAGCGACGCGGGCGAAAGCTTTGCCGACGATGCTGAGGAGGGAGATGCCCCGGTAGTTATTACAGTCGCTCCGGTCCCCTTTGTTCTTGTATAGTGTGATAATTTTGGCATCCCTCATGTCTTGGGGGATATAGCCCTGTTCCCAGCATCGACTTAAGAGGTCGTGCAATGGCTTTAGCAGTGTTGGTTTTCCGCTCTTCAGAACTTCTGGTGGGATTCCATCGCTACCGGGTGCCTTTCCGTTTGCAAGGCAATCGATGGCTTTGCTTAGTTCATCCACGGTGGGTGTGGTGTCTAGCTCCTCCATGACAGGCAGATCTGGGATAGCGCCAAGAGCGGCATCAGTCACAGTGTTCTGGGTTGCGTATAGCTCCAGGTAGTGTTCGGTCCACCTCTGCATCTGTTTTTCCTGGTCCTTGATGACCTCTCCTGTTATGGATATAAGGGGGGGGCGGTTTTGGAGGGAGTTGGGCCTATTGCCTTTTTGATGCCCTCGTACATCCCTCTTGCGTTTCCTGTATCGGCAGCTGCCTGGATGCTGCTACAGAGGTTCAACCAGTAGGAGTTGGCGCATCTGCGGGCGGTCTGCTGGGCTTTGCTCCTGGCTGTCCGTAGGGCTTTTAGTGTGTTTGGACTGGGCCTGGCCTTGTAGGCCAGTAGGGCTTTCCTTTTTACCTCGGTAACGGGTTCCATTTCCTCCCAGTGGGCCTCGTACCAATCGGCGTTTTTCCGCTCTATCTTTCCATAGGTGGTGATGGCGGAGTTATATATGACATCACGCAGACGCGACCACCTAGAGTCGATGGTGTCAACTGCTAACTTTCTTTCACTGAGTGTAACTTCCAGACTGCTGATAAACTGTTGGTTTTTTTCGGGATTTCTGGCACAGTTGATATTGATGCGTGGGCGACCTTTTTTCTTGGAGTGATGCAGTTTCTTCGGCGTTATGCGCACCTTGCTTGCCACGAGGGCGTGGTCCGTGTCGCAGTCTGTACTGTGGTAGCTGCGGGTGAGGAGGATACTGTCGATATTCCCTCTTCTGGTGAGGACGAGGTCGAGTTGGTGCCAGTGGCGGGAGCGTGGGTGCCTCCATGACACCTGATGTATCTCTTTGCACCTGAAGAAGGTGTTGGTCACGCACAGGCCATGGTGGCACGAGCTCAAGCAGTCTCTGGCCATTTTCATTTATCTTTCCCCTCCCAAAGCTTCCGAGACAGGTGGGCCAAGCCACATGGTCAGCTCCTACCCTTGCGTTGAAATCGCCAAGGAGATAAAGGCTATCGGTGCTAGGAATCTTCAATAGCGCTTCATCTAGGGACTGGTAAAATTGATCTTTCTCCTCGGCAGTGGAGCAGAGGGTTGGAGCATACACGCTGAATATGTGAGCTGGGCCAGAGGACGTTGACAGTCGGAGGATTAGTAATCTCTCAGAGCCGTCTGTTGGGGGCTCTATGAATCTGACAAGCGTGTTTTTCACCGCGAAGCCAACACCGTGTTGCCTCGGTTGGTCTGAGGACTTCCCTTTCCAATAGAATGTGTAGTTAGCTTCTCTGATGGTGCCGGTTTCAGCCAGCCGGGTCTCCTGTAGAGCGGCGATGTCGATGTTTAGTCGTGAGAGTTCCCTGTCGATGACAGCGGTCTTCCTTGCGTCATCAATCTGCTGAAGGTCAGATGTGAGTCCGGTACACATGGTCCTGATGTTCCAGCTTGCGAATCGAAGAGCTGGAGGCTTCTTGCTAGTTCTTATCTTGAATTTGCCTGGTGCGTGTGTTTTTTGGCCCACTTTTTGAGAATTGCATCTCTAATCCCCACGCACCCAGTAGGGCAGGTGAGCCATGGCGAGACAGCACCCAACTGGCTGGGGGCTGCCAGCTTGAGGCGGGCGGTAGCTGTCCAATGAGGCGCGATGACCTCTCCCACCGTCGAAAGAGACCCCTGGCGCTCGTTTCCTTCGCCAATCGGATGAGCTTAGAACCGGTAACTGTCCCCTTCCGTGTTGTATCGACATCGTGCGACGACGCTGGAGTATCCTCTCCAGTTTAGCTACAGAGTCTGGGCAGGGTAATATGGAGGGATAGCTGTTGCCCGTGCAGCAGTCCCCCCCTCTCCGCGCAACTGAGGGATCCAAGGGAAAGACAGAGTCGATACGGCTTGGCTTCAGCTGCGCCGCAGGAGTTGCCGGCGTTGACAATATAGGGTCTGGCCGCCTTGGGGACTCCAGCTCCGGATTTCTTTTCAGGGTTTACTCCCTTAGCCTATCCTCATAGGAGGTATGCCGCTAGGCAGCGGAGGTTTGAAAACAGAGTTTTCCTTCTCCTAGATGAGCTACCAACCGAGGTTGACGAGCCCCATCTGCCCGAAGCGGCTGGTTTTGAGGTGCCAGTGAACCGCCTTCGCCCCTTCTCCTGTCAGTGGAAACAGTTTCGCCGGGCTTAGTAGCTAAGCCGCACGAGAAGGCCAGGAGTTGGACTTGGTTGTCAGAGGCTATTTGAGACGCACGCCATTGGGAGCATTTTATTTGTTAGTGGGAGCTTATCCCCGCTACCAACCCCCGGCAGTAACAACCTTGAAACCACTAATCTATGTATCATTCTCATTTTCCGACTAGGTATGTCTTGACTAATCTATGTATCATTCTCATTTTCTGACTAGGTATGGCTGTTGTTCCTGCTGCAGTGTGTGGCCTTGTTATGGGTGGCTTCATTGCTAAGAAGTTTAATTTTACCATTAGACAGGCCATCAAGTATTTAATAGTTACAAGCTCCTTATCAGCTATAGCCTGTGCTGTGGTGTGGATCAGATGCCATTCTCAAAAAATATATGGTGTTACAGCTCCCTATACTGAGTATGTTAAGTTTTATCATAAAGTAAACTTAATCTATGACCATAGTATTCACAGGAATTACATGTACATGTATTTTTTTTGCATCATTCTCTTAAATCACCAGCTAATTAAGATTTTATAAATTCAATTTTTTGAAATAGTCTTTTTTTATATTTAGACTTCATTACATTTTAGTAGTCATTCCTAATTTGAAATAAGAAAGAAAATTCTTTTTCCTTTTGAAACTCTGTATAATTATCTTTACAGTGTATTATAAATTCCATGAAAAAGATGGATCTGATAATGTTTCTGATGACATCGTATTTAAAATGCTTAAAAAATATCCTCTATTATTTTTGAAATAGAGCAACTGGCAATTTCCATATTAAGCTGGATGTTCTCTGCAACAGTATGTGTAATTGTGATACAGATGCTTTTGAACCTGTGTGTAACCAGCATACAGAACTCTATTTCTCTCCTTGCTATGCAGGATGTGTGAAACAGTCTGGCCATTTGGTGAGAAAGATGTTTTCTATTTTCATATCAGTTTTAATGCACATTTTTTTTAAATTAAACCTTTTACTTTTCAAAATTTTTTAAAAGGATAAATTGAAAAAATTCAACATAAATTGACATGTGCTTAACACCCTCAACATAGTTTGGTACTGAAATAGGTTTAATATTTATTTAGTTTGGTACTGAAATAGATTCAATATTTATATAGTTTGGTACTGAAATAGATTCAATATTTATACAATTTTGAAATAATCAAAAAAGCACATACATTGTGTTTAGGGATAAAATTTAATTTCTCTTATACACTCTGAGCATTGTGCTTCCTAGAGACTTATTTAAGTACTCCACCTGACGTAAAATGTTTCTAATCTAAACAATGCATTTGGAAATTTGACCTAAGCTCTTAATACACTTGTGTGTTCTTGATGATAATGCACTATTTTAAAACGTTACATTCCTATAGAGTCTGAAGCCAATTTTTTTTTTTTTTTGGATAATGTTTACATAAAGAGGGAAATTGTAAAAAGAGATTATGGCTTCTCGTGTTTACCATGTGTTCCTTAAGGCGCTGAGTTGTGATGGTTTTTTTTATTCTTGGGCGCTTATTGCTTTTAAACATTTCCAACAAAATCAAGTGAAATTGTATAAGAAAATATAAAACAACATATTTTTTAGTCTTTCATTTTCACACTGCATAGACCATTAATAAGTTTATATTAACTATAGCAAAAAAAAAGTATAAAATAAAAAAAAACATTTAGTTTAAATTTGTTAAAAAAGGAAAAAAAATATTTTTTCAATCATTTTATAGAATTTATATTTACTAAATAAATGTGTGAGTGCCAGAAAAAAAAATAATGAATACATTTTGGCGTTCATGCTTTTTAGTCAGTATTATTTTAAAGAAATATTTATATGATTTATATGATATTTGTGTGATTAAAGCCACAGGAAATACATTTTTACTTTTTTGTACATGTTAATAAAAGTTAAATTTTAAGAAGTTTATATATTATTTTCTTTTAAATCTAACTACAAGTGGTTTGTGGTTACTGAAATAGGACTCATAATTGAAAACATTCGAAATTGTAGTCAATTGTTGCATAGCTCTGATACTTCCAATTAAACTCAGAACACAAGCTTACTATTTCATTTGATGAGTTTCTTAATAAATCTTGGTGAAACTACGTGCTGCAGTATTTTGCACCAAATGAATGGGTTATTGAACGTACAAGGTGTAGAATGGGGCTATATATATAATATATAAGCCCCTTCAGAGCCCTGAAGCCCGGCCCTCAGAGGTCCTATCGCGAAATGAACTTTTGAGGTACACATGGCAGGTCAAGACCTACAAAATGATATATACATCATGGGTCTAGGACTTATGGTTGCTGAGATATATGGCGCTCCTTTGTTAATATAGCTTATATAATAAAAAACGGTACTTTATAAGCCCCCTTTTACGGCCCTCAGAGGTCAGATCGCGAAATGAACTTTTGCTGCACACATGGCAGGCCAAGACCTACAAAATGATATATACATCATGGGTCTAGGACTTATGGTTGCTGAGATCTAGGGTGATGACGGACAGACAGACAGACAAAATGGGGACAATAGAGCATTTATTTTCGAAAATGCTCTAAAAATTTCCTTTTTCTTTTAGGCCTTATTAGGTTAACGTGGCAACAATAAGATTTTTTTTCTTGTTTATTTATATTTATTCCCCTTTGTTTTTAAATCTTGTTGAGTTAAACAGATTTGTAAAGAATCTTGAATGCTGAATGTTATTAGGAAATTAAACCTATATTTCTTAACATTTACAGTTCCACAACTGCTCTTGTGTATTAGGATTGAATGAATGGAACTCTACAGAACCCAAAATCAGTGCTACATTGACATCAGATAATTGCAGGCCTCCGTGTCAAGTTCTCTATCTATTTGCTGTTTTACTCTTTTTCTCCATGTGTGTTTCTTTCTTACCCATTGCACCAGGTGACTCGGTTCAACTGAGGTAATTTACCTAGTAATTTAATGTTGTAAATTATGTACAGATGTAGACATTTTTTTTTATTCAGGCGTAGTCACTTGTAATAATACTATCATAATCATTTGAAAGCTTTTTTTTTAAACTGATGGAAAGTTAAGCTTCATTATACCCTTCTAATTTTAAATATGTTGTGCTTGGTTATATGATAGTTCTAAAAAGTAGATCATTAGTTATTGATAAGTAAAAATTTGAATTTGACTTTTTTGGCACAAATTGGATACTGGTGTAAAGGAAATATTTTAGGACTAAAATACAACAGCTATCTGTAGTACTAAAATACAACAGCTATCTGTAGGACTAAAATACAACAGCTATCTGTAGTACTAAAATACAACAGCTATCTGTAGGACTAAAATACAACAGCTATCTGTAGGACTAAAATACAACAGCTATCTGTAGGACTAAAATACAACAGCTATCTGTAGGACTAAAATACAACAGCTATCTGTAGGACTAAAATACAACAGCTATCTGTAGGACTAAAATACAACAGCTATCTGTAGGACTAAAATACAACAGCTATCTGTAGGACTAAAATACAACAGCTATCTGTAGGACTAAAATGCAACAGCTATCTGTAGGACTAAAATACAACAGCTATCTGTTTGAGGATGAATGTTTTTTTCCCACTGGATAAATTAATTTTTTCTACATAGAGTTTTTGCATCTTTATTAGTTTTAGAGGTTTTTTTCATTTTATTCAAAATATAGTATTTTAAAAGTAGATTTTAATTGTTCACCTTTGTGCTTTCTTGTGCTCAATGATATGAGCCATGAGAATGTCATAATACTGATGAGTATAAACTTTATACACTGCCTTATTACTTCTTTTAAGATGTGTCCATGAAGAACATAAAGTATATGCCCAAGGAATCAAAACTTTGATTGTGAGAATGTTAGGTAAGCCTTTTTTCCCCTGATTTTTTGGTTTATTTTGGTTGGATTTAAAAACTGAGATTGTCCTGCTCTAAGGTGAGTATTCAATTAAAGTGTCAGAGAAAATAATTTCATTTTTACATGTAATTATTGCCTCAATTATCAATCAGAAATGTATCTATGTCAGTGAACTCATTATTTTTTGTTTAATAATTTTTTTTTTTTTTAAATATTTGTATTATTACAGTAATAATCAGGAATTTATAGCAAGAAATTGTTTTACAGTAATAACCAGGATTTATAGCAAGAAATTGTTTTACAGTAATAATCAGGATTTATAGCAAGAAATTTTTTTACAGTAATAATCAGGATTTATAGCAAGAAATTGTTTTACAGTAATAACCAGGATTTATAGCAAGAAATTGTTTTACAGTAATAACCAGGATTTATAGCAAGAAATTGTTTTAGTGGATGAGAGCAGTAGACTTAAAAAAAATAAACAATGGTATAAAGAGCAGCACTTTTGTCTATCTACCAAGATTAACTGATGAAAAGAATGCGAATAGAAAAAAACCAATTCATTGTTATCTGCATTTGACTCAGACAAGATACCTATTTGGGTCATTGTTGGTATAATATTAAATATCCATAAAAAATCAGAATATGTGTATGGAAGAAAATATGTTTTGTAAACATGTATTTGTGATGGTAGAGCTTATTAACAGAAGTTTAGATACCAGAGTCTTTTAGTTTATTTTTCCAAACAGAAATTGCTGAGTTCAACACATTGTTAAATGGATATTTTATTACATAAAATATGTCATGTTGAAGAATAATTTAATATGATATGTCCTAAATCTGTGCACATACAAATACTGAAGTAGACTAAGTAGTTAAAAAGTGCCTTAAAATATTTTTTCCTTTTTTTCCCATTTATTTTACATGATATTATACTATACTTAGGTTCATTTTACATGATATTATACTACACTTAGGTTCATTTGTTGGACCCATCTTGATGGGGAAGCTGCTTGACTTGCAGTGTGAGACGTGGCGTGAACGTTGTGGTCAGCGCCTGTCTTGCTGGCTCTACAACCAGGACAACATGGTCATAGGGATTTATTTGTACTCGGTCAGCTTAAAAGGATTATCTGTCATCTTCAGCTGCCTGGCACTCAAGTTCTACCGCCCACCTGTATGTAATGAGGTTATCATTATTCAGGTAAATGGTGTTGGGGCTTGACTAACAGCATCTCAACTGCATTCTTTTGAAATACTGTTATACCTTCACATCCAAGTTTTATCTCAGAGTATTGTTTGAGTTTACAACAGCTCGAGTTCTCCGGTTAATTATTTTAAATAACAAACAGGATAATTCCTTTCTTTTAAAAATGAAATGATTTGTATTTCAAGATTAGATCCTGTTCACCCAGTTTATATCTAGCATTAGTTGGGTAAAATTACAAAATGAAATGATTTGTATTTCAAGATTAGATCCTGTTCACCCAGTTTATATCTAGCATTAGTTGGGTAAAATTACAAAATGAAATGATTTGTATTTCAAGATTAGATCCTGTTCACCCAGTTTATATCTAGCATTAGTTGGGTAAAATTACAAAATGAAATGATTTGTATTTCAAGATAGATCCTGTTCACCCAGTTTATATCTAGCATTAGTTGGGTAAAATTACAAAATGAAATGATTTGTATTTCAAGATTAGATCCTGTTCACCCAGTTTATATCTAGCATTAGTTAGGTAAAATTACAAAATGAAATGATTAGTATTTCAAGATTAGATCCTATTCACCCAGTTTAAAATTTTTGTTTGTGCCCTTGAGCTGAACCCATAGCACTACTGCAGGGTGTCACCAAATTTTTATTCACTGCTGGCCAGATGAATGATGAGCGTGGACAGCATACTAATTCTGTTCAATACTTGCAACCCAGAACAAAAGTTCTGCTAATTGTATGTGAGTGGTGTACAGTGCACAGAAAACAAACACAGACAACATAATTATTTACTAAAATGTAATCAGAGAAAATGTTAGCTAAACATACCTACGTAAGAGAAACGGTGCTTATACCGAATATCAAAAACTAGCAGTTAAAAGGGGAGAGAGAGTTTTTAAACTGACATATTGCTTTCAAGATATTAATGATTGGTTAGGAATAGCTACATCCAATCAAGAGAAATGCTTTCAAATGTAGATCAGCCAATCTTGTAGGATGTGTGGACTTAAGTCACTTGATTTTTGAAAATGTTAACTCACAGAGATAATTTGTTCCTAATGCTGATGTCACAGCAACAAAAAATGGTTTCAGAATACAAGAAATATCTAAATTATTCCCATGGAACAGTTGCTGGTGATTGATGTTGGGGTTTTGGCAGTCTCTGCTAATCGATGATGCAGTCGCTGCTGGTGTATGATGCAGTGGCTGCTGATCGATGACACAGTGGCTGCTGGTGTATGATGCAGTGGCTGCTGGTGTATGATGCAGTTCCTGCTGATCGATGATGCAGTGGCTGCTGGTGTATGATACGGTCACTGCTGGTGTATGATGCAGTGGCTGCTGGTGTATGATGCAGTCGCTGCTGGTGTATGATGCAGTGGCTGCTGGTGTATGATGCAGTTCCTGCTGATCGATGATGCAGTCGCTGCTGGTGTGTGATGCAGTGGCTGCTGGTGTATGATGCAGTGGCTGCTGGTGTATGATACGGTCACTGCAGGTGTATGATGCAGTCGCTGCTGGTGTATGATGCAGTGGCTGCTGGTGTATGATACAGTGGCTGCTGGTGTATGATGCAGTGGCTGCTGATCGATGATGCAGTCGCTGCTGGTGTATGATGCTGTCGCTGCTGGTGTATGATGCAGTGGCTGCTGGTGTATGATGCAGTGGCTGCTGGTGTATGATGCAGTCGCTGCTGGTGTATGATGCTGTCGCTGCTGGTGTATGATGCAGTCGCTGCTGGTGTATGATGCAGTGGCTGCTGGTGTATAATACAGTGGCTGCTGGTGTATGATGCAGTGGCTGCTGATCGATGATGCAGTCGCTGCTGGTGTATGATGCAGTGGCTGCTGATCGATGATGCAGTGGCTGCTGGTGTATGATGCAGTGGCTGCTGGTGTATGATGCAGTCGCTGCTGGTGTATGATGCTGTCGCTGCTGGTGTATGATGCAGTGGCTGCTGGTGTATGATGCAGTGGCTGCTGGTGTATAATGCAGTCGCTGCTGGTGTATGATGCAGTCGCTGCTGATCGATGATACAGTGGCTGCTGATGTATGATGCAGTCGCTGCTGGTGTATGATGCAGTGGCTGGTGATCAATGATGCAGTGGCTGCTGGTGTATGATGCAGTGGCTGCTGGTGTATGATACAGTGGCTGCTGATGTATGATGCAGTCGCTGCTGGTGTATGATGCAGTGGCTGCTGGTGTATGATGCAGTCGCTGCTGGTGTATGATGCAGTCGCTGCTGATCAATGATACAGTGGCTGCTGATGTATGATGCAGTCGCTGCTGGTGTATGATGCAGTTCCTGCTGATCGATGATACAGTGGCTGCTTGTGTATAATGCAGTCGCTGCTGGTGTATGATGCAGTCGCTGCTGATCGATGATACAGTGGCTGCTGATGTATGATGCAGTGGCTGCTGATCGATGATGCAGTCGCTGCTGGTGTATGATGCAGTGGCTGCTGGTGTATGATGCAGTCGCTGCTGGTGTATGATGCTGTCGCTGCTGGTGTATGATGCAGTGGCTGCTGGTGTATGATGCAGTGGCTGCTGGTGTATAATGCAGTCGCTGCTGATCGATGATACAGTGGCTGCTGATGTATGATGCAGTCGCTGCTGGTGTATGATGCAGTGGCTGCTGATCGATGATGCAGTGGCTGCTGGTGTATGATGCAGTGGCTGCTGGTGTATGATACAGTGGCTGCTGATGTATGATGCAGTCGCTGCTGGTGTATGATGCAGTGGCTGCTGGTGTATGATGCAGTCGCTGCTGATCGATGATACAGTGGCTGCTGATGTATGATGTAGTCGCTGCTGGTGTATGATGCAGTTCCTGCTGATCGATGATACAGTGGCTGCTTGTGTATAATGCGGTCACTGCTGGTGTATGATGCAGTCACTGCTGGTGTATGATACAGTGGCTGCTGGTGTATGATGCAGTGGCTGCTGATGTATGATGCAGTCATGCTAGTGTATGATGCAGTTGCTGCTGATCGATGATGCAGTGGCTGCTGGTGTATGATGCAGTGGCTGCTGGTGTATGATGCAGTCACTGCTGGTGTATGATGCAGTCACTGCTGGTGTATGATGCGGTCGCTGCTGGTGTATGATGCAGTCTGCTGGTGTATGATGCAGTCGCTGCTGGTGTATGATGCAGTCGCTGCTGGTGATCAATGATGCAGTGGCTGCTGGTGTATGATGCAGTGGCTGCTGGTGTATGATACAGTGGCTGCTGATGTATGATGCAGTCGCTGCTGGTGTATGATGCAGTGGCTGCTGGTGTATGATGCAGTCGCTGCTGGTGTATGATGCAGTCGCTGCTGATCAATGATACAGTGGCTGCTGATGTATGATGCAGTCGCTGCTGGTTTATGATGCAGTTCCTGCTGATCGATGATACAGTGGCTGCTTGTGTATAATGCAGTCGCTGCTGGTGTATGATGCAGTCGCTGCTGATCGATGATACAGTGGCTGCTGATGTATGATGCAGTGGCTGCTGATCGATGATTCAGTCGCTGCTGGTGTATGATGCAGTGGCTGCTGGTGTATGATGCAGTCGCTGCTGGTGTATGATGCTGTCGCTGCTGGTGTATGATGCAGTGGCTGCTGGTGTATGATGCAGTGGCTGCTGGTGTATAATGCAGTCGCTGCTGATCGATGATACAGTGGCTGCTGATGTATGATGCAGTCGCTGCTGGTGTATGATGCAGTGGCTGCTGATCGATGATGCAGTGGCTGCTGGTGTATGATGCAGTGGCTGCTGGTGTATGATACAGTGGCTGCTGATGTATGATGCAGTCGCTGCTGGTGTATGATGCAGTGGCTGCTGGTGTATGATGCAGTCGCTGCTGGTGTATGATGCAGTCGCTGCTGATCGATGATACAGTGGCTGCTGATGTATGATGTAGTCGCTGCTGGTGTATGATGCAGTTCCTGCTGATCGATGATACAGTGGCTGCTTGTGTATAATGCGGTCACTGCTGGTGTATGATGCAGTCACTGCTGGTGTATGATGCAGTCACTGCTGGTGTATGATACAGTGGCTGCTGGTGTATGATGCAGTGGCTGCTGATGTATGATGCAGTCGTGCTAGTGTATGATGCAGTTGCTGCTGATCGATGATGCAGTGGCTGCTGGTGTATGATGCAGTGGCTGCTGGTGTATGATGCGGTCACTGCTGGTGTATGATGCAGTCACTGCTGGTGTATGATGCGGTCGCTGCTGGTGTATGATGCAGTCTGCTGGTGTATGATGCAGTCGCTGCTGGTGTATGATGCAGTCGCTGCTGGTGTATGATACAGTGGCTGCTGGTGTATGATGCAGTGGCTGCTGATCGATGATGCAGTCGCTGCTGGTGTATGATGCAGTGGCTGCTGATCGATGATGCAGTGGCTGCTGGTGTATGATGCAGTGGCTGCTGGTGTATGATGCAGTCGCTGCTGGTGTATGATGCTGTCGCTGATGGTGTATGATGCAGTGGCTGCTGGTGTATGATGCAGTGGCTGCTGGTGTATAATGCAGTCGCTGCTGGTGTATGATGCAGTCGCTGCTGATCGATGATACAGTGGCTGCTGATGTATGATGCAGTCGCTGCTGGTGTATGATGCAGTGGCTGCTGATCGATGATGCAGTGGCTGCTGGTGTATGATGCAGTGGCTGCTGGTGTATGATACAGTGGCTGCTGATGTATGATGCAGTCGCTGCTGGTGTATGATGCAGTGGCTGCTGGTGTATGATGCAGTGGCTGCTGGTGTATGATGCAGTCGCTGCTGATCAATGATACAGTGGCTGCTGATGTATGATGCAGTCGCTGCTGGTGTATGATGCAGTTCCTGCTGATCGATGATACAGTGGCTGCTGGTGTATAATGCGGTCACTGCTGGTGTATGATGCAGTCACTGCTGGTGTATGATGCAGTCACTGCTGGTGTATGATACAGTGGCTGCTGGTGTATGATGCAGTGGCTGCTGATGTATGATGCAGTCGTGCTGGTGTATGATGCAGTGGCTGCTGATCGATGATGCAGTGGCTGCTGGTGTATGATGCAGTGGCTGCTGGTGTATGATGCAGTCGCTGCTGGTGTATGATGCGGTCACTGCTGGTGTATGATGCAGTCACTGCTGGTGTATGATGCGGTCACTGCTGGTGTATGATGCAGTCACTGCTGGTGTATGATGCAGTGGCTGCTGGTGTATGATGCAGTGGCTGCTGATGTATGATGCAGTTGCTGTTGGTGTATGATGCAGTGGCTGCTGATCGATGATGCAGTCGCTGCAGGTGTATGATGCAGTGGCTGCTGGTGTATGATGTGGTCACTGCTGGTGTATGATGCGGTCGCTGCTGGTGTATGATGCGGTCGCTGCTGTTGTGTGATGCGGTCGCTGCTGGTGTATGATGCAGTCTGCTGGTGTATGATGCAGTCGCTACTGGTGTATGATACAGTGGCTGCTGGTGTATGATGCAGTGGCTGCTGATCGATGATGCAGTCGCTGCTGGTGTATGATGCAGTGGCTGCTGGTGTATGATGCAGTCACTGCTGGTGTATGATGCAGTCGCTGCTGGTGTATGATGCAGTCGCTGCTGGTGTATTATGCGGTCGCTGCTGGTGTATGATGCAGTCACTGCTGGTGTATGATGCAGAGGCTGCTGGTGTATGATGCAGCCGCTGCTGATCAATGATACAGTGGCTGCTGGTGTATGATGCAGTGGCTGCTGATCGATGATGCAGTGGCTGCTGGTGTATGATGCAGTCACTGCTGGTGTATGATGCAGTCGCTGCTGGTGTATGATGCAGTCGCTGCTGGTGTATTATGCGGTCGCTGCTGGTGTATGATGCAGTCACTGCTGGTGTATGATACGGTCACTGCTGGTGTATGATGTGGTCACTGCTGGTGTATGATGCAGTGGCTGCTGGTGTATGATGCAGTCATTATAATATGGACCCTAACACATGCTGATGAGATCCTTCATGTCAGATGTAATAATATGGACCCTAACACATGCTGATGAGATCCTTCATGTCAGATGGAATAATATGGACCCTAACACATGCTGATGAGATCCTTCATGTCAGATGTAATAATATGGGCCCTAACACATGCTGATGAGATCCTTTATGTCAGAAGTAACAAAATTGACACTCTTTTCAATCCCTGAAGAAATTTCTTGAATAATGAGAGTTTAGACTCTTGTGCTAAATTTTATAACTATTAGTATTAAGATTTAAAATGCTTACATTTTAGGGTGTTTGGATTCGAAGGTATGACAGTGCTGCAATGGAAACTAATATTAGCTAATAACTAATGAAATAAAAATTGCATTTCAATTGTTTAGTAGGTTTGAACATCCTCTCAGGATGGCACTGGCAAAAGAACAATATCCACTTACTATTGTTTCATAAAATAATTATAGACTTGGAAAAAGTACATGCAAGTCTGACTAATTTACTAATGTTTGTTGAATCTTTAATTACTCAAAGAAAATTTTAAAAACCAAAAAAAAAAAAAAATGAAATTTACAATGTTAAAAGGTAGCTTAATTTTATGAATACACTAACTGTTTGTAGCTTTTATAGGATATGTATTAATACACTAACTGTTTGTAGCTTTTATAGGATATGTATTAATACACTGTTTGTAGCTTTTACAGGATATGTATTAATACACTAGCTGTTTGTAGCTTTTATAGGATATGTATTAATACACTAGCTGTTTGTAGCTTTTATAGGATATGTATTAATACACTAGCTGTTTGTAGCTTTTATAGGATATGTATTAATACACTAGCTGTTTGTAGCTTTTATAGGATATGTATTAATACACTAGCTGTTTGTAGCTTTTATAGGATATGTATTAATACACTAACTGTTTGTAGCTTTTATAGGATATGTATTAATACACTAGTTGTTTGTAGCTTTAATAGGATATGTATTAATACACTAACTGTTTGTAGCTTTAATAGGATATGTATTAATACACTAGCTGTTTGTAGCTTTTATAGGATATGTATTAATACATTAGCTGTTTGTAGCTTTTATTTGCTTTTAGTAAATAAATAATGCATATGTATGAACTAAATGAAGAAATTACAATACTTGATTTTAGTCTTCACCCAATAAAATAGTAATTTTTTATTTCAGCAATGCTTATTACGTCTATTTGTTACATTTTTAAATTTTGATTTGGTACTGTTTGATTACAATGTAGTCTAGTAATAAAAGCATTATTGAGAATCTCTGTGATGATTGTCTTTGAGAAATTTGATTTAGCATCATAGTTTATATTTTTATTTGAAAGTTGTCTACTAGTGAGAACTCCATTTAATTTATTGCATCTTTGTCCACTTAGAAGAGTCCAGTACCTGGTGGAGATGTATCAGAAACTGATGAGGATCAAATGCCTAGAACTAAAAACAACACACCGGTTATGGAAAATTCACCAATGATAAGATTTATAGCTCCTTGATTTGTATTTGTTCATAAAGTCAAGAAAAATGTCGTGTTTTATACTACTTAGACTAATTATTCATCTTCTGTTTGTTATTGTAGCTCATTATAGCTTTGAATGGATCTGACTAGACGAAGAATTCTAAGAATCACCATTCTGTGCTCTCTTTGAATAAGAAGTTGCATAACAACAGCATTAAACTGAGGACAATCCCACAATAGGAATGCAATAGCTCATGGTCATAACTCTCTTCAAAGCCCACCAACAGTGGCGGATGTAATGTATTTATTTGACTTGTGGCTGTAATGTATTTATTTGAATTTTTCGCATAAAATGGTTTTGTCTCCAGGTGAATTAAGGATAAAGAGAAATCTGTCTTAGGCTGTAATCAATGCTATTTTTGGAAGACAGGATATGAGTGACTGTATACATATTTATTCATCCAGGATCTATTGCTATTAATATAAATATAAACATTGGGGTGTTCTTTATTAAATAATGTTAGAGGTAATGTGGAATATTTATTGTTTAAATAATGTTAGAGGTAATGTGGAATATTTATTGTTTAAAGAAGGTCTCCAGTAAAATGTACTGCTGAGTTTAAGAATGTTTCTTGTAATCAGAATAAAAGTTCAAAGCATATTTAAAAAAATAAAATCTGATTCAGCCTGTAAACCAGGATCAGTTATTAAAAACTTGCGGCTTCTTGAATAAAAGTATTTTTTTACAATTGTACCAAACTTTCCAGAATAAATGCTTGCTTAAATTTAAAATAGTAAATTAATGTTTTAGTTTGTGCATTTTCATTTTTTTCGTAGTGATGAAAGATATCCCATATCTCTTTTCCTATGAATCAATGTACACAAGAAATAATCTAGTATAGTTATTCATTGTTGTCTATCATGTTCAGTGTTATAATATAATTATATTTCATTCATGTTTACACTGAATCAACTAGGTGATCTGTAGAACTATAACTATCTGAATTATTGTTTTATTATACATGGTAACATCACCAAACATTTATTGTTCACATGTTTGATAAGTTTTTATAGATTAGATAAAAAAAATGCAACACACTAAATCATTGATTGAAATAGTAACTTCCTATTTAGTGGTACATTTCATTTATATATATATTTTTTCATAACACTGAGCTTGTGGTTTCCAGTTAGAATGAAGACAAAATTCTTTACATTTCTGTTCAGTAACCATGGCCCTATGATGGAAGAAAAACTTTCTAGACTAAAGGCTCAATGCTGGTCAGCAGAATTGTTCATTTGTATTGGTACAATACTTCTTGTTCATACTGTATTTTGTTTAAGGTTTTTAACTTTCTGTTTTCTGTGGTGATAAAACATGCTTACCTCAGTCACAACTGGATGTGATCCAGTTTCCATGGTTAGACAAACAGCAAGAAGAATATTTTGTTACACTGTTTGGCCTTTGTAAAGTTTATCATTTTCTCAGGAATATCTTTGAAGTTAATTAAAAGTAGTATATAAAGTGATTATCAAAAAAAATTTTTTTTTTTAAAGTGACATTAATTTAAAGATAAACTTTTTGCAAATTGTTACCTTCCAGTTCAGTTTGTAAATATTTCTGGTTCAAATATAACTTGTAATTACTGGTGCTTAGAAATGTTCCTATGGTTATATTCAAAAAAGGCAATAAGCTCACGGTTTATATTATGTGATTACTCTTGTGAATTTTTGTGCAGATTATAGTTTTTTCTTATTCTGTTTTCTTTCTAGTTTAGTACTCTAAAGTATTTTGTCCATCATTCCTGGTGTTCTATAAGCTCTCATAGAGCCAGGTTGTAGATGAATTCATGAAAATCTAAGTCTGTATATATGGATTATTACCTGTGATGTACATATTTGAATGTATATTGAAAATGTGATCCTTTGCTTTGTGTGTCTAAGTTACTGACTATGTTTGGCAACATATCAGTCAGAATGGCACTTTGTGTGTCAAAAAAGTGGCTATGTTTGGCAACATATCAATCAGATTGACGCAGTGTGTGCAGTATTTTGTTAATTCTTATGTTTGAAAGAATTCTTTTTAGACATTTTTTACATTAAACTTATGTGGATTTAGATTAAAATAGGTATATTATTTTTTAATGTTAACAAATATTATACAGTATGATTATTTTTTTATTATTGCCACTTTGTTTATTAGCACTAGTTTATTGACTAATAGGGTCATAAATAGCCAATATAAATTATTGTGTAATGTTATAGATTAAAATTCTGTTGTCCAAACTCCAGGTATTTATGTTATCAAATCTCTGGATTGATAATGGGGGGAAAAAAAGACAACATTTATAAAACTAGATACAAATCAAAATTCAAGTTTGCTGAAATTTTACAAATCTGTTAAGCTCTTTATGTATTTTATACTTTAAACTGAATTAGCCTGCATTTTGATAATATTTATATGCTTAGAAAATTTTAATAATTTAGTTGCATTTTAGTTTCTCAACTTAGTCTGTATTACAGCTTTACAAATTATCAAAACTTTGGAATTGTCATATTATTTCCAGCAATTGTTAGTCTTGAAAAGTTCAGTTTAATTCTATACTTGAAAAGTGTATTATTCTTACTGCAAGCAGTGGGTTGATGTTTCTTAGTTATTTTTTGGGGAAAATATTATTTTTACCATTGTGGACAATTTCTGACATATATTAATATCTTTGTAATATAATCCACTGTGTGTCCTGTTTATCAAACTTTCAGTTTGATTATTTCATCCGCAAGACTAAAGCAATAGATCTTTAGTGCCATGTTTTCTCTTTGTTGTATTAATTATGCATTTATATTAGATCCACCATTTTGAATTATCCAGTATCATATTTTTTATAACAATTTTTTATACCAGAAAACAAATATTTCTAGGAGTTATTTTTTTTTGCCTGTGACATGATTTACTGTCTCATGAATTTTTTCTTATACATTATAGCTTTCAAAACAAAGATATTAACATGAATGAAGTAAGTTTTAAAATGTCACATTAAAAGAAAAATACAACTTGTCGGAAGATTTTAGCAAATATTTGTCAAATATGGTAAAATAAGTATTTTTATGAATAATTATTTAAAATTAAAATATATATTTTGGTTTGTCATTTTGTCCCAGCTAATTTTTTTATGATTGTGCCAGTACTCATTTTTTTTTATCTAGTTACAGATGAGGGTAAGACCTATACAATTAATTAAGGGGTTTCTGTCTATCAGATTATATACAATTTACATGTATAAAGATCAATAAACTTGAACCAAGACAATGAATTAGATTTCATTATTTACTTTTCTATTTTTGGCTCATAATTTTGATTTTTGTTTTGAAATTTAAGTTAAACATTTTTATCATCTCTCATTATTATGTAATGTCGCATTACTGTAGAAACATTTTTTCTTTCTGATTTTCATATGATTAATGAGAAGTTAATTTTAATTTTTTAATATTTATCACTAGAATAACAGGATCTGGAATCAAATAATTTAGTTTTCATAATGAAACAGTTAAAATCATTGCAAACTACTTTTGCAAAAACAACCTAAACAAATTTTTTATAGAAATATTTCTTATTACACAGAAAAATTAATTAATCCTTGTATAATTCATTATAGTATGTTCTATTTTGTGCTTGAGTCAATTATGGAGGCAATTTAGCGACTTACACATTTATTGTGAATCAAACAGTTTTCCGACAATTTTTCTGCATATCATTTTAATTTTGTGATCTATTTATTTCGTTTTACGTTAAAGAAATCCACCAGGTTGCCAGATTCAGTTTTAACATTCTTTCAATTATTGATAATAGTTATTGTCATTTTATTGGTTTTTTAATATTTTCTTTTTGTTTCTTACATTAAAGTGACTTTTGTTTGTAGCCACTTTAAGTGACAAAAGAAATCAGTAATGTAAACTAATTAAGCATCACTTGGAGTTAGTTTAATTGATCTTTTAAAAACCTAAATCGTGAGGTAAATGTATTTTTTCTTTTAGTTTTTCTGTTTTATTTTATTTGTGGCCATTTATGATGCTGCTAGAAATGGAAAAAAATAGATTTCTTATCTTAATTTCAAATATGATTGTTTAGAGTAAAAAAAAAATTGTGTAGACAATAGCTCAAGCTACATAAATAAAAAAAATATCTTGTGTAAAAAAATTCTCACAAAGACCAAAACAACATTCTTTTGAATTGAATACAGTTGTCATTTTAATGTTAACTGGATCAGTTAAAAAGTAAAAATTTTCTTTTTTTCTATAAATACATGTATAAGTTCATTGTCTTAAGAAGTTTGCGTATTTGACTTATTAGCTAGGGATCTTGTATGTTGTTGATTATGTCAGTTTAAGCATTATCTTCCTATTGTGTTCAATGCATAAGTAGGTGTCTTAACAGTTGTTAGAACACATATCAGATCAAAATAACACCGGTTAGGTTGATTGTTTTAGATTTGATTTTAATTTTTCATTAAAATGTAATTACTTTGTTAAAGAAAACATTTTTTTATAAAGAAATATGTTTATGTTGAAAGATTTGTAATTTGGTGTATAATTATTTTAAAAAAAATTTAATTATTTATATTGTTTATAATTTTAACTATTTTTGTTTTCTTTGACACCAATCTATGAAATCCTTTAACAAATTTTTATATTCAGTCATTTATGTTAAAGTACATAAAATAAAATGTCACAAACAAATCATTACTTCATTTGGGTTGGAATTTTATCGTAAGTAAAGTTATGTTTTCTTACCCCTAAAGGGCCATCGGGACAAATAAAGCGAAGAATTCATCACCCCCATCATATAAATGGAATGTTTGGTTAGCACATGATAAAATAATTTGTTTCTTTACACACAGTAGCAGCTACCATCAGAGTTTGAACAGGTCATGGTTTTGTCTGTGTATCTGCTTTATGCGCACTCATGGCGTATATTAATATATCACATTGTTAAAACAATTTAGTCACTTATTTCACTTTGTCCATGTTATCCTTGGAGCATCATTGCCTATGCACTAACACTGTCAAGTTAAATGTGTTGTTGAGAAGTAATGGATCACATCATTCAGGATTTTAGGCACTTATTGGAGTTATCCATGTTGTCTCATTGCCAATAGGCTAACACTGTCAAATCTATATAAACTGGAGCTGTCTGTAACTGTAATCACAATTTAATTTGCAGTCTTCTTCACTTTTCCAACCACACTGTCACTTTAGTTTACATTGACTTCTCTTCCTTTTCTTTAGGGAGTAATTGTTATATCTTGTCTTACTGCCCCATTAATATTTGCCTGCTGGGCTTCATTTAAAATGCTATCTTGGTAACAATGTTACCCATAATTACATAATGTGCACAACCACATAAGTATGGACTACATAACTATAGAGGCTCATGGCCTACCAATCAAACGGGTAGACATAGTCACATAACCATAGTTACGGAAAACCTTTTCACTAAAGGTATGTGTTTTTGAATAATGCACATAATTTAACTCATACTTCTGCCAACTAAATACCACACCACTCTCACAGTGTTCATTACATATTAACTCCTTTTATTAACTCTAGGGCTGTTGCTGTCATTTTGTGACACTCTCACAGTGTTCATTACATATTAACTCCTTTTATTAACTCTAGGGCTGTTGCTGTCATTTTGTGAAAGTTTTTATTTTATCAGACTTTTTTTTAATTGAGAAAGGTCATAATTACATCTGATGACAATATCAATACTATCTATCAAATAGTTGTCTCATCTTGCAGTATCTATCAGATAGTTGTCTTATGTAGCAGTAGAACAGTGTTTCCCAAAGTGTGGTACACGTACCCCAGTGGGTACGCAAAGAGTTTGGCGGGCATATGCACTGCAGTGGGCTGAGAACATAAAGTAACAAGGGAAATCATGACCGTAAAAACAATATGTCAAAAGAGACACTGCAGTAGAGCTATAATGTATATACATCTCACAATGACATTTTATTATAATGAACTAAAGAATCAGGTCATTACTGTACTAAAGAATCAGGTCATTACTGTACTGAGAATCTATGAGTCTGTTGTTTTTTTAACCTTTTTTTACATGCATGAATGTTGGTGCAGATATTGTTATATATAAAGATGTATATGTATCTAGTATCATCTTGTAGCCTCAGTCTAGCCTAGACCAGCTGTGTAATATATATTGTATGCATATCTATATATACTTGTACTGTATTATATTATCTTGTATTATATTAAACAAAAAGAGAAGTCGTATAATTACATTTGCAACAAATTTAAATGTACATATGTAAATTTTTTTTTTTTGGATTCAGTGAAATTCCCTTGTGCCGAACTTTACAAGTCGAGGAATTAGAACAATGATGGAGGCTTTACGTTATTTATCTCTTGTCTACTTATTTGTTCATTTTTTTCTTTTCATTTGCATTGAACATTTTTTTTATTTGATTTAGTATTTTCTTGTAAATATTTGGTTTTCTTTTTAAAACTTCTGCTGAATCTCATCTACGATGTACTCTTCAGAATAAAAATGTGGACTTTAGTCGTCAATGGATGTGATATATAACAAAGAACAAATAATCACACACATCAAAATAAATGCTGTCTTCAAGTGTTGCATTGAAAAATCTAATGTTTATAAAACAAATTTCTTAGTAAATGTTTCATTTATTAAAAAACAACCTTTTACAAACATTTTTTAATTCAATGAAATTTTCATTTATTGTGCTGCTGTGAGGTCATCAGCAAAGCTTACTGCTTTCCTATATAGATATGGGTTCGATCCCTGTAAATGACATGATATTTTACTACTGGATATAGTTTCCAATCAAGTTGCCGCACAGTGCAATATCTCTCCCTCCCTAATTCACCTCCCCCCTCAGTGTCTCCATTTAGTAATACTATTAGTAGGCCAAATACATTTTTTTTAAATATTGTGTTTTTCAATGTAAGCAGAATGACCAAAAAAAAATGTCGTAAAATACACTGAGTTTTGTTTAGACATTATTTGATGATTTGAGACTTTTTGAGGTTGACATTTCATTTTTTTCCATCACTTCCTGTATTTTCTTGGTTGATGTTTTTTTAACACATTAAGCTAGTCAAAGTAAATTTGAGCCCAAAAAAAAAAGCAATAAAATATTTTGGTATGTTAATTTCTCATTGATCTCATGTAGTGTATTTTCCCCAATTAGTCTTTTTCTCCTTACCAACTTTCTAAATGGTGTCTGGTACAGTATTAGAAATCTGGAGGAAATTAACTTTTTTTAATTTTTCCTTTTTATTTCACATTTTCATTTTTTTATGTTTTTTTTGTCAGAGTTTTGCTGAAATGTTTTCTTTTTGGTTTATTCTAAAATTGACTTTTGGTCACTTTGGGTTTTAGTGTCAAAGGTGATAACAATATTTTCTCTTGCTACCTGGTTGAACTATTTTGGTTCCATTTATTTGTATTATTTTTAAAACATTTAAAACATTCATTGTTCAATTAACTTTTATGAAACATGAATACAGTGGAAGTAAAATACTGAAAAGAATGTTTAATAGGAAACATACATGTCATTAAAAAGTGGATCAATTACATTTTTTAAAATTAGACCTAATAACAAGGATACAAGAATGTATTTTGAACCCAAGACTTATAAGTTTTTATATTTTTTAATCTTTATTGTTGTTTTTTGTAAAATGTACAGTTTCAACCAATGAACTAATTATTATTTGTTACTAGTACAAAGGGTTCAGTCCTATGGTCTTGCTATTTTTATTTGTGAAACCATCCATCTGCTGAATAACTCTAGAATATTGTTTTTATTCAATACAGACTTGAAAATATATTAAAGGAATATTACTGAATCAGAAGCAGCATGGTCTCTTATTTTTTGATAAATGTTACAGGGTGTTTGTTTTATTGTTATGTATAAAATATAATGTCACATCTCAGTCTAATTCAAACTGAAATTTATTCAATTTAAAGTAAAAGTTGTTTTGTATTACCTAGGCGAAAACATGTTAGGATCCTATGTACCAGGAGACTAAACACAATAGGCAGATTTGTTACAAAACTCGTGATTGGCTGGGTAGTCTTGCGTGTTGCCTCAATCACCATTGTACTATCGGCCAGGGTGGGGGATGCAATAATCGTCCCATTACTTGTTCATAGGATCTAAAAGATGAACACCTAACCCTTTCAAGGATTTAAAAACATACAAAAAATAATATTACTGTCACGAGCACACTTGTCTAGCGGTATTTTAATAAACTCAGTATGTGACAATTAACAATGACTCCAACTCGATATATAATACAATAAGTCTTCAATCACACACTTGAATCAAGTCTTCAATCACACACTTGAATCAAGTCTCCAATCACACACTTGAATCAAACATTTCATCTACAGCTTTCCCATAAAGCATTGGTCCCCAACCTTTTTCTCGCCGCGGACCGGTCGACGTTTGATAATTTCACCGCAGCCCTGGTGGGGGGGGGGGCTGTCGCAATATCCCGAGAGAAATTCACTCCAGTACATAGAAAAGGGACATAATTTAACGTTTCTTTGGTGGTCCAGTATTATTTGGTCCACGAACAGTACCGATCTGCGGCCCGTGGGCTGAGGACCACTGCCATAAAGCACTAATTCACCTATTCCTACTAGTGACCTACTCTTACAAAAGTTGGTCATCAGCTATTACTACACGTTCACTCGATCACTATACACACACCCACGCACGTGTTCCTTGAACTCATTCTATCACCTCAACCACTGATTCTCTCCCCTGACCAATCGTACTAATGTGCAGCCGTGCGTGCACAACAATCATAAACACTCATGGCCGTTCACAGTCACTCTGTGACACTACTCATGGGCTACACGTACACATACACAGTCACTCTGTGACACTACTCATGGGCTACACGTACACATACACAGTCACTCTGTGACACTACTCATGGGCTACACGTACACATACACAGTCACTCTGTGACACTACTCATGGGCTACACGTACACATACACAGTCACTCTGTGACACTACTCATGGGCTACACGTACACATACACAGTCACTCTGTGACACTACTCATGGGCTACACGTACACATACACAGTCACTCTGTGACACTACTCATGGGCTACACGTACACATACACAGTCACTCTGCGACACTACTCATGGGCTACACCGTGATACCACAGATATGTTGGGTAGTGAACCCGGGCAGGGTGTTTGTGACCCCAATACCTACCAGGTGCCTCCATGGCCTTTGCAATGTTGACTATGGTAAAGATGTAAAATTGGCTCTACGTTACAGTCTCAGATAGATGTGATTGTATGATCCAGTTGCTCTACATTACAGTCTCAGATAGATGTGATTGTATGATCCAGTTGCTCTACGTTACAGTCTCAGATAGATGTGATTGTATGATCCAGTTGCTCTACGTTACAGTCTCAGATAGATGTGATTGTATGATCCACATATATTTTATCATTCCTTGAGGCGTGACATATATTACGGGTTCGGGTTGTCTGTACTGGGCCGCGGTAGGCACTACGGTGGAGATGGACACTCTAGATTATAGGCTTATAAAAATGTTTTCCTTAGCACAGGCGGCATTAAGAGTATGACATCATGGAGATGTCATTCTCCACTAAGACATTCAAGGTTAGAGAGTTTTGTCAAGAAATCAAAGAATAATATATTTTCTTTTATTACACTGGTTTACATAAAAAAAACTGCAAGCAAAACATTATGAATTTCTGAAAGCTTATTAAAAATGATAAATTTTGATGTACTTATTTCTTTTGTATCACGTCAGGTTTTTGAGAAAACCACAAATTTGTGTTTACAAATTTTATGCTTATCATAAGCAGATGACGTCATCACTTTATGTTTGAACACAAGTTTAATTGAATATTTTATTGCTGTTGTTTATGTGTTTAAGATTATATTTGATTAGCTGATTTTAAATTTTAAAAAAATTTCACAATGCCAAGACATTGTACGAATTCAGCAGACAGTTTTTGTTATGTTTGTGGACGATTTTGCACAATGGCTGAGAAGAAGAAAATATCAAATTTAACAAAGAAATATTATCATGCATACTTTGGATGTAAACTGGGAGACCAGGGCAAAACATGGGCGCCTCATGTTATTTGTAAACTCTGTGAAGTAACTCTTGGCAAGTGGTTTAAAGGTAAAGTGAAAAGTATGCCATTTGGTGTGCCCATGATTTGGCGTGAGCCTTCGAATCATGTGACGGACTGCTATTTTTGCATGACGAATGTTGTAGGATTCAACAAAAAAAGCAGACACATGATTCTATATCCTAATGTACCGTCAGCCTTGAGGCCTGTAGAACATTGCGAAGACATTCCTGTGCCTACACCTCCTACTCAGCTGGATGATTTTGAAAGTGATGACAGCTCAAGTTCTGAAGACAGTAGTGATGTTCTTGATCCTGATTTTAAAGAAGATGTCACACCAAAACTTTTTACTCAGGAAGATCTTGATGATCTAAACCTTCCAAAGTCATCAGCTGAACTGCTTGCATCCCGCTTACAAGAACGAAACCTTCTCACTCCTGATACTAGCGTAAGTGTGTACAGATGTCGAGAGACAGAATTTGTACAGTTTTTTTTCAAGTAAGCAAGAATTGTTATATTGTAATAATATTGAAGGCCTTGTCACATCTATGGGAATTGCTTACGATGCTAATCAGTGGAGATTGTTTATTGATTCCTCAAAGCGCAGTATGAAAGCAGTTCTTCTATTTAATGGAAATAAAATATCATCACTTCCAGTGGCACACTCAGTAACATTAAAAGAAACGTATGAAAACATGAAACTGTTGCTCAGTTCGTTGAATTATGACCAGCACAAGTGGTTGATATGTGGAGATTTGAAGGTCATAGCCATCATATTGGGACTCCAAGGAGGGTATTCAAAATTTCCATGTTTTTTGTGCCTCTGGGATAGCAGAGCAGACTTTGAGCATTATACCAAAAAAGTGTGGCCAGCGAGAGAAGAATTCACTCCAGGAAGCCACAGTGTAAAGTTAAAGCCTTTGGTGGAAGCACATCGAGTTCTCCTTCCACCGCTGCATATAAAATTGGGGTTAATGAAAGCTTTTGTCAAGAATATGAACCATACTGGCTCTGGGTTTCAATACTTGGCAGAAAAATTTCCCCATTTAAGTGAAGCGAAATTGACTGCAGGTATCTTTGTTGGACCGCAGATCAGAGAAGTAATGACTGATGAGGAATTTTCATGTAAATTGGCCACAGTTGAGCTACAAGCCTGGAATGCCTTCAAAGATGTTGTCAACAATTTTTTAGGAAACTTTAAATCCGACAATTACAAAAGTCTTGTTGAGAACATGATAGCCAAATTTCAGGCTTTGGGTTGCCGCATGAGTGTAAAGTTGCACTTTTTGGACTCCCATGTAGACTACTTTCCTGAAAATCTTGGTGCGTACAGTGAAGAGCAGGGTGAAAGATTCCATCAAGACATTTGTGCAATGGAGAGTCGATACCAAGGTCGATGGAACGCGAATATGATGTCCGACTATTGCTGGTCATTAAAACGCCACAATCCTGGCGCTGCTCATAAACGCAAATCACTTAAAAGACAATTCGTACAGTAGAAGACAATAAATTAAAATAAATCTGCTTTTTTTTAATAATTTTGTATATATCAATAGTTTTCTGCATGACCGAAGTACATTTTGTTGTTGGTTTAATTGACTTTTTTCTACATTAATAAATGTCAAACTGCAAAAAATCCTGACGTGATACAAAAATTTGGATTACATATTTGGAATCAGCATAAAAAGTTGCATAAGATACACTTATTTGCATATCAGCAGTTTTCACAAAATGAAAATTTGTAAACCAGTGTTATTTTGTATAGACGGAAAAAAATTAAGAATGTTGTGTTGAAAAATATCTTGGTTTCGAGATGAATTCCACGGAGAATTAGGGTAGAAATTGTCACCTTGGCAACGACGGTTTCAAAGAAAAGCTTGGCTGGGGAAGGGGGAGGTGGACAGAAAAAGAGAGAGAGAGAGAGTGGACATTGAATTTCTCCTCGGCTTGGACTCCTTGTGTCACTGTGGTTACCGTTAGCAGAATGATCACCCTACCCCTGCTCTCACTCGCCCAGTTCCAGCACGACATTGATTCGTTTGACTAAGATGGTTACAGTGTCTTCCAGAATTCGTTAGGTTTTATTTCATTTTGTTCGGTTGTAATAGTTTGGATTTCAAGAAATTAAGGTTGAACATACTTGGTATCAGTTAGTACTATTCTGTGATTTAGTACTTGTACTAGTTGGTACTATTCTGTGATTTAGTTCTTTGTACTAGTTGGTACTATTCTGTGATTTAGTACTTTGTACTAGTTAGTACTATTCTGTGATTTAGTACTTTGTACTAGTTGGTACTATTCTGTGATTTAGTACTTGTACTAGTTGGTACTATTTTGTGATTTAGTACTTGTACTAGTTGGTACTATTCTGTGATTTAGTACTTTGTACTAGTTGGTACTATTCTGTGATTTAGTATTTGGTATTGCACACTTTCAGTTGTATGCATTGTAGATGTCAGAAGATGTCTCGTTGTTTTCACTTCGCTGTATAGTATAAATATAAAATACTTTAAAAATGTCAATGTTTGTTAAATATCGATGTAATCCCATTATAAAGATATCGTTTCTTTTAACGTAAAGAGATCATCGCAACTCACTTTCCCTAGAGAGTGGAAATATATTTTATATTATGCCATACTTTTTGCTCAATTTCTAAGTGTTATTTTTGTTTATATTTCAGGGTTTTCAAAATAAGAGTGTATGGAATAACTAAACATATTTTTTTCTAATAACTATACGGCACTGGTTTCTTGAATACAATAGAACTAAAGCAGGTGTAAGACAGCGAAAACACAATGGTTTTATTTGGGACTTTCTTTATCATTGGTAGACTGTTGCAAGTGACGATTGCTAAGGACGATCAGGTAATGGACATACAATTTATTATTTAATCTACGTACAAGTTAAATTACTAGAATTAGCGAGGCCAGGGGCGGACACAAAATATGCACCCCCCCCCCCCAACTCGAGCTAAAAAAATTAAGTAAGATAGATGTCGAGTCACTCCCACCGTCACACCCACTCTAGTAACGTCACTGCTGTAAAACTTTCAATGCACTACAGTGACTCTCTGCACATTGTGATGATTCATTAGCTTCGAACTAAAGTCTAGCCACTTATAATGGCGTGAAACCCTTTAGTCTTGCGTTTCATTGGGACCAAAGGCTAAGAACCTAAAAACAACACCGAGTTTATTCTGAAAACTATCAACTGTCATTCTTGCAGCGGACCCATTGAAAGTCTTACCGCTTTATGATTGTCTCAGTTTCAAACTGATTGGATCATTCACTTGACAATTTATCCCAGTTAATGTCAGTATTGCTTGACTCCATGCTGGTCAAATTGTATGGTGTGGTGTAGGCCTAAGAGCCTATGACACTATTAGAGACTGGGAGTATATTAAGTTCACCATAGAACTGACGCAGTAGTGATACCTTTAAAACCTCAAAGAACCATTTTTCTTAATATACACGCTTACAATTTCAACTAATATAAACACAAACAGACACAATTGACATATACACAGACAGACACTCACAATTGACATATACACAGACAGACACTCACAATTGATATATACACAGACAGACACTCACAAATTAAATAGAAACGAACAGGCATAGAACAACGAGACATTTATACGTGACAAGCTACACCCATAAACAAACATACACACCATAATTAATACATACGTATATACCAACAAACATATACACCATAATTAATACATACGTATATACCAACAAACATACACAACATAATTAATACATACGTATATACCAACAAACATACACACCAAAATTAATACATACATATATACCAACAAACATACACACCATAATTAATACATACGTATATACCAACAAACATACACACCATAATTAATACATACGTATATACCAACAAACATACACACCATAAGATAATTAATACATACGTATATACCAACAAACATACACACCATAATTAATACATACATATATACCAACAAACATACACACCATACGATAATTAATACATACGTATATACCAACAAACATATATTCCTACATACTACATACATACATATATACATACTTGCTTTTATACCTAAATGCGTATAAACCTACATACAAAATACTAATATATTCCTACATCAATATATCCTTAATGACCTATATAAAAAATTTCATGCATACATAAATATTCAAAATATGTAAACATAAACTACAGACTTAATTCCTAGATGCATGCTCACAGACATATTCACATCAAATATTTGCAAACATGCCTACATACTACAAACAAATAAACATACATATCTCCAAACATAGTTTATAAAGAGACAAAACCTAACTATCATTGTCTTGCATGTTCCAGTGTTCTACAGTTGAGGGCCAAAAACACAAAGGGGTTGAGGCTATTTCGTTGTGGATTTTTTAATAACTTTTTACAACAGGCAGTTTGAATCAATATTTCCCAGCACATTTCTCTCCCCTAAGTCTCTCCCACTTCTCCCACCCTCAGTTTCTCCCCCTCCCCTCCGTCCCTCTTCTCTCCCTTTTCTCGTCCTGTGTTTCTGCAGTTGTAAAAAAAAAAATGTTTTTCAGATTATTGATGGAGATGGGAAAGGGTGCAATTATGTTTTTTAAATTATTGTTTTGGTTTCCGGAAATAAAATAGGCCGCACACGTATTTTTTTAAAATGCTATGGCCTTCAAATGATCTCAATTTATTTTCTTTATTCCCAATATACTTTGTACACAGCAGAGACCTTGACAAAGTCTAGCAAAATGGACCCCTTTCCTGTCGAAAAAGGAGTCAATTATTTAAAAAAAATAAAACATTTCCAAAGGGAAGGGGGCCATCAAAAGGTTCTGGACCCTAACAAGTGTACGGGTGGCCTCACTCACATGACTGCGAACATGCAGACAGATCTATGCTTGCGTCTTTAAAAATCAGAGACGTTCTTATATGTTTGGGGTCTTATGTAGGGTATTTTTAGATATCATAGTCTCATCGGGGTCATGATAAAATTGTATTAGATAATAATAAGTACTGGAAGGGGCTATTATTGATAGTGGGGGTACTAGGGTGTCGTTTGTTTGCCTAACCTATAATAACACATCTGATTAATATTTATTTCAGACATGCATTATTTATATTACTGTGTATGTAAACAACATCTACAACACAGACAGCAGTACTGATAACAAAAACATGGCGGCTGTGGTTTATAAACCGGAACTTACACCAACATAGAGAAGTTCTTATTGCTAGGCGACCTTTGACCCCACGTTGAATGTCGAGACTGTCTCTACAGTACGTGCTTTTAGTACTGCATCATGTCTTTATAGTTGCAGCAGCCGAGTGGCTTGACTAGTGACCAACCAAACAAAACTATTGATCATGTATATAAAACGAACCGAAAAAAGTGGTGGGAAAAGGGAGGAGCACAAAGTGTCGTTTCACTTCTGTTCGTAACAATCAAATATTTTTGTTTTAAGCTGTACAGATAACGGGGTTCTCAAAGTGTGATGATCGTAGAATGTGGCTTGTCAAAATATAACTTGAGAATAACAACAAAAACAGAAGGACGAGAGGGTATGATCCACGATGAGAGGAGACACGGTGCTTTATCCGGTTCTGGTGTAGTTCCACCTAGCTTCAAATGGGTACATGACTTCTGGAAGTAAAAGCGGCTGAGCGTTGTGGTAGTCACACAGTCCCTTCACAAGCTGTTGATACCGCATGAGATGTATATAACACTACATCTGCTCCAATGGTTTTAAAGGAAAAACTTTTAAAATTTAATTCGAGAATAAATGTGTGCATAGCAAAAGCGTAATGTGTCCATCAAACGCATTGTGATAACCACTGTATTAAAAATGTTGTCACTACAGATTATGTATTATACAGATAGCCGTTTTTGATCACCGTGGTTGCCTCTACTTCTACATTACTTTCCAAACATTCTTTATAAAAAGATTACATTCCCACCCCTCCCCCACCCTCTGTTATTATTGAATATCGTGTTAAATTATTCTCTGTTGGAACAGGTTCTCAGATTGGTGTAACTAGAGTCACAAAATGAAGTAAAGATACTGAAAACTCTACGTCTTCATATTAAGACTCTAATCCCCCCCTCACCCCACCCCTTTTCCCCGAACAGCCAAAGTTTATGTGGGAAGCAAACAAGGCAAAAGAAATTCTGTCTAGTGGCACTGCAACTCATGTCCATGCTGGGCGATTTGTTCCTACCAGTTAATTGTGTTAAATTTACCCCCCCCCCCTTACTTCCATTTCTATATCTCTCCATCCAAACAGTTCAAAGGGAGATAAGTGTGTGCTTGGAATTCGATTATCACGAGCTTCCGCCAATGGCCGCTGGTTGTGATAGTTTTTTGTGAAGATGAGCTGTTGTGATGATGAGCTGTTGGACCGGAACAATGTGGAACATAACATTCAAGTAGTATCGATTAGTCACAAACTCACGACCACATTCCCCATGTTGATTCAGAAGTCTGATCTATTTCATTCATGAATGTAGCGACTGGAATAGAAACTAAAATCAGCATAAAAACAAAAACAACAAATACAACAACAACAACAACAATAGCAGCTTTAGCAACAACAACAACAGCAACAAATACAACAACAGCAGCAACAACAACAGCAGCAACAACAACAGCAATAACAATGACAACAGCAACAACAGCAGCAACAACAACAGCAGCAACAACAACAGCAGCAGCAACAACAACAGCGGCAGCAACAACAACAACAACAACAGCAACAGCAACAACAACAGCAGCAGCAACAACAACAACAACAGCAGCAACAACAACAGCAGCAGCAACAACAACAACAACAACAACAGCAGCAACAACAACAACAACAAAAACAGCAGCAACAACAACAGCAGCAACAACAACAACAACAACATTAGCAACAACACCAATTATGTTATACATTGAATAATTTGTATGTATATGTATAGTCATCGTCAGGTGGAAACCACCCGTAGCACTTGTCAAGGGTTCTAACACTGGGAGGAGATGGGGGGCGTTGCTTTCGCATATTATTTTTATTTATTATTTGGATGTGAAAATTGGGGGAAAGCTACCCATGTGTCATGGTCTGTCAGGGGCCACAGCAATGAATTCTGGGGCCCTGGTACACGAACAGCTATGAACAAAAAATTTACATTGAAGAATAATGTTTAAGTGCATGTATAACTAGTCTAAGTAACCTATCGCACTGTATCCTTTCTATTTTTGTACCAAACTTTCATCATTCAGTCGCCAGTCAGAGAGTGTGGGGGCCAACACGTGTGTACCACTCTAATGATGTACAAGGATGGAACAACAGTGGACGAAGGTAAATACACAATCATTGTGTCTATCGCTAATGTTACTTACAAGCAAAGCACAACAGAGGATGAACAATAAGTGTGTCAGTCTCTGATTAAAAATGATTTTATTTCTGCCGCCTTTGTCTAATGCCCCCCCCCCCCCAATATTTTTATTCTGTAAATTGGGCCCCAATAAAACTAAAGAACCGCTCTGTCAAAGACATGTACATTTCATCTATATAAATAAAAATAGATATAAAAAAGTTGCTTTATTTCTTCAGGGGACAACTGTTTCTGTAAGCAAGGAGTTTCAGCTTGTAATAAGGAATGGGACAAAGATTTTGGAGACAGCAGTTTAACATGGCAACACTATGAGAGAGGTTAGTTGAAGTAAATGATGCATTTCTCCTTCCTCTGGCCCTGAACTGAATTCATCTGTCTCTGCACATAACTAGAGTAAACTCAACTTGTTTCTATTACAAACTCCAGGACCGCACTCTGACATTGGGTTCCACTGGGACTAAACTCATTGATTTTATCATTAAACAGATCGATTCGTTAGGGAACACAGCGGATTGGGGGGGGGTGTACTTGATTATTTAGTCACATTGTTTAATTCTTGTATGTAAATGTGAAAATCTCCTTTATTTTAATAAATACCCCATTTTACCCCCTCATCCATCCTTATCTTACTCATTCTCTCCATCTGACCAATTTTTTGTACATTCATTACCTTACTCTTACAACTTTTCTTACTGTAATAATTATGTTTGGCCTCGAAATATATATTAGTATAATTAACTGGCCACTACAGGAACTAGATTTTTAACAGACGGTAGATAAGACAGACGACCAAAGAGATTCATTAGGGAAGGACGTATCTCTAAAGACAATAATATATTTAGTGAAACTCATCATATCATCCAACTATATTATGTGTACTATAAAAGTATTTTCAAAGATTGTGTAAAGACAGCTATGACATAAATAGTGGCAGATCAGTAATACATAAAAAACATAAGTATAATTATTACACTTACCTACCTATCTATCCACTCACACCAACCGAGATACCTATGTACTCACCCAAATACTCAGCTATATACTTAGGATATAAACTAATTACATACCTATATATTTGTAGAGTGCTCGACTCTCTAGTGGGACATTTTCCCAGGTCATATTAAAAGTTGGTCAGTCCCACAGCCTTCAGTCGGTGATGACGTACATAGGGTCAGTAACGGCGACTGGGCGTAATGCTAACCATACAATTCGTTTTATATGATGTAGTTAAAGAAACAGATCAATTATACACTTCATCTGCCCCGATGACCCTTAGGACTAAACATTTTTACTTTACATATCTCATTCTGTCTATCTATCTATCTATCTATCTATCTATCTATCTATCTATCTATCTATCTATCTATCTATCTATCTATCTATCTATCTATCTATCTATCTATCTATCTATCTATCTATCTATCTATCTATCTATCTATCTATCTATCTATCTATCTATCTATCTATCTATCTATCTATCTATCTATCTATCTATCTATCTATCTATCTATCTATCTATCTATCTATTTAACTAGGGGATTCCCCCCATTCCCCGATTCCTATTCAACTATTCTCTGTTGGCAGATTTAGCCTACTCACTCACACTTCTACGAATAGTCGATAGATGATATTTAATAGTTCTTTGAAATAACTGTTTTTTTCCCTCGATATATATTATATGTCATGTGCGGGTACAGTCTCTCGGCCAGCCATTACTTACGTGCCGGTCTGAATGCCGACCCCTTTCACTCCTAGGGTGATGAGTAGATTTCAATGAACCGTAAGACTGCTCTGTAGTGTTTCCTTATTTATTTATTATTCATCACACAAACATAAATACAAACACATGCCTTCAGAACACAATCAAACACAATCAAATACAATCAAATACAATCAGATACAATCAAACTCAATCAAACACAATCAAGCTCAATCAAATACAATCAAGCTCAATCAAACACAATCAGATACAATCAAACACAATCAGACAAAATAAAACACAATCAAACACAATCAAACACAATCAGATACAATCAAACACAATCAAACACAATCAGATACTATTCAGCACAGACATACACTAGCATGTAAATACCATCAGAACACACTCAATCAAACACAGTCAGATACTATTCAGCACAGACATACACTAGCATGTAAATACCATCAGAACACACTCAATCAAACACAATCAGATACTATTCAGCACATACACTAGCATGTAAATACCATCAGAACACACTCAATCAAACACAATCAGATACTATTCAGCACAGACATACACTAGCACGTAAATAAATGGACATGCATACCATCCTGTAAACACATAGCTATGTACACAAATATTTGCACATATAACTCATTACATAAGAGAAACTCATATATTTCTCAAGCCTGTTCACTCATCTTTCATCACACTGGAGTGTCTATTAAAATGTTCCTTGTAATTGTTTATCCTGTTCACTCATCTTTCAGCACACTGGACTGTCCAGTATCGATTCTGCACCCCTGTGTTTCAAAACAAGAACATTTGTAAAGGAGATGAAATGGCCGCCGTGGTGGAGACGGACATCAAGAACTGGGAACCTCTGGTGGACGAGCCCCGCTGTGTCTGCGGGAACAACGTGCCCTTCAAAATTATGGGATGGAAGCGTGTAGGGAATAAATGGAAGTATTATTACCAGTGTGACAAGGTTAGTTAATAATCGTTTCATATAGGCAACGACATTCATATATTGCTATTAATGACTTCAGATGACACTGACTTCAGATGACAGTGACTTCCGATGACATGACCTCAGATGACAGTGACTTGTGATGAGAATGAATTGTGATGACACGACCTTAGATGACAGTGAATTGTGATGACAGTGACATGGTTCAACAATGGCTTGTATTGACACAATTGCTTAACATCCAAAGTCGACACAATGTTGACTTGATGACGATTGGCTGTTATGTCTGCTATGACCCAGTCACGGGTTAGAGTCCGATCGTGCTCCAGCAATAGCCCTTTGAGTCGGGTTACCACACATCCGTATTATGTGCGAACCTTTAGCATTTTCGACCCCCTAATCTTCACCTATTTTAGCTTCCCCGTATCTATCTATCTATCTATCTATCTATCTATCTATCTATCTATCTATCTATCTAGATGTCTGCCTGTCCGGTCTGTCTGTGTCTATGTCTGTCTATGTCTGTCTATCAAAATAGTTTATATGATATGATAACGACTCTTAGTTGTGTATCAGACAGTAAATAAGACAGTTTTGTTGTTTTGTTTTCTCTTACAGGAAGAATGTCCTCGACCAGCCACTACATTGACAGACCAAAGTACTTGCGCTCATATCTACATAGACCCAAAAAAGCACACGGACAAAGTGCTGGAGGTTAGTGTATTCTGTGACAAACATTGAATTGTTTAGTTGTATTATATATGGTAGTGCTGGAGGTTAGTGTATTCTGTGACAAACATTGAATGGTTTAGTTGTATTATATATGGTAGTGCTGGAGGTTAGTTGTATTCTGTGACAAACATTGAATGGTTTAGTTGTATTATATATGGTAGTGCTGGAGGTTAGTGTATTCTGTGACAAACATTGAATCGTTTAGTTGTATTATATATGGCAGTGTCATACTTCATACAATCATACCGGATAATATTAAATTTTATTTGTAAAGGTGATAGGGAAACATGAAGTTATAGGCTATTTTGTTCCATTCACTAAACTAGAAGTTGACCAAAATGAAACAAATCGATATTTTTTACGCTTTATTGTTTAACAGCAACGTTAGGAGATTTTTTTAATCAAAGACATGTTGTATTTAAAATTTAGTAAATATTAGTTTGATTTTAAACAGATTGCAAATGTAGATTTTATAACTTATTTATAAGAAGAAAAAAAGTAAAATTTTATAATAGTCTGTACACAGAGTAGAAAGTAATTGAGTGTGATCTTTAAAATAAGTTCAAACTGCTTTGAAAATTACATTCAGTTTTTCATATTATTTAAGTTTATAATTAAAATTAACTAGGTCAAGTTTCTATGCAACTGTCCCGAGGGCTACTTGTGTCCAGCTCAACTGAATGAGAAGAAGGACAGCAAGAACATTTTTGATGATTTGCAGGGCACATACGTAGTCAAATACTGTGACTCCATTGTGAAGAGCAAAATATCTCTGGAGGACATCTGAGACACATGTCATCTCAATTAGTCAATGTCATCTTAATACATCAAATATCACCTCATACAGGCATATGACCTATCAATCAGTTAAATGTCATCTCCATCAGTCAAATATCTTGAAAAGTCAACTTTCATCTCAATCAGTCAAATGCCATCTCAATTAGTCAATCAACATTTCAATCAGTTAATTGACATCTAACGTAATCGCCATTTTAAACCACTTAACCAAGCAACCTCTCAATCAATCAACATTTGAACCAATCCACATCTCAACCAATCAACATGTTAATTAATTAAGATCTGCATCTATCAACATATCGAACAACATCTGAACCAATAACCATATGAAATAATCAACGTCTAAACCAATTATCTTTTGAAAATTTAAAACAAATATAAATCATGATCAAGCATTTAAGAATCCTCAAAAGCAAAAAAATAACCCTAACCAAGATTCAAGAGCTTCCATCACCAAAGAGACTTTTGAAATCATTGATCAAGTATAATTATCAAGATGGGGGTCAAATGTTAACGTGGGAAAAATACATTCATCTACCTCACACAAATAATGTGTGTCTTTAATTTACTGTCAAATTGTTAAGGTTAAGTAATGCAGGTTGATTATTAATTTAATCTGGTCAACCAGATGATTGGTTTTATATTTTTTTAAAAAGTTTAATGGTTGCTGTTTTATAGACTAGTCAATCATTGTTTATGTTTTATAGACTAGTCAATCATTGTTTATGTTTTATAGACTAGTCAATCATCAGTGGTGCAAAAAAAAATTCAAAGATTAGACCAAAATTAGTCACATGATACATGTCACATGACCCCTTTACTTTTTTTTTTAATACAAGTGATTTTTTTTGCCCCCCTGAAAGTTTGGTCTAGTTGCGCCACTATCAATCATTGTTTATGTTTTATAGACTAGTCAATCATTGTTTATGTTTTAAAATAATTTTTTCTTACCTGAGAAGAAATTATATCTAAGTGACCAATTTGTTAAAGAAAAAAATTATTTAAAATGTGAACAGAATGACGGGAATGACATTGTACAATTAAACTAGGTCACTATGTAAAGCAGTCGATTTTCAACACTGTTTAAGTGAGTTGCAATTGGCATCTCCCAGTTGTCAGAATATTTAAAAAAACTGACCATTAGACATTCTCAACTCTTTTTCTAATGGTCACTTCAACCTAATAGCGATTGTGCCATTGGCTGTTTGTATTCTTCACTCTTTTAGCTTCACCTTCATTTGTTTATTGTCTAAATTTGATCTTCATTCTTCACTTCACTGTCATTTTCTGCCACAATTTTAGATGTACTATTTAACCATTCCACCCCCCTCCCTCCCAACCATTACATTTTGTGTTGGAATTTTTTTTTTGTTAAACATTTCATTTCTATTCAACTCTCCCTCTGGTTTAGGCACCTCCCTCCCTCCCTACGTAGGTCAATATAGAGAGAGAAAGAAAGGGTTTAATCCTGTTCTCTACTCTCGCTAAACAGTTACTCAGGGCTGGATTAAACATTAGTGTAATGATGTCATAGGCCCTAAAACATCGGCCCTCAGATTAAAAGATTCACCTGTGATTTTTTACTGCTACTTCGTACAAGATATCTGAATAGCTCCTAGCATCTTCTGGAAAGAGACATGTGAAAGCATGGAAGGAGATAATATACTTAAAAGATGAAAATATAGAGGGAAATAAATATATTAAACAGGTGAAAATATAGAGGGAGATAAATATACTTAAAAGGTGAAAATATAGTGGGAGATAAATATATTTAACAGGTGAAAATATAGAAGGATATATATATATATATATATATATATATATATATATATACATGTATTTAGCAGGTGAAAATATAGAGGGAGATATATATATATATATATATACATGTATTTAGCAGGTGAATCCTTCAAATTTTGTTAGCAAAAGTAGGCCCTTTTCGGTTATAACCTTTGACCCACAGTAACCTTAATCCGGCCCTGTGGAACAGCCATCAATAGCTCTGGCTCATTGAAAGTACAGAGAAACTCACTGAAAGTACAGGGAAACTCAATGAAAGTACAATGAAACTCATTGAAAGTACAGGGAAACTCATTGAAAGTACAATGAAAGTCATAGTGTTATATGTTTCATTATGTATTCATGTTTATAATTGCTGCACTTTGTTCAATAGACCATACTAAAATTTACAATTAATTCGTACATTTTATATTTGATATTTATGTCTTTTTATGTCTTCTAGTTAGTACATTTTGATGAATGTATATTGTCATGTTTTTGTAGGTAAAAAACAAAATAAAAATACTTAATATGGTAAGCATATAGATAAAAAATGATAAACTGTATTTTTGTGTTGTCTTTTTCAAATGCCATGTATTATGTATAGGTATAATTATTGTTTAGATAAAAAATAAATCTATATGTGTATGTACATCTTCCATTAACAAATGAATCGTTATGTTTGTCAACTGAATTGGAAGAAATTTAATGTACAATTATTTTTTTCTGTTGGAAATGTTAATAGTGTAGTACTATTATTTATTTATTTTATGCATCAATAAAAGATCGAAATAATTGATGGAATTATTTTCTTTTAGCACTGAGCTAGAGAGCTTAGCTCTCCATGCAGCTTACATAGATCAGTATCTACAACATTATTTGCCCAAACAGTTGTTCAGAAAAAAGAAATCAAAGCTAAAGAAGTGAGCTTTAGTTTAAATGTATAAATCTGTAGACAAAAATGTAAAGCCATTACATCACTAGAGTATCCGATTGGACAACTTTTAACAATAGTCTGTGAAGTAGAAAGAATGACGGAATCCATTTCTATCAAATGTTTACAATTTTAGCGGCATGTCCCGAAACTGAACATTGTACTTAAGACAAATTTGGCTTTTAGTTCACGATGTGCATTTATTATTTTATAATAAAGGTAACTGTAAGCACGAACACTTTAAATAATCAATTATGTTGTGTTGTGTGTTGTGTTGTGTGCTGTGTTGTGTTTTGTTTTGTGTTATGTTGTGTTGTGTGTTGTGTTGTGTGTTATGTTATGTGTTGTGTTGATTTCATAGCATACAAAAATGTTTACACCGAATGCCTTCTCAGCAATATGCCCCCTCCTCCCTCATTTGGAAGCAAGTGAGCTGGGAGTTAGTTGGGACACAGTGACTAATGCCTAAAAATATTTTGTGGATTTGAACGAGTGTTTTGGAGTGTCCGTATGTCAGGCACAGGGGCGCCGAGAGCCAACACGGGCCCCAGGGCAGGACATCATTGCGGGCCCCTTAATAAACAATAAGTCGTGAAAAAATTGACATGGTCGGGTTAGGGTTGCGGGCCCCCTGGCAATGACCCCCTCTGCCCCCCCTCTCGGCGTGCCTGGTCAGGCAGGTCATCAGTGAATGTTGTATACATTTATATGCCTGGATTAATTAATATCTACCAGGTACAGTCTCACATTATGGTGATTGTAGTCTATTGAGCCTGTTCTTTGCCCAGTTGTAGTCTAATGAGCCTGTTCTTTGCCCAGTTGTAGTCTATTGAGCCTGTTTTTTGCCCAGTTGTAGTCTATTGAGCCTGTTCTTTGCCCAGTTGTAGTCTATTGAGCCTGTTCTTTGCCCAAAATGTTGCTGGAAGTAATTAAATTTATTTTTTTTTATTCAGAACGCGCGATGGAATAAGGGAGAGAACTCATGAAAAGAAAGTGCTTAGTGAAAAATGTGACTTAGTTATTGAAAGATGTCCATTTTCAAAGTTTCCTTAAAAAGTCTCAAAAGTTAATTTGTTCATTGACACATTTTTTATGTCTGGTTTATGTATAGATGATTAATTTATCATTCATGATACTTCAGGAACGTCTTTTGGCTTGCTCTGGCAAATAAATAATAGATTATCTGTCGCACCCAATGGCGTATAAGGAGATGTTGTGGGGATCCACCCTTGCTTATTCTAATCAATTTTTGTTATTGATACATTTTCCCTTTTTTTAGCAATTACATATGTTATTTACATACAATATTTTTATGGGATATACTAATGCACGATGGTTTAATTATGAGTATGTAGAACTTGGATGTCTACTTTTTATCAGTAAACTTATGGTATAAAATAATATGAATATTTTCAATGACAACGCTCTGCCGGCGCGCCCATAGAATCAATAACAATGTTATGTGTTAGTGAGGCATGTGATTGTTTGGTATATGTGTCATGCATAGGTGTAAGGCATGTACAAAGTTTAATGAAGCTATTTAACATGCCTGCTAGTTTCAAGATACGAGCTGGCGTAATGCCTCGTCCTACACATCATTCAATATGTCTTTCATTACTGTACAGAATATGAAGAAATTTAGAAGAATTTTAAAAACACAGAAGCTGTGTACATCACATTTTTATCCAATAATTACATAGAAATAGTTTAGATTAATTACATAGGAATAGTTTAGATTAATTACATAGAAATAGTTTAGATTAATTACATAGAAATAGTTTAGATTAATTACATAGAAATAGTTTAGATGCTTCGATTTTGTTTAGAAATAATAAAAAATTCAGATGTCAGCCTCACATGAAAAAAAGTATAAAGAAAAATGTTCTTCAATATTTTATTATCTAGCTCTGAGGTTTACTTCACCTTGTAAAGTTATCATGCGTAGGTGATGTGTAAAGTTATCATGTGTAGGTGATGTGTAAAGTTATCATGTGTAGGTGATGTGCACATTTAGTTGCCTGCAGGGGCGACATTGCTAGTCATGAAACCTTCAATAGTTTCACAGTTAATAAAAAATATTTATTGAAGATAAACAATGAATTATTAAACCCACCCATCACATACCTACCTATCTACCTAAATACATACGTACTTAGGCCTACCATCCAACCTATCTACCTACCTACTTACCTGCCTAATCAATCTACCTACGAACATACCTACCTATCTATATATATGTACCTTCATACCTATCTTCATAGCTACTTACTTATGTACCTAGCTTACAATCTACCTACTTAATTACCCACCTACCTACCAACCTACCAAATTACGTGTGTACCTATCTACCTATCGACCCACCAAATTACGTATGTACCTATCAACCTACCAATGTATCTATGTATGTAGGGCCCTTCTTATTATTAGGCGAGCAAGGCGGCTGCCTAGGTCACACACGGGAGGTCCCACACTGGAGGCACCACACGGGAGGCACCATGTTGGGTCTTAACTAGGGCTTTCAAATGTAAGGAAAAGTTGCCCCCTTTGTTTACCTTGTATACGGCCCCCTTATTTACCTTGTATACGGCCCCCTTATTTACCTTGTATACGGCCCCCCTTGTTTACCTTGTATACGGCCCCCTTATTTACCTTGTATACGGCCCCCTTATTTACCTTGTATACGCCCCCTTATTTACCTTGTATACGGCCCCCTTATTTACCTTGTATACGGCCCCCTTGTTTACCTTGTATACGGCCCCCTTATTTACCTTGTACACGGCCCCCTTATTTACCTTGTATACGCCCCCCTTATTTACCTTGTATACGGCCCCCTTTTTTACCTTGTATACGCCCCCCTTATTTACCTTGTATACGCCCCCTTATTTACCTTGTATACGGCCCCCTTATTTACCTTGTACACGGCCCCCTTATTTACCTTGTATACGCCCCCCTTATTTACCTTGTATACGGCCCCCTTTTTTACCTTGTATACGCCCCCCTTATTTACCTTGTATACGGCCCCCTTTTTTACCTTGTATACGCCCCCTTATTTACCTTGTATACGGCCCCCTTATTTACCTTGTATACGGCCCCCTTATTTACCTTGTATACGGCCCCATGTATCTAGATGTTCAATTACATATCTGCCCAAATATCTATGTCAATTTACCTATCTGTCCGAATGTCTATCTGTCTGTTTGGGTTATTTATCTATACATGTATTTCAACTTCAGTGTGATGTTTTAGTTCAATATCATATTATATATATATATATATATATATGTATGTATGTATGTATGTATATATATATATACTAACAAAAGATAATTTTTAACAATGTCATGTTTATTTCTAAAATTAGTTAGGTTGTGAAGGAATATGAATTAAGTCTTTGAACTGACTTCAAAATGTATCCTATCTACTTCATTCAAGTGAATTTAAAATAAATGTTATTAAAAGCTGCCGTCTTGTAGTGAACACTTTAAACAACGTAAGCTGTGAAGTTTACCACTTTGTTTAAAAATGAGAGGCAAAAGAAATAAGGAAAAACAACAAACTACTCTTTTATTTTAGTGGCATCAGCCCATAGACTTGAGGAGTTTATTGGAGGAGGGAATGGGGGGGGGGGGAGGGGTTTGAGTAACAGTTTATGGTATCCCCTCGCTCACCGCAGACTTGGCAGCGAGCCAACAACGGATCATGCAGCCAAACATCAGGTCTCTGTACCATTGCCACCCCTCCCGCTACCACGCACGTGAAATGTGACCTTTGCTCACCTTATCCCTACATCAGGTCGAGCATAGAAGCTAGGCTAAGGCCCTGTCTAGCCCAGGCTTAGAGTCGGTACCATCTCTACTAACCCTCTCCTCCGCCTCCCTTTCACAATATTCCTATCTACCCGTTAACACCCCCCCCCCATTCACCCCTTCCCCCCACCCCAGTTTTTACCTTACCCAACTCAGTGACTTACTCCCCCCTACTCCCTCACCCCCTTCTCTTGTAGGAAGTTATAGCTTGACTTGAATGTCGACTTCCTCCGCTCACTTGTAAGCTCAGTATGGGATAGGTGTGCCCGGGATAGGGTATGGTGTGTGTTCGGGATTTCTTTCCTTTTTTATTTCCATCCATCGCCTCCCCCGAGCTTGTTCTTTCTCTCCGACATCAAGTTGAAGTTCAGTTGTTGGTGTTTTTTTTTCCCTCTCTCAATTTTCGACTCTTTATCGCAGAAGTGACGGAAGAAAGAAGACGAAAGGAGGAATAAAGCCGGCGGGGCGAATCAACGGAGTTTACTTGTATTGTTCTTTTCGTGAGTTGGAGGAGCCACAGGGAGAGTGAGGCAGTCATGTACTCACTCTGAAGCACTCCACGAGAAAAGAAAAGGAATTTCTACTTTCGATTTCGCCGCCATGTTGGATCTCTTCTATTCCTGCAATAAAGGAAGAAATAAATAATTTATAACAGTAACGTAGCTTTATCCTCTACGATAAATCTCTCAACAAGAGATATATAATTAGAGAGAGAGTGACAGAAGAGAGCGAGAAAAGAAAAAAAGAATAAGCTACCCTTAAAGATTAACCGGTAAATGTTTCCATGATGCTAAAGTTCAATAGCTGAGGTCGGAGTTCAATACACAATACCTACACAGATAGTAGCACACACCTCAGATAAGTTACTCAAGGTAAGTTAGCATTCATTGACAAATTGCATTTTTTAAAAATAATTTCTTTTATATTTGATGAGTGTTGACCTGCTATATGTTTTACATGTCACAATGATGTTTTACATGTCACAATGATGTTTTATATGCCACAATGATGTTTTACATGTCACAATGATTGCTTTGTTAACTTCCATTGGAATTCTTAACTGTGATTTGTATTATTAACTGATGAATTTCTAAGTTAACATTTGAGTGCGTGTTGACGTTTAACACAAAAAAAAATCACAGTAAAATAAAACAAACTCTTTATAATTAATTAATTGATAAAATAAAAAAAAAATCAGAATCTTGAGAGTTCAGAATTGTCCTTTACAATGCTAATGAAAGAAAAAAAAAACATAAATTGTCATCAGGTTTGAAAAATTTAAAGCTCGAAGTTTAAACAATTTACTACAAAACTAAACTTTTAGAGTAAAATACAAATTTAATTAGATAGGTTGAGTTTATCTTCTAGTTTGCTAAAGCGAACTATCTAGCTTAGATGTATGCCATTTAAATGTTGGAACTCACAAGAGGTAATGTCAGATAAATCTTCAGTACATTGTGCTTTCATAACCACACTACTACACAATCAATGTAATTCCATCACGAAATATACCATCATCAAAAAATGCAATAATTTTCCAATATAAATAATTAATTCTTTACATCGCTGTAGTAAATACAAAATGTGCCTCATACAGCCGCACACCGATGTATTGGCAGGGGTGAAAGGTAATGGTATCTAGTCACATGTATTGGCAGGGGTGGCAGGTAATGGTATCTAGTCGCAGATGTATTGGCAGAGGTGAAAGGTAATGGTATCTAGTCACATGTATTGGCAGGGGTGGCAGGTAATGGTATCTAGTCGCAGATGTATTGGCAGGGGTGGCGGTAATAGTATCTAGTCGCAGATGTATTGGCAGGGGTGGCAGGTAATGGTATCTAGTCACAGATGTATTGGCAGGGGTGGCAGGTAATGGTATCTAGTCGCGGTGTTTGAACTCACCTTTCTGCTAGCTCCATTTTATCGACTCTGTATGCCGATAACTTTGCCCAGTGCTCACGATAATCTAAGATTATTTTACCATTTCCTAAATAATTTTTCTCTTCTCATCCCCTCCTCCGATATTTTTACCCCCCCCCCCCCTTACCAAAAGTGTTGCTCTCTCTCTCTCTCTCTCTCTTTCCGTATCGTTCCACGTTTTTGTTTGTTTGTTTCTTTGACTAATGGTCTGAACTGCGCACTGTTTTGTTCACTACGTCAATGTGTGTTACAGTGACCTAGCCCCTAACAGACTGAACACAGTTACAAACATCAAAACCTTCAAAAATAACTGTCAAAATATTTGATAGTATTATAACGATATAAACACTAACAATACACTGCAGTAATTATCACACATAATGTGATCAGAATAACGCTAAAGAGAGAGAGAGAGAGAGAGAGAGAGAGAAAGAGAGAGAGAGAGAGGGAGAGAGAGAGGAGAGAGAGGGAGAGAGGGGGGGAGAGAGAGAGAGAGAGAGAGAGAGAGAGAGAGAGAAGACACACCTCACTCTTCTATCCGTTAAATATCCCATCGTTTCACCAATATTTGCGGTACTCCATACACTTATCAAACGTAAAGCATGGAGTCAACTCCCATGTTAAACAAAATCATTTTATTTAAAGTTACAGATTTCGTATCGAATGAGTCTTGATTTCAGAGGGATACAATGAAAGAAACAGAACACGTTTTAATCTTTAATTCATAAAACGTACAACATTTATTTCCCAATTTATTGTCCATTTAGCTCAATTTCTGTGCCGTTAGCTGTTCTGTGACGTTAGCTGTTCTGTGCCGTTAGCTGTTCTGTGCCTTTAGCTGTTCTGTGACGTTAGCTGTTCTGTGCCTTTAGCTGTTCTGTGACGTTAGCTGTTCTGTGACGTAAGCTGTTCTGTGCCTTTAGCTGTTCTGTGACGTTAGCTGTTCTGTGCCTTTAGCTGTTCTGTGACGTTAGCTGTTCTATGCCGTTAGCTGTTTGCAATCAAACCAGAAAAAAATATTCTAAAGGGGACAATAACGTGCTGCCGTAATTCATTGGATAAAAAGTAACGCAACCTTAATTGTATCCCCTGGGAGTTCAAATACACAACATAAAACAACATACAACATAAAACAACATACAACATAAAACAACATACAACATAAAACAACATACACCATAAAACAACATACAACATAAAACAACATACAACATAAAACAACATAAAATAACACACAACGCACAACATAAAATAACACACAACGCACAACATAAAATAATACACAACGCACAACATAAAACAACACTCCTGTAATAATTTAGCCCTATTCTAGTCATGGGGCAGCCATCAGAATATCAAACTAGCTTGTGGTTTTCATTGGTAAACAACTAAAATATTTGCTGAGACATTTCTTTTATTTCTTACTCACTTGCCCGCGAGCATGCACACACACACACACAATCTCTCTATTACACGCGAACAACCTTTCCCCCCTCCATCACCTTTCCCACAGAACGCACGTCTCATCCAGGTTATAGACAATTAATCTAAACTCAACGGCCTGAGCTAGTGCTACCACTGGCAGCCATTTACTAAAAATATAAAAAAAATAGACTTATACTAATACACACATATGTAGGCTATGAGACAACCAGGATTTATTCTTCTAAGTGCGTCTTTTATGCTCAAGTCAGTCACACCATTCACACACGTAAACTGCCTGTGTCAGTCACACCATTCACACACGTAAACTGCCTAAGTTAGTCTCACCATTCACACACGTAAACTGCCTATGTCAGTCACACCATTCACACACGTAAACTGCTTATGTCAGTCACACCATTCACACACGTAAACTGCCTATGTTAGTCACACCATTCACACACGTAAACTACCTATTTTAGTCACACCATTCACACACGTAAACTGCTTAAGTTAGTCACACCTTTCACACACGTAAACTGCCTATGTCAGTCACACCATTCACACACGTAAACTGCCTATGTTAGTCACACCATTCACACACGTAAACTGCCTATGTCAGTCACACCATTCACACACGTAAACTGCCTATGTCAGTCACACCATTCACACACGTAAACTGCCTATGTCAGTCACACCATTCACACACGTAAACTGCTTAAGTTAGTCAAACCATTCACACACGTAAACTACCTATGTCAGTCACACCATTCACACACGTAAACTGCTTAAGTTAGTCACACCATTCACACACGTAAACTGCTCAGGTCAGTCACACCATTCACACACGTAAACTGCTCAAGTCAGTCACACCATTCACACACGTAAACTGCTTAAGTCAGTCACACCATTCACACACGTAAACTGCCTATGTCAGTCACACCATTCACACACGTAAACTGCTTAAGTTAGTCACATCCTTTACACAAATTCTCAACCGTGAGCTAGTCTGCTAATTGACTTCATTTAGAAATCGAATGCAATTAGACACAAATGCTTAATTTGATGAATTGTTCATTACTGTTCATTCTTAGTCTTTTTTTTAAAGGCAAAGGAAATACCAGACAGAGTATAAAAATAGCATCGATGATGACAGATATTTACCTGATGATGTAAAACTTTATTTTTAAACCCTCCCCACTCCCCCTCCCCGTGAGTCAGTCAAAGTAAAGTTGTGCACACAACCAATCTGAGTCGAGTGCCTGTATACCGGTTCGTTACAATAGTTCAATACGATTACAAAAAAAAAATGCTTACTGACATGTTACTACATACAGTGCCGTGTCGTGACATATAGTGAGTGACATTATGACATGACATTATGACATGTACAGGGTGAATAGTCATCTCTGGTTGAATCCACTCAACAAAAACCAATAAATAAATAAAAAAAAGTTATTTATCATGAAAGGAAAGATGATATGATAAATAAATGGGGAGATATTGTAGTCACACTTAGTGTGAATAGAATCTCATTAATTGAGTCGCATTAATGTATGAATAGAAAGACGGCTTTGGAGTCATTTTTAATATGTGAACAACTCATGAGTCAGAGTGAGTTATCAAAATCCTCTTGATCTGGATATAAGTAGCCAATTACCTGAATCACATGTACCGTAAGTCCACAACATGTACCGTTATACCACAATTTGTACAGTAAGGCCACAGCATGTACAGTAAGACCACAATAAATACAGTAAGACAGACCACAACATGTACAGTAAGATAGACCACAACATGTACAGTAAGACAGACCACAACATGTACAGTAAGACCACAGAATTCATTTCAGTGTGTTCTCTGGCGCTAAGGGAAATGCAAGTTCATAATTTAAGTGTTACGGAAATTAACTCTAGGTATAAATAAATTGGTAGCCATGTTGGTTTATTTAGTAGCTGTCGATTACTTTGTGGGTGCCATTCACCTCATGGTTTGAACAAGTAAAATGAAACACAATAACTAGATGTGACCTCCAGCACGGTATACAATGAGACACAATAATAACTAGATGTGACCTCCAGCACGGTATACAATGAGACACAATAATAACTAGATGTGACCTCCAGCACGGTATACAATGAAACACAATAACTAGATGTGACCTCCAGCACGGTATACAATGAAACACAATAACTAGATGTGACCTCCAGCACGGTATACAATAGGCTTGTCAATAAATAGATGTGACCTCCAGCACGGTATACAATAGTCTTGTCAATAGATAGATGTGACCTCCAGCACGGTATACAATGAAACACAATAACTAGATGTGACCTCCAGCACGGTATACAATGAAACACAATAACTAGATGTAACCTCCAGCACGGTATACAATGAAACACAATAACTAGATGTGACCTCCAGCACGGTATACAATGAAACACAATAAATAGATGTGACCTCCAGCACGGTATACAATGAAACACAATAACTAGATGAGACCTCCAGCACGGTATACAATGAAACAATAACTAGATGTGACCTCCAGCACGGTATACAATGAAACACAATAACTAGATGTGACCTCCAGCACGGTATACAATGAAACACAAAAACTAGATGTGACCTCCAGCATGGTATACAATGAAACACAATAACTAGATGTGACCTCCAGCACGGTATACAATGAAGCACAAAAACTAGATGTGACCTCCAGCACGGTATGCAATGAAGCACAATAATAACTAGATGTGACCTCCAGCACGGTATACAATGAAACATAAAAACTAGATGTGACCTCCAGCACGGTATACAATGAAGCACAAAAACTAGATGTGAACTCCAGCACGGTATACAATGAAACACAATAACTAGATGTGACCTCCAGCACGGTATACAATGAAACACATTAATAACTAGATGTGACCTCCAGCACGGTATACAATAAAACACAATAACTAGATGTGACCTCCAGCACGGCATACAATGAAACACAATAACTAGATGTGACCTCCAGCACGGTATACAATGAGACACAAAAACTAGATGTGACCTCCAGCACGGTATACAATGAAACACAATAATAACTAGATGTGACCTCCAGCACGGTATACAATGAGACACAAAAATAACTAGATGTGACCTCCAGCACGGTATACAATGAAACACAATAACTAGATGTGACCTCCAGCACGGTATACAATGAGACACAATAACTAGATGTTTTCCAGCACGGTATACAATGAAACACAATAACTAGATGTGACCTCCAGCACGGTATACGATGAGACACAAAAATAACTAGATGTGACCTCCAGCACGGTATACAATGAAACACAATAACTAGATGTGACCTCCAGCACGGTATACAATGAGACACAATAACTAGATGTGACCTCCAGCACGGTATACAATGAAACACAATAACTAGATGTGACCTCCAGCATGGTATACAATGAGGCAGAAAAACTAGATGTGACCTCCAGCACGGTATACAATGAAACACAATAACTAGGTGTGACCTCCAGCACGGTATACAATGAAACACAATAACTAGATGTGACCTCCAGCACGGTAGACAATGAAACACATTAATAACTAGATGTGACCTCCAGCACGGTATACAATGAAACACAATAATAACTAGATGTGACCTCCAGCACGGTATACAATGAAACACAATAACTAGATGTGACCTCCAGCACGGTATACAATGAAACACAATAACGCTGACTAGATGGACAGGTTCCTGACTAGATGAACAGGTTCCTTACTAGGTGGATAGGCTACTGACTATGTGGATAGTTTTCTGACTAGATGGATAGTTTACTGACTAGATGGACAGGTTCCCGAGTAGGTGGATAGGCTGCTGACTAGGTGGATATGTTACTGACTAGATGGACAGGTTCCTGACTAGGTGGATAGGTTATTGACTAGATGGACAGGTTCCTGTGAGAAGTTGGCAATTTATTACTTGACATTTATGTGACATCTGACATGTGATTGCTAACACATCGCATATGAGTATCAGCTCTACTCAGACTCTAACCACTTTGAGTTCTACTCCGACTCTAACCACTATGAGTTCTACTCAGACTCTAACCAACATAAGCTCTACTAAAACTCTAACCAGTATTTTAAATCAGATTTATTCTGACATTTTTCTGTTTAACGCTGTGAAGCAACTTTTTTTTTATTGATGAAACAATTTTGCGCAAAGAACAAACAAACACAATCGTTGTAGTTTTTTTTAAAGCGAAATCAAGAAACTGTGCAGTTTTACGGTGGCAATAAAAGTCACTCTGGTCGACAGGTCTTGTTTCACATAAACACTCTAAAAATAACTTGTCATGTATTCGGGAATCGAACCGTCGACCACGGCCACTTGAATTACTGTAGAGTGGAGAAAATGCAATCACTTTATACTATAAGTCGCTGAACATAACAAGGTTTCATGGATAACATAGTCAGTTGTAATAAACTAAAATTATGTTACACTCAGAGGCGTCGTTAGAAGGTGCTCGGGGTCCCCATGTACTCCCAAATGAAACGTCCCTCCCCCTCATCTCGACTGGTTGGCACTTGTGTGGCTGGTGCTGCCACTGGTTGGCACTTGTCTGCCTGGTGCTGCCACTGGTTGGCACTTGTTTGGCTGGTGCTGCCACTGGTTGGCACTTGTGTGGCTGGTGCTGCCACTGGTTGGCACTTGTCTGGCTGGTGCAGCCACTGGTTGGCACTTGTGTGGCTGGTGCTGCCACTGGTTGGCACTTGTGTGGCTAGTGCTGCCACTGGTTGGCACTTGTCTGGCTGGTGCTGCCACTGGTTGGCAGTTGTGTGGCTAGTGCTGCCACTGGTGATGTCTCTTAAAACGTACATAATTTTCTGTAGCTGAAAAGAACTATACATGTATGTGTCTTTTTCTAAGATATATGTTCATACCTTAAGTCTCATCCAATGAGAGGCGGGCATAGTTCAATACAATGCACGCGAGCATTTGCGTATCAATATCAATTTAAGACATACTTGATAAATATCAATATAAACATGCGATATCATGTTATGTGAGCCATTATTGACTGGAGTGTTATTTCCGTATTCAAACAGATTCATCATGTGGAATGGGGAAGGAGGGGTTACTCAAGGAAACAATAACATTGTTAGAATTTAATTCATTTCAGAACGTAAATTAATATACCCATTTTAATTAAAAGTTGAACTATTTTAAACCTGTACCTAGCTATAAGTTTAATCTTCAATGCAATAATTATAAAAGAGACTATATTTTGGGCAATATTTAATTGAAATTAACTACTCAGCTAGAAAGACACGTAACGATGATAGGTTGGCGATGAATAACTTAGATCAGCACTCCAAAGATTAGAACTACACTAGTTGTGAGTACAGAGAACACACCTATACTCACACACACACACACACACACACACACGCACAAAGGGAATCATGTTGACACACGCACACATACAAGCCTAGGCACACACCACACGCCAGCAACACGACAAAGTGTACCCCGCCGCGCTGCACGTGCATCTATCTATAGTTTACCTAGAGGTCACCTTATGTTGCTGTGAGTATTGCTCTGAGCCGCTGCAGTCATTTGTTGCTAATCTTACAAAAAACAAAACAAGGAAAGAACTGAGTCTGGAGGGGTGGGATGGGAGGGGATGTTTTTTTTAAATTAATAAAACAAAAAGTGGAAGTGCGGGTGAGGTTGAAAAAAATGAGCTCATATAAGTATGTCAGGAATGTGAAACACCTTGCCATAGTTTTCATTCTCACTACACACAAATGACAAATGTGTATGAGGCATTTCCTTTAGTTTTAAGTCTCTACAGTGGTTAGACCCACGAAGTGTGAGTATACTAATAATAGATAACGCATTAAATACGCAGATTGAGTGAGTGTGTGTCAGAAGGCAGGTGTGCAGTACTCTGTGTTTCTAGAATGTGGAACAATCTTCGCGATAGTTAATGTGTTTCGTTAGGTGAGTCAGTTGAATTGAAAGGTTGTTTATAGTAGGTCAGTAGGTCACAGTGAAACATCAGTTATAGACAAATGTATTATGCTGTAGACAGTAATATCAATCACATGTATTCACACTGATGGAACTTTTTGATATTCATGTAGGAGTTGAATAACAATATTAATTGCGTCAAGTTTAGATAATACACACTTGCAGAACATACTGTGATTAATTTAACAGAATAGATTCATGACGTCTGTCTATTAATGTCCGATGTAAATAGATTCATACTGTATGCCTACTTATATCTGTTGTAAATAGATTTTTACCGTCTGTCTATCAATGTCTACTGTGAATAGATTAATAATCTGCTACCCATGTCTGCTGTAAATAGGCTCATATTGTCTATCTATTAATGTCTGCTGTAAATATATTGCTACAGGACGCAATGTTTCGCTTATATTTGAATTAAATTTACCGATCATAACATTTCACTTGATAATTAGCACTAGCGACTCGGGCCATTATCAGTGCCGGCTCAACAAACTAGCGACTCGGGCCATTATCAGTGCCGGCTCAACAAACTAGCGACTCGGGCCATTATCAGTGCCGGCTCAACAAACTAGCGACTCGGGCCATTATCAGTGCCGGCTCAACAAACTAGCGACTCGGGCCATTATCAGTGCCGGCTCAACAAACTAGCGACTCGGGCAATTGTCAGTGCCGGCTCAACAAACTAGCGACTCGGGCCATTATCAGTGCCGGCTCAACAAACTGGCGACTCGGGCCATTATCAGTGCCGGTATATATTTTTTCCATAATTATACTTCAAAAAAATGAAAGCGGCCATGTTTGACTAACACCTGACATATATGTGTAGAGAAAGGCATATAACATGGTCGCCTTTGGTAACCACTGGACTAACACCTGACATATATGTGTAGAGAAAGGCTTCAGAAAGGCATATAACATGGTCGCCTTTGGGAACCAAAAGCTCCCCTTACTATAAAATGGCCTGGCACTTGTTGAAGGGGGCGGGGTGTGTGGCTGATATTGATTTAAGGGGCTTCTCTTGGTTATGTCCCTGCACTGTAATTTATTTACCAAAACATTTATTTGTTTGTTATGTGTGTGTGTGAGTCAACTAACGTTCGAGTGTCAAGGACACATAGTCGATGCAGTAATATTATAGAACATAACGTCTTGTGTTACCATCTTGACCTTTGGATTATAATCATATAACCATGACCTTTGGATTATAATCATATAACCATGACCTTTGGATTATAGTCTTATTACCTTGACCTTTGAATTATTGTCCTGTCATTATGTTTTAAATTTCTATTCTGCAGACACAGCGTTCAATAAGTCCATCTCAAGTTTTCACTGACTTGTCTCCTCAACTCCAATTATAACAGGGATCCTCAAATTAGATCTAACGGATTGTACATTTATTGGATAGTGACATCATTATATTATTCATGTAATTTTTCAAATTTCAAATTAATAATTAATTCACGTTTATTTCCATTCTCGTGATTTCTTTTTCATTCTTCGTACGGAGTAATATCTTCATTGAACTTTCGATGAACTAAAACTTGGAGCTGAACATTTGTCGTTCAGATCTGAAAAAAAAATGTCTGACAGTGAAGATCCCCAACATTGTCACGTGTGTTCTGTGTTCGAACCTCAGGCATGGAGGAAATCTCTCTGCAGAAACTGTTTTCATTCCCTTGAAGAGCACTCGGAGGAGCTTCTCGCCATAGAAGCAGAGGCCGTAGCCAGCGAGAAGTCCGGGGTCTTCCCTTTAGGATCGAAACCATCGGCTGACGACAGAGGGTCTCACACAGATGGTACCAAACCAAAAGATAAGATTTTATCGGGTAAACCACAGACAACTGGAGCAGCACCAGACAAGGAAGTTAAGTCTAAAGTTTCCTCTGGCAAAGAAGAGACAAAAGCATCCGCTGTAGCAAAAGATGCTGCAGCTGGTAGAGAGATGCCAAAGACTAAAGCCAGCTCGACTGTCGCCATGATGAGCGGTAAAAGTAAAACACCAGCGGTCGCCGCGTCATCATCGCCGTCTAAATCTCCACCAAAGACCACATCGTCGACATCATCTTCATCAACATCAACATCCGCAACCACAGCATCACCTTCATCGTCAGTCTCAGCGACTTCATCCAGTGCCACGGCGTCAACAACTGCTCAAAAGAACCCAGTCTCATTAGCAAAAAATTTCGCTTCCAAATTTGAAAGCAAAGCGTCCGCCTCCCCCAAAGATAAGCCACCATCAAAATTCTCGGACACTCGAGGAGGAGGTGGATCAGTTTCCGTAGCCACAGGTAAACTATCCACTGACAGTAAGGCAGAAAGTAAATTAGCTTCACCGCCTAAATCTCAAGACTCTAAACAGACTGACTCAACAAAAGCTCCAGACAGCAAGTCAACTGACTCATCCAAATCGACGCCTCAGAAAACGGACACTAAAACTCTTAAACAAGAGGAGGCTGTTGTAACAGAAGCATCAGCATCAAATAAGCCAGCCACTGACAGTAAGTCTAATAGTTCGCTTGGGAAAGAGGAAACTGGCAAAAACGTAGACGACAAAGGTAAGGCTTCATTGTCAGATTGGAAAGAAAAGAAAACATTGACATCGGTCAATAGGTCAGACGAAAAAGACACTAAAAGTGCAATGACGTCACGTTCAAAGGCGGCGCCGTTTAGTAAAGATATGTTGAAGAGTAAAAAAGATGCAATTAAGAAAGAGCCCTCTCCAGTTAAAGAATTGTTTGACGCCAAGTCCAAAGATAACGGGGTGAGTAAGGTCAAGCCGCCGTCTCCTAAAAGTCTCTCCACTCCAGATAGGGACAAGACGAGTCCATTATCAAAAGTAGCCTCGGGCAAACTGTTTGACGACAAAACTAAAAAGAACGGTGATAACTCGACTATTAAGGCGAGGCAATCTGACACGGGGGGACAACCCGTTCCAAATGCGCAGGAGCCCAAATTATCTCCTCTTGCTTCGCGTTCTTCTCAAGGGCCTGAACAAACAGACTCCCCCGCCGGTGTAAACAAAAGCGGGCAGCAGGCCAAGCTAGCGACAGGTAAGACTAATGATAGCAGAGCGAGTGAACAGGCATCTGGCACAGACAGACAGTCGGATGACGTCACGGACAGCAGCCAGAACAACAAGAAAGATATCAGTCTGAAAACGTCCCCAACCAAGTCAGAGCGAGACAAGAGCTCGCCTTACAGAGATCGAGGTAAAGACGAGGTTAGCACTACTTCTAAAAAAGTTGACTTTCTTTCACCATCCAGTGAAAAGCTTCCATCAACTTCGCCTTCTAAATTATCACCACCTTCTAGTTCCAAATCAATTTCTAAATTATCAACTGATAAACTGAAAGATGCCAGTAAAGAAACTAAACCGGGTGTGCTAGGTAAATTGAAAGAAAGTGAAAAGGTTCAAGAGAAATCGACCACATCAACGAAGACTTCACAGCCTGAAAAACAAAATGGCCCCAGCGATAGTTCATCAAAGAAAGTCAGCGAGAGACCTTCAGAGGTCGTCGACAGCGACATCACCAAAAAGTTAACAGAAGAGCTCAAAGAGAAAGCGGAAGCTCTGTCAAGGCTAAATAAACAACTTGCCACAATGGAGGAGCAGATGAAAGCCCTGGAACAAGAGAAAGAGAAAGTGAGAAAAGAATCGGCTCAGAGCGTGAAAGACGATTTGGAGAAACTGATGAAAGAACTACGATCTCAGATCTGTGATTTAGAAAGTCATTGCTCTAAACTTGAAAAGGACAACAGGGACCTCATAGAAAAACTCAGGGAAATGGATTCTAAAAAAATCCCGGGCAAGGAGAAGAAAACAGTGGATAACTCCGTTTTGGAAGAAGATTTAGAAGCGGCTGAAAAGGAATTAGAGGAAGTGAAAGAAGATAACAAGGAACTCCAGCGTCTGGTCATGGAAATGCGGAACGAGATGGATGAAATGTACGACCACTTTCGAGAGTCGGAGCATGACGAGTTCAGAGAGCTGCAGAAGGAATTGGACATGACGGCTAAGAATTGCCGTATTCTGCAGTTCAAACTACGAAAGGCGGAGAGGAGGAACGATCAAATCGAGGAAGACCGCATCCACTACGAGGAGAAACTCCGGAAACTCCAGGACAAGTTTGACTCGCAGGACGCCAAGAATCACATTCGTTTGTTGGAGGAGGAGCTGCGCATGGCCAAGGAAGTGTCAGTCAGGCTGCATGACGAGTTGGACATTATTGAGGATAAAAAGAGCAAAGCTCTGGAGGAGAGCAGACATCTAACGGAGTTACTGGAACATACAGACAAACGACAGTTTAGGATGGAGATGGAGATAGATAAACTCAGAGATTTGGTGAGTACTATATACTTTGGACATGTAGATAACTTATATATATATGTAGTACATCTATGAGGAATTGATATGACATTATAGATATAGATAGGTAGGCGGCTGGCCATATTTATTGTATTATCCTATTTTGTATCAATATTTAAAAAAGAAAGAAACTAAAATGGCGGCATTCTTTTTAGTCATTAGTAGAAGACTTTTAAAATAGTAATCCGCTTTCTAGATATTCTGTGGATGGGACCAATATTATGGTAAAACAACACACACCAATTGAACTGATAATTAATTAATAGACCTCTATGGCAAGTTATTTTGTTTATCATTGTTAAGTACTAAAAGCGATAGTCTGACTAGATGCCGGTGTTTCATGTATATATATATATATATATATATATATATATATATATATATATATATATATATATATATATATATATATATATATATATAAACTCGTTTGGTTCCCTATAAATAAAGATTTCAAGATTTTTGCCGATTGACGTTTTAAATGTTTACAAGTTTTTTTTTGTTTTTTTTTTTTTTTGAAAAAAAAAATCACGAGAGTTAGCAGTGGTTTGAACCCAATACAATTCTGAGCGCTCTACAGCGCATGTCGACCAATTAAAAACAAAATCAACAGGTCAACAGCCAATACGAAATTAGAAATTTGAAAAAGAATTTTGTAATCTAAGTTGGCTTTCTTCTCTTACATAGTTTATTTTAAATACAAACCGATTCATTGTTTTAGTGGTAAAAGTAGGTTAAACCTTCTCCCTTCTTCTATGACACTGATCTCCAGGGCCCCACCCTGTTCCCGTCAAAACAATGTCCTAATTCTGAAAGACATTTGGATATTTTGACTTCATACTTCTATCAATGAAAGCGAAAGGTATGGTCTTGAGCTCCTTTGTTCTTTCAACTCTCTCAGGTTCTTAAGTCTCATGGGGATCTCCCAAGTCTCATGGTGATCTCTCAAGTCTCATGGTGATCTCTCAAGTCTCATGGTGATCTCTCAAGTCTCATGGTGATCTCTCAAGTCTCATGGTGGTCTCTCAAGTCTCATGGTGATCTCTCAAGTCTCATGGTGATCTCTCAAGTTTCATGGGGATCTGCCAAGTCTCATGGGGATCTCCCAAGTCTCATGGTGATCTCTCAAGTCTCATGGTAATCTCTCAAGTCTCATGGTGATCTCTCAAGTCTCATGGGGATCTCCCAAGTCTCATGGGGATCTCCCAAGATGGGAATCTTCAAAGTCTAGTATTTATTCGAAGTATTTTTTTGATAAGAATCAACAAGTTTTTCTTAGGCCGGCTAGTAAAAAAAATAAATACATCAAAATGTCATCTTTACAATTAATTATCTCAATTTTTTAAATTCTCAATTTAGCCACCACAATACTCCCCCCCCCCCCATGCCTTATCCCAGCTAGTCGTCTTGCTTCAATTACTTGACAGTGTACATGTTTAGTCACCAAAATACTCCCCCCCCATGGCTTATCCCAGCTAGTCGTCTTGCTTCAATTACCTGGACAGTGTACATGTTTAGTCACCACAATACCCCCCCCCCCATGCCTTATCCCAGCTAGTCGTCTTGCTTCAATTACCTGGACAGTGTACATGTTTAGCCACTACAATACCCTCCCCCCATGCCTTATTCCAGCTAGTCGTCTTGCTTCAATTACTTGTATAGTGTACATGTTTAGTCACCACAATACCCCCCCCCATGCCTTATCCCAGCTAGTCGTCTTGCTTCAATTACTTGTACAGTGTACATGTTTAGTCACCACAATACCCCCCCCCATGCCTTATCCCAGCTTGTCGTCTTGCTTCAATTACTTGTACAGTGTACATGTTTAGCCACTACAATACCCTCCCCCCATGCCTTATCCCAGCTAGTCGTCTTGCTTCAATTACTTGTACAGTGTACATGTTAAGCCACTACAATACCCTCCCCCCCCCCATGCCTTATCCCAGCTAGTCGTCCTGCTTCAATTACCTGGACAGTGTACATGTTTAGTCACCACAATACCCTCCCCCCATGCCTTATCCCAGCTAGTCGTCTTGCTTCAATTACCTGGACAGTGGACATGTTTTAGCCGTCAGATACGCATGTTGACCAGGATTTTCCTAGCTTTGCTTATAACTACGTATGCAGGATTCTGAGTTTATCATCACAACTTTCTCAACCCTAGGCCCCGTTCTCGTCAATTAATGAAGTTAATAGTTATTGATTGATTATAAGTATCATATGCACCCCAGTATACTGGTTTCAACTCAAGTTTAAATTGTTTAGCCAACTGGATGTGTGACATTTTTTATAAGTACTTTACACAGATGTTTCTGATTGATTAAAAAGTTTAGTTTCAGTACTTAGTTTGAAAACTGCATAAGAATCTATCATGACTTGATCATCATGATATAAGACATGATACAGTTCCCTTGTAAGACATGTTACAGTTCCCTTGTAAGACATAATACACTTCCCTTGAACAGCAAAGTAGCCTGCAGAGATGTACGCGTGCATCATCTCTATTTTGCTATAATAACGCTCAGAATGAAATGAAATAGTAATGTACAATTAATTGCTTCACTAAATGTATGTACATATGTCAATAAGGTGAATTATTTAGAGGGTATAAAACTTAAGAGATACTGTTACACATACCATCCCACACATTTATGTCATGAATCTACCAGCAATGGGTGGAATGTGTCAATCAGATTGTAAATATTTCAAGTAACGCCAAACAGCGACACTCACATACTCGTATTGAGTAACATTTCAAAGTTTCATTAAGTCGAATTCAGATAAATGGTAAAAACTTCGCCAGTGAATTTTAACTCATTTATCTCTCCTTGATATATATATATATATATATATATATATATATATATATATATTATATATATATATATAACAACTAAGGTTGGGGGGGAGGTTGTCGAGGCGATGTGTTACCATGACAACCAGATCTGGAATGATTGCTTCAGTTGTATACAGTACGTAGACCTGCATCAACACACAGACATCTGTCGAGGTGTGTATTCCTTGAATTTGCAGGAGCAGAACGTTCACTGTTGATCTTTTATTTCAATGAAAAACTACCTTTATTCTACTATAAAGAACTATGTATATAATATAGATATAATAGATAGGTTGAATATATATATATATATATATATATATATATATATATATATATATATATATATAAATAATATTGATAGATGAATAATTGAATATAGTCTATTTCACTTAAATATTAACGTGTATGGTCACATTAAAATGGCATGTTTACTTAAGTTAAAATAACTTACCAATACAGTAACGTCTTCAGACGCATTGTTGACACATTATAGTTATAAATACATATTTGCTTACTTAAACCCATTCATGTGCATAGCGAAAGTAAAGTAACAACATGAGGTTGTATTTATAAAAAGCCTATAGTGAACATCTCAATAGAGTAGCACATTTGTACAATGCTACTTAAGTGCCAAAAATATAGTTGATCATGACTTAAACACCAGCGCGGAATGTTAATGACCGTTTCACATATTGAGCACAATATTGCTTTTCTTTAAATACATTCACTAGAATAAATATTATTTATTACATGGCTATGAGTAAACAGTAAACAGTCAACAGTAAACAGTAAACAGTCAACAGTCAACAGTCAACAGTAAACAGTCAACAGTCAACAGTAAACAGTCAACAGTACACAGTAAACAGTCAACAGTACACAGTCAACAGTACACAGTCAACAGTAAACAGTCAACAGTAAACAGTCAACAGTAAACAGTCAACAGTCAACAGTCAACAGTAAACAGTCAACAGTCAACAGTAAACATTCAACAGTCATAGAAGTTTGCTCACACACCGTCCACCCACTCCTCCATTTATTTCTATTTCATATGTAAGGTATTATTAGTGTACATAGCTGGGCCGACGCGATGGGGTGAGGGGGCCCCAATAACTTGTCAGGGGCCTCAATTGGGCCTCGAAATTTTGAATATAATGTATTTCGCTTCAAAATCGGGAAAGGGAGAACAGAGGGGTCCACGTTGACATTTTATAACGGGTTCAGAACATCTGACTGGTGCACTGCATTGGGGATTGATAGGTAGTTTCAGAACATCTGACTGGTGCACTGCATGTGGATTGATAGGTAGTTTCAGAACATCTGACTGGTGCACTGCATGGGGATTGATAGGTAGTTTCAGAACATCTGACTGGTGCACTGCATGGGGATTGATAGGTAGTTTCAGAACATCTGACTGGTGCACTGCATTGGGGATTGATAGGTAGTTTCAGAACTTCTGACTGGTGCACTGCATGGGATTGATAGGTAGTTTCAGAACTTCTGACTGGTGCACTGCATTGGGGATTGATAGAGTGAGTTTTCAGAACTTCTGACTGGTGCACTGCATGGGGATCGATAGGTAGTTTCAGAACTTCTGACTGGTGCACTGCATGGGGATTGATAGGTAGTTTCAGAACATCTGACTGGTGCACTGCATTGGGGATTGATAGGTAGTTTCAGAACTTCTGACTGGTGCACTGCATTGGGGATTGATGAGGTAGTTTCAGAACATCTGACTGGTACTGCATTGGGGATTGATGAGGATTTCAGAACATCTGACTGGTGCACTGCATTGGGGATTGATGGTAGTTTCAGAACATCTGACTGGTGCACTGCATTGGGGATTGATAGGTAGTTTCAGAACTTCTGACTGGTGCACTGCATTGGGGATTGATAGGTAGTTTCAGAACATCTGACTGGTGCACTGCATTGGGGATTGATAGGTAGTTTCAGAACATCTGACTGGTGCACTGCACTGGGGATTGATAGGTAGTTTCAGAACATCTGACTGGTGCACTGCATGGGGATTGATAGGTAGTTCCAGAAATTCTGACTGGCGCACTGCATGGGGATTGATAGGTACATTATAATAACTACACAGTACAGCTTGTGGTAGAATACATGTATTTACCATTTTAGCATCATTGATAAAGCACATTTTATTCAAAATAAGCCACTTATAAAAATTGATATTGTTTTACGTGTAACTACTTGTAAGCACATCTAGTGATGTCACATGCTGTGTTCGCGTATGCATATGTTAATATCTACAAATGTGCTCCTTTGGGAAGAAATGTTGATGGAACAAAAATGTTGATGGATAATGGTTTACAATTATTACACCATGCACACCACAAACCTGTTTTTTTTCATTCGGTTATAGACAAACAAACAGAACGTGTACACATTTCCACAAGTCTAATCAAAGTTTTTGAATATTAACTTTATTTAACATGTATATGGGCGTTTATTTTAGTTTGAACGTAGAAAGGACTAACATATGTTGCCTTCGTTGTATCGGGAAATGTAAACTTTCATTCATATGTCTGGACTGAGAGGTCAATGTGTAGACTGACCGACTTATTACAGGTTGTATGGACTAGGTAATAAACAATACCATTTCACCAGAACACACCAGCTGTTGGTAAATGCTAGGCTAGTCTACTAGGAGTGACATTACTTGTAGTTGTATGCAGTGGGACGGGTTGGTAGTGGGGGGATCTGGATAGTGATCGTCAACAAACTTGTCATGGAACATTCATGCGTAACTGAGGAAAACTGCGGGAACAATGGTGCACAGTGCACAGGAATAATGGTGCACAGTGCACAACGTGCAATCAGGGTTGATAGTAAGTTTCTAGTAAATATATGCCGTCAACATTCAAAGAAAATATATTACAGTAACATATGAAGCAACATATCAGTGACGCATACCCTTGTGGAGCTTCATTGAGAGAACAGTAATTGGCTATAAAAATGACTTGGCTTGGCATCTTTGAATAGGAACTCCGGATGGTGAAGATTATCAGGAAAAAAATTCTGGAGAAGAGTAGTATGGCAGGCCGGGGCCCTAAATGGGCTGTAGAGAGTAGTATGGCAGGCCAGGGTCATAAATGGGCTGTAGATAGTAGTATGGCAGACCAGGGCCCTAAATGGGCTGTAGAGAATAGTATGGCAGGCCCATAAAGAAGCTGTAGAGCCAAAGGAAGAAGAAGAAAAGAGATTTCGACAGCTGCTCTTGTAAATGTCTACAATATGAAATCAATAATAACGAGTACTACAGAACCTGGTTGTGACTTACACACCAACGATCTAGAAAGTCACTTTTAAATCAAACACCAAACTGACTTTGTCTACTATCAACAGGGTTGTTAGTATCGAAGTATCGGTATCGGCCAATACAGTATCGACGATACTTTTTAGTATTGGTTGCTGTATTGCCGATCTTTTGTATCAAGTATTGATTTGTGTATCGCCGATACGTTTTAAACGAAAATTTTTCGATACTCGATATCAATACTTTAATGGCCCTACTATTAACTATTTGCAGAAAAACAATAGCGATTTTAATACATTGTTTTAGAAATAATCTTCATAAATTCAATCACTGCTTGTAATGATAACCATCAACCCTACCACTATTAATACTACCCACCTCCCACAAAGACAACTTGGAACACAAGGCTGAAGTTGAACAAACCTTAAAACGTGCTTGCAGTGCACTGAGTGCAGTTTCCACTCAACTTACTCGGCAGGGTGGAGCAGCTTCAATACAGTCAGCTGTGCAGTTTTACTGCACGGCGGCAGAACCAACAATAGTAAAGTTCTTCTAAAGTAGACAGATATCTTGAAGATAACTCATCAGAAATGCTGTCATTAGCAACCTACCCAAGCATTAAGAAACTATATTGCTGATTTGATCGGTTAGTGCTGAGTTGAGCGCCTGTTTTCATTAGGTGCGCGTCTTTTTATATTACATTCTAGGCTAAGAGTGGTCTTTTACGTGCTGCCAAGTGATGAAATAGTAAAGTTCCCTCAGCCCTGCGGACCATCGGGGATTCATCTGTTTCTATAACCTCGGCATATGAAGAGATTGTGTGGTTAGCACAACGCCCAGCCGCCTTTACTTCCCCAGCTTAAAGTTGGGTACTTATTTAAAGCTGGGTGAACTAGTGGAGAAATTCCAATTGTCCTCACCGAGGATCGAATCCATGACTCTGAAGTCGACAGTTGAGTATCTACACCACTTGACCATTGTAAAGGTATAGTTTGGACATTTTTTCGGATCACAGTTTTGCAAGAGCTAACTGGAGATCCGGGTTTTTATGTTTTCCGAAAGGAAGTGATCTGTTATCCTCGAGTGAGGATAGTATCGCCAATACAAATAAAAATACTCAGTAAAAAATGTATTGCCAAAATTGGATACCGATACAATACCACAATAAAATGCAATGAAAAAAAAATAGTAGTTTTAATGCTAAACACTTTAGCACTTGACAGATGGCTGTCCAGATTGTTGCTTGGTTTTGTTTGAGGGAGTATCGTTGTACTTGTACGTAGTGTGCCAGCAATAGGAGAGGATGCGTTTAGGTAGCGGTGACCTTCCACACTCTTTCTTTCCAATACACGCCACAAGTCCAGTTTTACTGATTCATATTTACTTTCACAATAAGACGAAAAGAATTTATACATGAATTTAGCACTTGTTCCACTGTGGATATAATTAATAAATACTTCCGATCATATCGGATTACAAATATTTTTTTTTACTTAGCTCTAACAGCATTGTCACAGAGTGACTGTGTGCGCTGAGTTTGGATAACGGTATGGTATGTAAGGTGAGCAGGGGAGAACGCTGAGTGTGTAACTGTAGATTGAGTTGTACCGTCTGTGGGTGTGTGTGTGTGTGTGTAGATGGACTGTGTGTACAGTTAGTTGATGTCCAGTGTGAGAGAGAGAGTCAAGATATCACCTCGGTATGAGAGGTCGTTCATTGGCCCAGTTAACAAAGCCGACGCAAATAGTAGTAATTTGAGTTCAGGACTTCTAGGCTAATAGTGTTTGGTAGGATGATATAAAGTGCTGATAGGAATTGTAAAAGAATGATTTGTATCTTCGTGGCAAAAGGATTTTGTTGATTGTGCTATACGTGGTTTCCGTTGGTGATATCTAAGTTAACTACAGGAAAGGCTAAGGTAGTTAAAAAAGTACATTGTGATAAGCATCAAAAATAACAACCTCCTCACTCGAGGGTAATAGATCACTTCCTTTCGGAAAACATAAAAAACCCGGACCTCCAGTTAGCTCTTGCAAAAACTAAGAGATCCGAAAAAATGTCCAAACTATACCTTTACAATGGTCAAGTGGTGTAGATACTAAACTGTCGAAATCGCCAGAGACATGGGTTCGGTCATCCTCAGGTGAGGACAATGGGAATTTCTCCACTGTGTTCAATCTTGTAGTTTTAAATAAGCGCACCCAACTTTAAGCTGGGGAAGTAAGGGCGGCTGGGCGTTGCGCCAACCACATAACCCCTCTCATATGCCGAGGTTACAGAAATAGATGAATCCTTGAGAGATTTCGTCCAGCAGGGCTAAGGGAAGTCCTTTTAATTATTTAATCATCCTGGGGTAGCAAAGCGATCATTGAAGTTGGTAGCCTAGAATGTAATGGAGTAAAAAGACGCGCACCTAATGAAAAACAGGCGTTCAACTCAGTAAATAAACGATCAACAATCAACAATATAGTTTCTTAATGCTTGGGTAGGTTGGGTGGATGCTAATGACAGTATTTCTGATGAGTTATCTTCATGATATCTGTCTACTTTAGAAGAACTTTTAATATTGGTGCTGAGTCTTGCCGCCGTGCAGTAAAACTGCACAGCCGTGACTTGTATTGAAGCTTCTCTGTTCAATCTGCCGAGTACAGTTGTGTGGAAACTGCACTCAGTGCACTGCAAGCAGGCTTTAATGTTTGTCTAACTTCAGCCTTGTGTTCTAAGTTGTCTTGTTGGGGAGGTGGGTGATATTATAGTGGTAGGGTTGATGGTTATCATTACAAGCAGTGATTGAATTTATGAAGATTATTTCTAAAACAATGTATTAAAATCGCTATTGTTTTCTTCTTGAAAAATAGTAAGGTATTGGTACCGAGTAACAGAAAATATTTCGTTTAAAATGTATCAGATATACATAAATCAATACTTGATACAAAAGGGATCAGCAATATAGCAAACAATACTCAAAAAGGATCGTCGATACTGTGTTGGCCGATACCGATACTTCGACACTAACAACCCTGTTGATAGTACGCAAGTCAGTTTGCATTTGATTTATGCAAAGTGAGTTTCTAGATCATAGGTGTAAAAGTCACAACCAGAATTCTGTGGTACTCGTTGTTATTGATTTCATATTGTACACATTTACAAGAGCAGCTGTCAGAAATCTTTTCTTCTTCCTTTGGCTCTACAGCCACTTTATGGGCCAACCATACTACTATCTACAGCCTCTTTATGGGCCTCCATACTACTTTACAGGCCATTAGGGGCCCTGGCCTGCCATATACTCTCTACAGCCTCTTTATGGGCCTGCCATACTATTCTATACAGCCCATTTAGGGCCCTGGCCTGCCACAATATTCTCTACAGCCCATTTAGAACCCTGGCCTGCCATACTATTCTCTACAGCCCATTTATGGCCCTGGCCTGCCATACTACTCTCTACAGCCCATTTAGGGCCCTGGCCTGCCATACTACTCTCTACAGCCCATTTATGGCCCTGGCCTGCCATACTACTCTCTACAGCCCATTTAGGGCCCCGGCCTGCCATACTACTCTCTACAGCCCATTTAGGGCCCCGGCCTGCCATACTACTCTCTACAGCCCATTTAGGGCCCCGGCCTGCCATACTACTCTCTACAGCCCATTTAGGGCCCCGGCCTGCCATACTACTCTCTACAGCCCATTTAGGGCCCCGGCCTGCCATACTACTCTCTACAGCCTATTTATGGCCCTGGCCTGCCATACTACTCTCTACAGCCCATTTAGGGCCCTGGCCTGCCATACTACTCTCTACAGCCCATTTAGGGCCCCGGCCTGCCATACTACTCTTCTCTAGAATTTTTTTTTCCCCTGATAATCTTCACATCTGGAGTTCTCTATTTAAAGATGCCAAACGATTTGCCAAGTCATTTTTATAGCCAATTACTGTTCTCTCGATGAGGCCCACAAGGGCATGAGTCACTGATATGTTGATTCATATGTTACTGTAATATATTTTTCTTTGAATGTTGGCGGTATATATTTACTAGAAACTTACTATCAAACCTGATTGCACGTTGTGCACTGTGCACCATTGTTCCCTGCAGTTTTCATCAGTTACGCATGAATGTTCCATGACAAGTTCGTTGACGATCACTATCCAGATCCCCCCACTACCAACCCGTCCCACTGCATACAACTACAATCAATGTCACTCCTAGTAGACTAACCTAGCATTTACCAACAGCTGGTGTGTTCTGGTGAAATGGTATTGTTTATTACCTAGTCCATACAACCTGTAATAAGTCGGTCAGTCTACACATTGACCTCTCAGTCCAGAGATATGAATGAAAGTTTACATTTCCCGATACATTGAAGGCAACATATGTTGTGTCCTTTCTACGTTCAAACTAAAATAAACGCCCATATACATGCTAAATAAAGTTAATATTTAAATCCTTTGATTAGACTTGTGGACAAAGTGTACACGTTCTGTTTGTTTGTCTATAACCGAATGAAATAAAGATCAGGTTTGTGGTGTGCATGGTAAAATAATTGTAAACCAATATCCATCAACATTTTTGTTCCAATCAACATTTTTGTCCCATCAACATTTTTTTGTTCCATCAACATTTTTGTTCCATCAACATTTCTTGTTCCATCAACATTTGATTCCCCAAAGGAGCACATTGGTAGATATTAACATACGCGAACACAGCATGTGACATCATTAGATGTGCTTACAAGTAGTTACACGTAAAACAATATCAATTTTTATAAGTGGCTTATTTTGAATAAAATGTGCTTTATCAATGATGCTAAAATGGTAACATTTTACATGTTCGTAAATACATTTATTCTAACACAAACTGTACTGTGTAGTTATTATAATGTACCTATCAATCCCAATGTAGTGCACCAGTCAGATGTTCTGAAACTACCTATCAACCCCCAATGTAGTGCACCAGTCAGATGTTCTGAAACTACCTATCAATCCCCAATGTAGTACACCAGTCAGAAGTTCTGAAACTACCTATCAATCCCCAATGTAGTGCACCAGTCTAGTGTTCTGAAACTACCCATCAATCCCCAATGTAGTGCACCAGTCAGATGTCCTGAAACTACCTATCAATCCCCAATGTAGTGCACAAGTCAGAAGTTCTGAAACTACTCATCAATCCCCAATGTAGTGCACCAGTCAGATGTTCTGAAACTACCTATCAATCCCCAATGTAGTGCACCAGTCAGATGTTCTGAAACTACCTATCAATCCCCAATGTAGTGCACCAGTCAGATGTTCTGAAACTACCTATCAACCCCCATGCAGTGCAAATCAGTCAGATGTTCTGAAACTACCTATCAATCTCTTATGCTATGCGCCAGTCAGAAGTTCTGAAACTAACTATCAATCCCCAATGCAGTGCAAAATTCAGTCAGATGTTCAAAACTTCCTATAAATCCGCAATGCAGTGCACCAGTCAGAAGTTCTGAACCCGTTATAAAATGTCAACGGGACCCTCTGTTCTCCTTTTCCTGATTTCAGAGCGAAAATACATTATATTCGAAATTTCGAGGCCGAATTGAAGCCCTGACAAGTTATTGTGGGCTCCCTCTATCTCATCGCGTCGGCCCAGGTATGTACACTAAAGTAATGTCTACATATGAAAAAGAACTACTGGAGGAGTGGGTGGAGGGTGTGTGAGCAAACTTCTATGACTTTTGTTTACTGCTTGCCAACTGTTGACTGTTTACTGTTTACTCATAGCCCATGTTATAAATAATATTTATTCCAGTGAATGTGATTTACAAGAAAAAGCATTACTGGTGCTCAATATGTCATACAGTCAATTAACATTCCGTGATGGTGTTTATGTGAATCGGTCAACAATCAACATTCCGTGGGATGGTGTTTAGCGTGAAACGGTCAATCAACATTCCGTGATGGTGTTTATGTGGAAACGGTCAACCTAACATTCCGTGATGGTGTTTATGTGAAACGGTCAATCAACATTCCGTGATGGTGCTTATGTGAAACGGTCAATGGGCATTCCGTGCTGGTGTTTAAGTGTGAAACGGTCAATCAATATTCCGTGATGGTGCTTATGTGGAAACGGTCAATCAACATTCCGTGACGCAACTTATGTGAAACGGTCAATCAACATTCTGTGATGGTGTTTATGTGGAAACGGCCAATCAACATTCCATGATGGTGTTTATGTGAAACGATCAATCAATATTCCAAAATGATGGTGTTTATGGGAAACGGTCAATCAACATTCCGTGCTGGAAAGTGTTTATGTGAAACGGTCAATTAACATTCCGTGATGGTGTTTTTATGGCAAACATGGTCAAATCAACAAGATCCGAGATGGTGTTTATGTGAAAACGGTCAATCAACATTCCGTGATGAAGTTGGATGTGAAACGGTCAATCAACATTCCGTGATGGTGTTTATGTGAAACGGTCAATCAAACATTCTGTACTGGTGTTTATGTTAAACGGTCAATCAACATTCCCGTGATGAAGCGTATGTGAAACGGTCAATCAAGATTCCGTGATGGTGTTTTTGTGAAACGGTCAATCAACTTTCCGTGCTGGTGTTGGTGTGAAACGGTCAATCAACATTCCGTGATGGTGTTTATGTGAAACGGTCAGGATCAACATTCCAGCTGGTATTTACGTAAAACGCGTCAATCAATATTCCAGTGCTGGTGTTGGCGGTGATCCGGTCAATTAACATTCCGTGATGAACATTTAGGTCAAACGGGCTTCAATCAACATTCCGTGATGGTGCACGAAACAATGTGAAACGGTCAATCAACATTCCGTGATGGTGTTTATGTAAACGGGTCAATCAACATTCCGTGCTGCTGATTAGCTGTGAAACGGTCAACCAACATTCTGTGATGGTGCTTACGTGAAACGGTCAATCAACATTCCGTGATAGTGCTTATGGGAAACGGCTCAATCAACATTCCGTGCTGGTGTTTATGTGAAAAATGGTCAATTAACATTCCGTGATGGTGTCGATGTCAAATGGTCAACTGCAACATTCTGTGATGGTGATAATGTAGAAACGGTCAATCAACATTCCGTGATGATGTTTATGGTGAAACGGTCAACTGAACTATCCGGTGCTAGTGCTTATGTGAAACGGTCAATCAATATTCCGTACCGGTGTCGAGGTGAAACGGTCAAACAACATTCCACATTGGTGTTTATGTGAAACCGTCAATTAACATTCCGTGATGGTGTTTAAGAGAGGAACGGTCAATCAACATTCCGTGACGGTGTTTATGTGAAACGGTCAATCAACATTCCAGGCTGGTGTTTATGTGAAATGGTCGATCAAACATTCCGTGCTGGTGTTTATGTAAAACGGCCAATCAACATTCAGGTGCTGGTGTTTAAGTAGAAACGGTCAATTAACATTCCGTGATAGTGTTTACGTCAAACGGTCAATCAACATTCCGCATGGTGTTTATGTGGAAACGGTCAATCAACATTCCGTGATGGTGTTTATGTGAAACGGTCAATCCAACATTCCATGCTGGTGTTTATGTGGAAACGGTCAAATCAACATTCCGTTCTGGAGTTTATGTGAAACGGTCAGTTTAACATTCCGTGATGGTGTTTATGTCAAAACGGTCAATCAACATTCCGCAGATGGTGTTTAAGTAAGTTAACGGTCAATCAACATCCCGTGATGGTGTTTATGTGAAACGGTCAATCAACATTCCGTGATGGTGTTTATAAAGAAACGGTCGATCAACATTCCGTGCTGGTGTTTATGTGAAACGGTCAATCAACATTCCGTGCTGGTGTTTATGCGCAATTATCAATTAACATTCCGTGATGGTGTTTAGCGCTCAAACGGTCAATCAACATCCCGTGATGGTACAGGCGTTGCGGTGAAACGGTCAATCAACATTCCGTGATGGTGTTTAGCGGAAAACGGTCAATTAACATTCCGTGATGGTATTTATGTCAAACGGTCAATCAACATGCCGTGATGGTGTTTAAGTGAAACGGCCAATCAATCACTCCCGTGATGGTGTTTATGTGAAACGGTCAACCGTTCCGGTGATGGTGTTTATGTGAAAACGGTCAATCAACATTCCGTGATGGCGTTTGTATGGAAACGGTCAATCAAGATTCCGTGCCGGTGTTTATGTGAAACGGTCGATCAACATTCCGTGCTGGTGTTTAGCGGAAACGGTCAATCAACATTCCGTGCTATGGTGTTTGGCGTGAAACGGTCAATTAACATTCCGTGATGGTGTTTGCGTGAAACGGTCAATCAACATTCCGTGATGGTGCTGGCGTGAAACGGTCAATCAACATCTCGTGATGGTGTTTATGTGGAAACGGTCAATCAACATTCCGCGATGGTGTTTAAGGGAAACGGTCAATCAACATTCCGTGCCGGAAGTTTATGTGAAACGGCTGATCAACATTCCGTGCTGAAGCTTAGGGAAACGGTCAATCAACATTCCGTGCTGCTGTTTATGTGAAACGGTCAATTAACATTCCGTGATGGTAAGCCTAGGTCAAACGGTCAATCAACATCTCGTGATGGTGTTTATATGTGGAACGTACAGATCAACATTCCGGTGATGGTGCTTAGGGGAAACGGTCGATCAGCATTCCGTGCTGGAAGTTTAGGGAAACGATCAATCAACATTCCGTGCTGAAAGCGTTTATGTGAAACGGTCAATCAACATTCCGTAAAGCTGGAGTTTATGTGAAATGGTCACACTAACATTCCGGGATACGGCGTTTATGTCAAACGGTCAATCAACATTCCGTGACAAAGCTTATGTGTGAAACAACCGATCAACATTGCGTGCTGGTGTTGGCGTGAAACGATCAATCATCATCCGTTATGGTGTTTAAGAAACTGTCAATCACCATTCTGTTCTGGTGTTTATGTGAAACGGTCAGTTAATATTCCGTGATGGTGTTTATGTCAAAACGGTCAATCAACATTCCGTGATGGTCTTTATTATGCCAAACGGTCAATCAATGGTTCCGTGATGGTGTTTATGGGAAACGGTCAATCAACATTCCGTGCTGGTGCCAGTTTCCGGCATGATCAACTGTATTTTTGGCACTTAAACAAGTAGCATTGTACAAATGGACAACTTCTATTGAGATGTTCACTATAGGCTTTTTATAAATACATCATCAGCATTTACTTTTACGCTAACTATGCACATGAATGGATTTAAGTAAGCAAATATGTATTTTATAACTAAAATGTAAGCCGAAGAACAATACATCTAGAAGACGTTACTTAGGGCTGGTAAGTTATTTTAAACTTAAGTAAAACATGTTACTTTAATTTGACCATACAGGCTAAAAATAAGTGGAAATAGACTACATTCATCTATCAATATATTATATATATATATATATATATATATATATATATATATATATATATATTCAACCTATCTATTATATCTATATTATATACATAGTTCTTTATAGTAGAATAAAGGTAGTTTTTCATTGAAATAAAAGATCTAACAGTGAATGTTCTGTTCTGGGTAAAACTGAAGTACTACACACTGACAGATGTCTGTGTGTTGATGCAGGTCTACGTACTGTATACAACTGAAGCAATCATTCCAGATCTGGTTGTCATGGTAACACATCGCCTCGACAACCTCCCCCCCAACCTTAGTTGTTATATATATATATATAATATATATATATATATATATATATATATATATATATATCAAGGAGAGATAAACGAGTTAAAATTCACTGGCGAAGTTTTTACCATTTATCTGAATTCGACTTAATGAAACTTTGAAATGTTACTCAATACGAGTATGTGGGTGTCGCTGTTTGGCGTTACTTGAAATATTTACAATCTGATGTTTTGATTTCATCTGATTGACACATTCCACCCATTGCTGGTAGATTCATGACATAAATGTGTGGGATGGTATGTGTAACAGAATCTCTTTAGTTTTATACCCTCTAAATAACTCAACGATTGACATACATGTACATACATTTAGTGAAGAAATAATCAGTTCTAAATTACTATTCACATACATTTAGTGAAGAAATAATTAATTGTACATTACTATTTCATTTCATTCTGATCGTTATTATAAACAAAATAGAGATGATGCACGCGTGCATCTCTGCAGGCTACTTTAAGGTTCAAGGGAAGTGTATTATGTCTTACAAGGGAACTGTAACATGTCTTACAAGGGAGCTGTAACATGTCTTACAAGAGAACTGTATCATGTCTTATATCATGATGATCAAGTCATGATAGATTCTTAGGCAGTTTTTCAAACTAAGTACTGAAACTAAACTTTTTAATCAATCAGAAACATCTGTGTAAAGTACTTATAAAAATATCACACATCCAGTAGGCTAAACAATTTAAACTTGAGTTGAAACCAGTGTACTGGGGTGCATATGATACTTAAAGCCAAGCTAGGAAACTCCTGGTCAACACGCGTATCTGACGGCTAAAACATGTACACTGTCCAGGTAATTGAAGCAAGACGACTAGTTGTGATAAGGCATGGGGGGGAGTATTGTGGTGGCTAAATTGAGAATAAAAAAATTTGAGATAATTAATTGTACAGATGACATTTTGATGTATTTATTTTTTTACTAGCCGGCCTAAGAAAAACTTGTTGATTCTTATCAAATAAATACTTCGATTAAATACTAGACTTTGGAGATTCCCATGAGACTTGAGAGATCCCCATGAGACTTTGGAGATTCCCATGAGACTTGAGAGATTCCCATGAGACTTGAGAGATCCCCATGAGACTTGAGAGATCCCCATGAGACTTGGGAGATCCCCATGAGACTTGAGAGATCACCATGAGACTTGAGAGATCCCCATGAGACTTGAGAGATCCCCATAAAACTTGGGAGTTCCCCATGAGACTTAAGAACCTAAGAGAGTTGAAAGAACAAAGGAGCTCAAGATCCATATCTTTCGCTTTCATTGATAGAAGTATGAAGTCAAAATGTCCAAATGTCTTTCAGAATTAGGACATTGTTGTGACGGGAACAGGGGGTGAGGCCTAGGAGATCAGTGTCATAAAAGAAGGGAGAAGGTTGAACCTACTTTGACCGCTAAAACAATGAATCGGTTTGTATTTAAAATAAACTATGTAAGAGAAGAAAGCCAACTTAGATTACAAAATTCTTTTTCAAATTTCTAATTTCAAATTGGCTGTGGACCTGTTGATTTTGTTTTTAATTGTGGACATGCGCTGTAGAGCGCTCAGAATTGTATTGGGTTCAAACCACTGCAATAACCTCGTGATTTTTTTTTTCAAAACAAAACAAAACAAAATGTAAACAAAACAAAACAAAACAAAACAAAACAAAATGTAAACATTTAAAACGTCATTCGGCAAAAATCTTGAAATCTTTATTTATAGGGAACCAAACGAGCTTCATTATATATAAATATATATATATATATATATATATATATATATATATATATATACATAGGCCTATACATATACAATTATATACATAGGCCTATACATATACATATATATACATAGGCCTATACATATACATATATATACATAGGCCTATACATACACATATATATATACATAGACCTATACATATACATATATATACATAGGCCTATACATATACATATATATACATAGGCCTATACATATACATATATATACATAGACCTATACATATACATATATATACATAGGCCTATACATATACATATATATACATAGGCCTATACATATACATATATATACATAGGCCTATACATATACATATATATACATAGACCTATACATATACATATATATATACATAGGCCTATACATATACATATATATACATAGGCCTATACATATACATATATATGCATAGGCCTATACATATACATATATATGCATAGGCCTATACATATTCATATATATACATAGGCCTATACATATACATATATATATACATAGGCCTATACATATACATATATATATACATAGGCCTATACATATACATATATATACATAGGCCTATACATATACATATATATACATAGGCCTATACATATATATATATACATGAAACACCGGCATACAACAGACTATCGCTTTTAGTATTTAACAATGGTAAACAAAAGAACTTGCCATAGATGTCTATTAATTAATTATCAGTTCAATTGGTGTGTGTTGTTTTACCATAATATTAGCCCCGTCCACAGAATATCTAGAAAGCGGATTACTATTTTAAAAGTCTTCTACTAATGACTAAAAAAGAATGCCGCCATTTTAGTTTCTTTCTTTTTTAAATATTGATACACAATAGGACAATACAACACATATGGCCAGCCACCTACCTATATCTATCATGTCATATCAATTGCTCATAGATGTACTACCTATATCTATCATGTCATATGAATTGCTCATAGATGTACTACCTATATCTATCATGTCATATCAATTGCTCATAGATGTACTACCTATATATAAGTTATCTACATGGCCAAAGTATATAGTACTTACCAAATCTCTGAGTTTATCTATCTCCATCTCCATCCGAAACTGTCGTTTGTCTGTATGTTCCAGTAACTCCGTTAGATGTCTGCTCTCCTCCAGAGCTTTATTCTTTTTATCCTCAATAATGTCCAACTCGTCATGCAGCCTGACTGACACTTCCTTGGCCATGCGCAGCTCCTCCTCCAACAAACGAATGTGATTCTTGGCGTCCTGCGAGTCAAACTTGTCCTGGAGTTTCCGGAGTTTCTCCTCGTAGTGGATGCGGTCTTCCTCGATTTGATCGTTCCTCCTCTCCGCCTTTCGTAGTTTGAACTGCAGAATACGGCAGTTCTTAGCCGTCATGTCCAATTCCTTCTGCAGCTCTCTGAACTCGTCATGCTCCGACTCTCGAAAGTGGTCGTACATTTCATCCATCTCGTTCCGCATTTCCATAACCAGACGCTGGAGTTCCTTGTTATCTTCTTTCACTTCCTCTAATTCCTTTTCAGCCGCTTCTAAATCTTCTTCCAAAACGGAGTTATCCACTGTTTTCTTCTCCTTGCCCGGGATTTTTTTAGAATCCATTTCCCTGAGTTTTTCTATGAGGTCCCTGTTGTCCTTTTCAAGTTTAGAGCAATGACTTTCTAAATCACAGATCTGAGATCGTAGTTCTTTCATCAGTTTCTCCAAATCGTCTTTCACGCTCTGAGCCGATTCTTTTCTCACTTTCTCTTTCTCTTGTTCCAGGGCTTTCATCTGCTCCTCCATTGTGGCAAGTTGTTTATTTAGCCTTGACAGAGCTTCCGCTTTCTCTTTGAGCTCTTCTGTTAACTTTTTGGTGATGTCGCTGTCGACGACCTCTGAAGGTCTCTCGCTGACTTTCTTTGATGAACTATCGCTGGGGCCATTTTGTTTTTCAGGCTGTGAAGTCTTTGTTGATGTGGTCAACTTCTCTTGAACCTTTTCACTTTCTTTCAATTTACCTAGCACACCCGGTTTAGTTTCTTTACTGGCATCTTTCAATTTATCAGTTGATAATTTAGAAGTTGATTTGGAACTAGAAGGTGGTGATAATTTAGAAGGCGAAGTTGATGGAGGCTTTTCACTGGATGGTGAAAGAACGTCAACTTTTTTAGAAGTAGTGCTAACCTCGTCTTTACCTCGATCTCTGTAAGGCGAGCTCTTGTCTCGCTCTGACTTGGTTGGGGACGTTTTCAGACTGATATCTTTCTTGTTGTTCTGGCTGCTGTCCCTGACGTCATCTGACTGTCTGTCTGTGCCAGATGCCTGTTCACTCGCTCTGCTATCATTAGTCTTACCTGTCGCTAGCTTGGCCTGCTGCCCGCTTTTGTTTACACCGGCGGGGGAGTCTGTTTGTTCAGGCCCTTGAGAAGAACGAGAAGCAAGAGGAGATAATTTGGGCTCCTGCGCATTTGGAACGGGTTGTCCCCCCGTGTCAGATTGCCTCGCCTTAATAGTCGAGTTATCACCGTTCTTTTTAGTTTTGTCGTCAAACAGTTTGCCCGAGGCTACTTTTGATAATGGACTCGTCTTGTCCCTATCTGGAGTGGAGAGACTTTTAGGAGACGGCGGCTTGACCTTACTCACCCCGTTATCTTTGGACTTGGCGTCAACCAATTCTTTAACTGGAGAGGGCTCTTTCTTAATTGTATCTTTTTTACTCTTCAACATATCTTTACTAAACGGCGCCGCCTTTGAACGTGACGTCATTGCACTTTTAGTGTCTTTTTCGTCTGACCTATTGACCGGTGTCAATGTTTTCTTTTCTTTCCAATCTGACAATGAAGCCTTACCTTTGTCGTCTACGTTTTTGCCAGTTTCCTCTTTCCCAAGCGAACTATTAGACTTACTGTCAGTGGCTGGTTTATTTGATGCTGACGTTTCTGTTACAACAGCCTCCTCTTGTTTAAGAGTTTTAGTTTCCGTTTTCTGAGGCGTCGATTTGGATGAGTCAGTTGACTTGCTGTCTGGAGCTTTTGTTGAGTCAGTCTGTTTAGAGTCTTGAGATTTAGGCGGTGAAGCTAATTTACTTTCTGCCTTACTGTCAGTGGATAGTTTACCTGTGGCTACGGAAACTGAGCCACCTCCTCCTCGAGTGTCCGAGAATTTCAATGGTGGCTTATCTTTGGGGGAGGCGGACGCTTTGCTTTCAAATTTGGAAGCAAAATTTTTTGCTAATGAGACTGGGTTCTTTTGAGCAGTTGTTGACGCCGTGGCACTGGATGATGTCACTGAGACTGACGATGAAGGTGATGCTGTGGTTGCGGATGTTGATGAAGATGATGTCGACGATGTGGTCTTTGGTGGAGATTTAGACGGCGATGATGACGCGGGGACCGCTGGTGTTTTACTTTTACCGCTCATCATGGCGACAGTCGAGCTGGCTTTAGTCTTTGGCATCTCTCTACCAGCTGAAGCATCTTTTGCCACAGCTGGTGCTTTTGTCTCTTCTTTGCCAGAGGAAACTTTAGACTTAACGTCTTTGTCTGGTGCTGCCCCAGTTGTCTGTGGTTTACCCGATAACGTCTTATCTTTTGGTTTAGTACCATCTGTGTGAGACCCTCTGTCGTCAGCCGATGATTTGGTACCTGAAGGAAAAACCCCGGACTTCTCGCTGGCTACGGCCTCTGCTTCTATGGCGAGAAGCTCCTCCGAGTGCTCTTCAAGGGAATGAAAACAGTTTCTGCAGAGAGATTTCCTCCATGCCTGAGGTTCGAACACAGAACACACGTGACAATGTTGGGGATCTTCACTGTCAGACATTTTTTTTTCAGATCTGAACGACAAATGTTCAGCTCCAAGTTTTAGTTCATCGAAAGTTGAATGAAGATATTACTCCGTACGAAGAATGAAAAAAAAATCACGAGAACGGAAATAAACGTGAATTAATTATTAATTTTAAATTTGAAAAATTACATGAAAAATATAATGATGTCACTATCCTATAACTGTACAATCCGTTAGATCTAATTTGAGGATCCCTGTTATAATTGGAGTTGAGGAACAAGTCAGTGAAAACTTGAGATGGACTTATTGAACGCTGTGTCTGCAGAATAGAAATTTAAAACATAATGTCAGGACAATAGGACAATAATTCAAAGGTCAAGGTAATAAGACTATAATTCAAAGGTCATGGTTATATGATTATAATCCAAAGGTCAATGTAATATGATTATAATCCAAAGGTCATGGTTATATGATTATAATCCAAAGGTCAATGTAATATGATTATAATCTAAAGGTCAATGTAATATGATTATAATCCAAAGGTCAAGGTAATAAGAATATAATCCAAAGGTCATGGTTATATGATTATAATCCAAAGGTCAAGATGGTAACACAAGACATTATGTTCTATAATATTACTGCATCGACTATGTGTCCTTGACATTCGAACGTTAGTTGACTCACACACACACATAACAAACAAATTAATGTTTTGGTAAATAGATTACAGTGCAGGGACATAGCCAGGAGAAGCCCCTTAAATCAATATCTACAACACACCCCGCCCCCTTCAACAAGTGCCAGGCCATTTTATAGTAGGGGGAGCTTTTGGTTCCCAAAGGCGACCATGTTATTTGCCTCGCCTTTCTCTACACATATATGTCAGGTGTTAGTCCAGTGGTTCCCAAAGGCGACCATGTTATATGCCTTTCTCAACACATATATGTCAGGTGTTAGTGAAACATGGCCGCTTTCATTTTTTTCAAGTACAATTATGGAAAAAATATATACCGGCACTGATAATGGCCCGAGTCGCTAGTTTGTTGAGCCGGCACTGATAATGGCCCGAGTCGCTAGTTTGTTGAGCCGGCACTGATAATGGCCCGAGTCGCTAGTTTGTTGAGCCGGCACTGATAATGGCCCGAGTCGCTAGTTTGTTGAGCCGGCACTGATAATGGCCCGAGTCGCTAGTTTGTTGAGCCGGCACTGATAATGGCCCGAGTCGCTAGTTTGTTGAGCCGGCACTGATAATGGCCCGAGTCGCTAGTTTGTTGAGCCGGCACTGATAATGGCCCGAGTCGCTAGTTTGTTGAGCCGGCACTGACAATGGCCCGAGTCGCTAGTTTGTTGAGCCGGCACTGACAATGGCCCGAGTCGCTAGTTTGTTGAGCCGGCACTGATAATGGCCCGAGTTGCCAGTTTGTTGAGCCGGCACTGACAATGGCCCGAGTTACCGGTTTGTTGAGCCGGCACTGACAATGGCCCGAGTCGCTAGTTTGTTGAGCCGGCACTGACAATGGCCCGAGTCGCTAGTTTGTTGAGCCGGCACTGACAATGGCCCGAGTTGCCAGTTTGTTGAGCCGGCACTGACAATGGCCCGAGTCGCTAGTTTGTTGAGCCGGCACTGATAATGGCCCGAGTCGCTAGTTTGTTGAGCCGGCACTGACAATGGCCCGAGTTGCCAGTTCGTTGAGCCGGCACTGATAATGGCCCGAGTTGCTAGTTTGTTGAGCCGGCACTGATAATGGCCCGAGTCGCTAGTTTGTTGAGCTGGCACTGACAATGGCCCGAGTCGCTAGTTTGTTGAGCCGGCACTAAACCTCTTAGTGCTAATTATCAAGTGAAATGTTATGATCGGTAAATTTAAGCGAAACATTGCGTCCAATAGCAATATATTTACAGCAGACATTAATAGACAGACAGTATGAGCCTATTTACAGCAGACATGGGTAGCAGATTATTAATCTATTCACAGCAGACATTGATAGACAGACGGTATAAATCTATTTACAACAGATATAAGTAGGCATACAGTATGAATCTATTTACAGCGGACAATAATAGACAGACGTCATGAATCTATTCTGTTACATTAATTACAGTATGTTCTGCAAGTGTGTATTATCTAAACTTGACGCAATTAATATTGTTATTCAACTCCTACATGAATATCAAAATGTTCCATCAGTGTGAATACATGTGATTGATATTACTGTCTACAGCATAATACATGTGTCTATAACTGATGTTTCACTGTGACCTACTGACCTACTATACACAACCTTTCAATTCAACTGACTCACCTAACGAAACACATTAACTATCGCGAAGATTGTTCCACATTCTAGAAGCACAGAGTACTGCACACCTGCCTTTTGGCACACACTCACTCAATCTGCGTATTTAATGCGTTATCTATTATTAGTATACTCACACTTCGCGGGTCTAAACACTGTAGAGACTTAGAACTAAAGGAAATGCCTCATACACATTTGTCATTTGTGTGTAGTGAGAATGAAAACTATGGCAAGGTGTTTCACATTCCTGACATACTTATATGAGCTCATTTTTTTCAACCTCACCCGCACTTCCACTTTTTGTTTTATTAATTTAAAAAAAAAACATATCCCCCCATCCCACCCCTCCAGACTCAGTTCTTTCCTTGTTTTGTTTTTTGTAAGATTAGCAGCAAATGACTGCAGAGCAATACTCACAGCAACATAAGGTGACCTCTAGGTAATCTATAGATAGATGCACGTGCAGCGCGGCGGGGTACACTTTGTCGTGTTGCTGGCGTGTGGCGTGTGGTGTGTGCCTAGGCTTGTATGTGTGCGTGTGTCAACATGATTCCCTTTGTGTGTATGTGTGTGTGTGTGAGAGAGAGAGAGAGAGAGAGAGTGAGAGAGAGTAAAGGTGTGTTATCTGTACTCACAACTAGTGTAGTTCTAATCTTTGGAGTGCTGATCTAAGTTATTCATAGCCAACCTATCATCGTTACGTGTCTTTCTAGCTGAGTAGTTCATTTCAATTAAATATTGCCCAAAATATAGTCTCTTTTATAAATATTGCATTGAAGATTAAACTTATAGCTAGGTACAGGTTTAAAATAGTTCAACTTTTAATTAAAATGGGTATATTAATTAACGTTCTGAAATGAATTAAATTCTAACAATGTTATTGGTTCCTTGAGTAACCCCTCCTTCCACATTCCACATGATGAATCTGTTTGAATACGGAAATAACACTCCAGTCAATAATGGCTCACATAACATGATATCGCATGTTTATATTGATATTTATCAAGTATGTCATAAACTGATATTGATACGCAAATGCTCGCCTGCATTGTATTAAACTAAGCCCGCCTCTCATTGGATGAGTCTTAAGGTATGAACATATATCTTAGAAAAAGACACATACATTTATAGTTCTTTTCAGCTACAGAAAATTAGGTACGTTTTAAGAGACATCACCAGTGGCAGTACTAGCCACACAAGTGCCAACCAGTGGCAGCACTAGCCACACAAGTGCCAACCAGTGGCAGCAATAGTCACACAAGTGCCAACCAGTGGTGATGAGTGGGAGGGACGTTTCATTTGGGAGCACCTTCTAACGACGCCTCTGAGCGTAACATAATTTTAGTGTATTACAACTGACTATGTTATCCATGAAGTCTTGTTATGTTCAGCGACTTATAGTATATAGTGACTTATAGTATAAAGTGACTTATAGTGACATAAAGTGATTGCATTTTCTCCACTCTACAGTCATTCAAGTGGCCGTGGTCAACGGTTCGATTCCCGAATACATGACAAATTCTTTTTAGAGTGTGAATGTGAAACAAGACCTGTCGACCAGAGTGGCTTTTATTGCCACCTTAAAACTGCACAGTTTCTTGATTTCGCTTTAAAAAAAACTACAACGATTGTTTGTTTGTTTGTTTGTTCTTTGCGCTAAATTATTTCATCAATAAAAAAAAGTTGCTTCACAGCGTTAAACAGAAAAATGTCAGAATAAATCTGATATAAAATACTGGTTAGAGTCTTAGTAGAACTCATAGTGGGTAGAGTCGGAGTAGAGCTCATAGTGGTTAGAGTCTGAGTAGAACTCATAGTGGTTAGAGTCTGAGTAGAGCTGATACTGGTTAGAGTCTGAGTAGAGCTGATACTCATATGCGATGTGTTAGCAATCAAATGTCAGATGTCACATAAATGTCAAGTAATAAATTGCCAACTTCTCACAGGAACCTTATGAACATGCATTTCCCTTAGCGCCGGATAACACACTGAAATGAATGCTGTGGTCTTACTGTACATGTTGTGGTCTGTCTTACTGTATATATTGTGGTCTTACTGTACATGCTGTGGCCTTACTGTACAAATTGTGGTCTAACGGTACATGTTGTGGACTTACGGTACATGCTGTGGCCTTACGGTACATGTGAGTCAGGTAATTGGCTTCTTATATCCAGGTCAAGAGGATTTTGATAACTCACTCTGACTCATGAGTTGTTCACATATTAAAAATGAATTCAAAGCCGTCTTTCTATTCATACATTAATGCGACTCAGTTAATGAGATTCTATTCACACTAAGTGTGACTACAATATCTCCCCATTTATTTATCATATCATCTTTCCTTTCATGATAAATAACTTTTTTATTTATTTGTTGGTTTTTGTTGAGTGGATTCAACCAGAGTGACTATTCACCCTGTACATGTCATAATGTCATGTCATAATGTCACTCACTATATGTCACGACACGGCACTGTATGTAGTAACCTGTCAGTAAGCATTTTTTTGTAATCGTATTGAACTATTGTAACGAACCGGTATACAAGCACTGGACTCAGATTGGTTGTGTGCACAACTTTACTTTGACTGACTCACGGGGAGGGGAGGGGGGAGGGTTTAAAAATAAAGTTTTACGTCATCAGGTAAATATCTGTCATCATCGATGCTATTTTTATACTCTGTCTGGTATTTCCTTTGCCTTTAAAAAAAAAAAGACTAAGAATGAACAGTAATGAACAATTCATCAAATTAAGCAATTTAGTCTAATTGCATTCGATTTCTAAATGAAGTCAATTATTTCTTTACCATATTTTCATCAGTTCATTCAACTCAGCCAACTCCATTTTGTTAGGTTTTATAACACTGTAGGATTCTTATAACGAAGTCCAAACTTAATAAATACAGTTTCATAGTTATATTAAATAGTTATGTTTGATAATTATATTTCATAGCTAAATTTATAGTTATATTTCATTGTCATATTTCATAGTTATATTTCATTGTTATATTACTATTGATGGCTTGTTTCTATCTGATCAAAATTATTGTAAAAAATTTTCTTATGTCAATCATTCTGAATGGGAAACACTAGCTTACTTATAAAATTAAGTCTTGATGCTCTTTTCAGATTTGGGTGACTGCTAACTCAAAGGATCGAAACTTTTTATTTCCAGCCTCTCGGATTGTGAGAGTGATATCAAAACTGGATGACCTTACTGGGTCGAGGTCATATAATAAACATCTCATTTATTACAAATTTAGCAGACAAGCTCACTGTTGAGAATTTTGTGTAATGGATGTGACTAACTTAAGCAGTTTACGTGTGTGAATGGTGTGACTGACATAGGCAGTTTACTTGTGTGTATGGTGTGACTGACATAGGCAGTTTACGTGTGTGAATGGTGTGACTGACATAGGCAGTTTACGTGTGTGAAAGGTGTGACTGACATAGGCAGTTTACGTGTGTGAAAGGTGTGACTGACATAGGCAGTTTACGTGTGTGAATGGTGTGACTTGAGCAGTTTACGTGTGTGAATGGTGTGACTTGAGCAGTTTACGTGTGTGAATGGTGTGACTGACATAGGCAGTTTACGTGTGTGAATGGTGTGACTGACATAGGCAGTTTACGCGTGTTAATGGTGTGACTGACATAAGCAGTTTACGCGTGTGAATGGTGTGACTGACATAGGCAGTTTACGTGTGTGAATGGTGTGACTGACATAAGCAGTTTACGTGTGTGAATGGTGTGACTGACATAGGCAGTTTACGTGTGTGAATGGTGTGACTGACATAGGCAGTTTACGTGTGTGAATGGTGTGACTGACATAGGCAGTTTACGTGTGTGAATGGTGTGACTTGAGCAGTTTACGTGTGTGAATGGTGTGTCTTGAGCAGTTTACGTGTGTGAATGGTGTGACTGACATAGGCAGTTTACGTGTGTGAATGGTGTGACTGACATAGGCAGTTTACGTGTGTGAATGGTGTGACTGACATAGGCAGTTTACGTGTGTGAATGGTGTAACTGACATAGGCAGTTTACGTGTGTGAATGGTGTGACTGACATAGGCAGTTTACGTGTGTGAATGGTGTGACTTGAGCAGTTTACGTGTGTGAATGGTGTGACTTGAGCAGTTTACGTGTGTGAATGGTGTGACTTGAGCAGTTTACGTGTGTGAATGGTGTGACTGACATAAGCAGTTTACGTGTGTGAATGGTGTGACTGACATAGGTAGTTTACGTGTGTGAATGGTGTGACTGGCATAGGCAGTTTACGTGCGTGAATGGTGTGACTGACATAGGCAGTTTACGTGTGGTGTGAATGGTGTGACTGACATAGGCAGTTTACGTGTGTGAATGGTGTGATCTGAGCAGTTTACGTGTGTGAATGGTGTGACTTGAGCAGTTTACGTTTGTGAATGGTGTGACTTGAGCAGTTTACGTGTGTGAATGATGTGATCTGAGCAGTTTACGTGTGTGAATGGATTGACTTGAGCAGTTTACGTGTGTAAATTGTGTGACTGACTTGACCATAAAAGACGCACTTAGAAAAATAAATCCTGGTTGTCTCATAGCCTACATATGTGTATTAGTCTACTTTTTTTTTTATTTTTAGTAAATGGCTGTCAGTGGTAGCACTAGCTCAGGACGTGGTAGCACTAGCTCAGGCCGTTGAGATTAATTGTCTATAACCTGGATGAGACGTGCGTTCTGTGGGAAAGGTGATGGAGGGGGGAAAGGTGATGGAGGGGGGAAAGGTGATGGAGGGGGGAAAGGTGATGGAGGGGGGAAAGGTGATGGAGGGGGGAAAGGTTGTTCACGTGTCACTGAGAGAGATTGTATGTGTGTGTGCATGCTCGCGGGCAAGTGAGTAAGAAATAAAAGAAATGTCTCAGCAAATATTTTAGTTGTTTACCAATGAAAACCACAAGCTATTTTGATATTCTGATGGCTGCCCCATGACTAGAATAGGGCTAAATTATTATAGGAGTGTTGTTTTATGTTGTGCGTTGTGTATTGTTTTATGTTGTGCGTTGTGTGTTATTTTCTGTTGTGTGTTATTTTCTGTTGTATGTTATTTTCTGTTGTATGTTATTTTCTGTTGTGTGTTATTTTCTGTTGTGTGTTATTTTCTGTTGTGTGTTATTTTCTGTTGTGTGTTATTTTCTGTTGTATATTATTTTCTGTTGTATGTTATTTTCTGTTGTATGTTGTTTTATGTTGTATGTTGTTTTATGGTGTAGTTGTTTTATGGTGTATGTTGTTTTATGGTGTATGTTGTTTTATGTTGTATGTTGTTTTATTGTGTATGTTGTTTTATGTTGTGTATTTGAACTCTCAGGGGATACAATTAAGGTTGCGTCACTTTTTATCCAATGAATTACGGCAGCACGTTATTATCCCCTTTAGAATATTTTTTTCTGGTTTCATTGCAAACAGCTAACGGCCCAGAACAGCTAACGTCACAGAGCAGCTAACGTCACAGAACAGCTAAAGGCACAGAACAGCTAACGTCACAGAACAGCTAACGGCCCAGAACAGCTAACGTCACAGAACAGCTAACGGCCCAGACCAGCTAAAGGCACAGAACAGCTAAAGGCACAGAACAGCTAACGGCACAGAACAGCTAACGGCACAGAACAGTACGAACAGAAATTGAGCTAAATGGACAATAAATTGGGAAATAAATGTTGTACGTTTTATGAATTTAAGATTAAAACGTGTTCTGTTTCTTTCATTGTATCCCTCTGAAATCAAGACTCATTCGATACGAAATCTGTAACTTTAAATAAAATGATTTTGTTTAACATGGGAGTTGACTCCATGCTTTACGTTTGATAAGTGTATGGAGTACCGCAAATATTGGTGAAACGATGGGATATTTAACGGATAAAAGAGTGAGGTGTGTCTTCTCTCTCTCTCCTCTATCTCTCTCTCTCTCTCTCTCTCCCTCTCTCTCTCTCTCTATCTCTATCTCTCTCTCTCTCTCTCTCTCTCTCCCTCTCTCTCTCTCTCTCTCTCTCTCTCTCTCTCTCTGTCCCTCTCTCTCTCTCTCTCTCTCTCTCTCTTTATCGTTAATCTGATAGGAGGCTTATGGGATACATTATGTGTGATAATTACTGCAGTGTATTGTTAGTGTTTATATCGTTATAATACTATCAAATATTTTGACAGTTATTTTTGAAGGTTTTGATGTTTGTAACTGTGTTCAGTCTGTTAGAGGCTAGGTCACTGTAACACACATTGACGTAGTGAACAAAACAGTGCGCAGTTCAGACCATTAGTCAAAGAAACAAACAAACAAAAACGTGGAACGATACGGAAAAAGAGAAAGAGAGAGAGAGTGAGAGAGAGAGAGAGAGAGAGAGAGAGCAACACTTTGGGGGGGGGGGGTACAAATATTGGAGGAGGGGATGAGAAGAGAAAAATTATTTAGGAAATGATAAAATAATCTTAGATTATCGTGAGCACTGGGCAAAGTTATCGGCATACAGAGTCGATAAAATGGAGCTAGCAGAAAGGTAAGTTCAAACACCGCGACTAGATACCATTACCGCCACCCCTGCCAATACATCTGCGACTAGGTACCATTATCTACTACTCCTGCCAATACTTCTGCGACTAGGTACCATTACCTGCCACCCCTGCCAATACATCTGCGACTAGGTACCATTATCTGCTACTCCTGCCAATACATCTGTGACTAGATACCATTACCGCCACCCCTGCCAATACATCTGCGACTAGGTACCATTATCTACTACTCCTGCCAATACATCTGCGACTAGATACCATTACCTGCCACCCCTGCCAATACATTTGCGACTAGGTACCATTACCTGCCACCCCTGCCAATACATCTGCGACTAGGTACCATTATCTGCTACTCCTGCCAATACATCTGCGACTAGATACCATTACCTGCCACCCCTGCCAATACATCTGCGACTAGGTACCATTATCTGCTACTCCTGCCAATACATCTGCGACTAGATACTATTACCGCCACCCCTGCCAATACATCTGCGACTAGGTACCATTACCTGCCACCCCTGCCAATACATCTGCGACTAGATTCCATTACCTGCCACCCCTGCCAATACTTCTGCGACTAGGTACCATTATCTGCTACTCCTGCCAATACATCTGCGACTAGATACTATTACTGCCAGCCCTGCCAATACATCTGCGACTAGATACCATTACCTGCCACCCCTGCCAATACATCTGTGACTAGATACCATTACCTTTCACCCCTGCCAATACATCGGTTTGCGGCTGTATGAGGTACATTTTGTATTTACTACAGCGATGTAAAGAATTAATTATATGTATTGGAAAATTATTGCATTTTTTGATGATGGTATATTTCGTGATGGAATTACATTGATTGTGTAGTAGTGTGGTTATGAAAGCACAATGTACTGAAGATTTATCTGACATTACCTCTTGTGAGTTCCAACACTTAAATGGCATACATCTAAGCTAGATAGTTCGCTTTAGCAAACTAGAAGATAAACTCAACCTATCTAATTAAAATTGTATTTTACTCTAAAAGTTTAGTTTTATAGTAAATTGTTTAAACTTCGAGCTTTAAATTTTTCAAACCTGATTACAATTTATGTTTTTTTTTCTTTCATTAGCATTGTAATGGACAATTCTGAACTCTCAAGATTCTGATTTTTTTTTTATTTTATCAATTAATTAATTATGAAGAGTTTGTTTTATTTTACTGTGATTTATTTTTGTGTTAAACGTCAACACGCACTCAAATGTTAACTTAGAAATTCATCAGTTAACAATACAAATCACAGTTAAGAATTCCAATGGAAGTTAACAAGGCAATCATTGTGACATGTAATACATCCTTGTGGCATATAAAACATCATTGTGACATGTAAAACATCATTGTGACATGTAAAACATCATTGTGACATGTAAAACACCATTGTGACATGTAAAACATCATTGTGACATGTAAAACATCTTTGTGACATGTAAAACATATAGCAGGTCAACACTGATCAAATATAAAAGAAATTATTTTTAAAAAATGCAATTTGTCAATGAATGCTAACTTACCTTGAGTAACTTATCTGAGGTGTGTGCTACTATCTGTGTAGGTATTGTGTATTGAACTCCGACCCCAGCTATTGAACTCCGACCTCAGCTATTGAACTCCGACCTCAGCTATTGAACTCCGACCTCAGCTATTGAACTCCGACCTATTGAACTTTAGCATCATGGAAACATTTACCGGTTAATCTTTACGGGTAGCTTATTCTTTTTTTCTTTTCTTGCTCTCTTCTGTCTCTCTCTCTCTCTCTTCTGTCTCTCTCTCTCTCTCTCTCTCTATTTATATATCTCTTGTTGAGAGATTTATTGTAGAGGATAAAGCTACGTTACTGTTATAAATTATTTATTTCTTCCTTTATTGCAGGAATAGAAGAGATCCAACATGGCGGCGAAATCGAAAGTAGAAATTCCTTTTCTTTCCTCGTGGAGTGCTTCAGAGTGAGTACATGACTGCCTCACTCTCCCTGTGGCTCCTCCAGCTCACGAAAAGAACAATACAAGTAAACTCCGTTGATTCACCCCGCCGGCTTTGTTCCTCCTTTCGTCTTCTTTCTTCCGTCACTTCTGCGATATATAGTCGAAAATTGAGAGAGGGAAAAAAAAACACAACTGAACTTCAACTTGATGTCGGAGAGAAAGAACAAGCTCGGGGGAGGCGATGGATGGAAATAAAAAAGGAAAGAAATCCCGAACACACACCATACCCTATCCCGGGCACACCTATCCCATACTGAGCTTACAAGTGAGCGGAGGAAGTCGACATTCAAGTCAAGCTCTATAACTTCCTACAAGAGGAGGGGGTGGGGGGAGGGGGGAGAAAGGCACTGAGTTGGGTTAGGTAAAAACTGGGGTTAGGGGGGAAGGGGTGAATGGGGGGGGGGGGGAGTGTTAACGGGTAGATAGGAATATTGTGAAAGGGAGGCGGAGGAGAGGGTTAGTAGAGATGGTACCGACTCTAAGCCTGGGCTAGACAAGGCCTTAGCCTAGCTTCTATGCTCGACCTGATGTAGGGATAAGGTGAGCAAAGGTCACATTTCACGTGCGTGGTAGCGGGAGGGGTGGCGATGGTACAGAGACCTGATGTTTGGCTGCATGATCCGTTGTTGGCTCGCTGCCAAGTCTGCGGTGAGCGAGGGGATACCATAAACTGTTACTCACCCCCCCCCCCCATTCCCTTCTCCAATAAACTCCACAAGTCTATGGGCTGATGCCACTAAAATAAAAGACTATTTTGTTGTTTTTCCTTTCGGCTTATTTCTTTTGCCTATTATTTTTAAACAAAGTGGTAAACTTCACAGCTTACGTTGTTTAAAGTGTTCACTACCAGAAGGCAGCTTTTAATAACATTTATTTTAAATTCACTTGAATGAAGTAGATTGGATACATTTTGAAGTCAGTTCGAAGACTTGGTTCATATTCCTTCATAACCTAACTAATTTTAGAAATAAACATGACAGTGTTAAAAATTAGCTTTTGGTAGTACATACATACATACATACATACATACATACATACATACATACATATATTTATATATATATATATATATATATATATATATATATATATATGTATAGGCCTATATATATATATATATATATATATATATAATATGATATTGAACTTAAACATCCCATTGAAGTTGAAATACATGTATACATAAATAACCCAAACAGACGGATAGACATTTGACAGTTAGGTATATTGACAGATATTTGGGCAGATATGTAATTGGACATTTAGATACATGGGTCCGTATACAAGATAAATAACGGGCACTTTTTCTTACATTTGAAAGCCCTAGTTAAGATAATTTCCCCCAGGAAAATCAAAGACCCAACATGGAGCCTCCCGAGTGGGACCTAGGCAGCCGCCTTGCTCGCCTAATAATAAGAAGGGCCCTACATACACAGATACATTGGTAGGTTGATAGGTACATACGTAATTTGGTGGGTTGGTAGGTTGATAGGTACATACGTAATTTGTTGGGTTGGTAGGTTGATAGGTACTTACGTAATTTGGTGGGTTGGTAGGTTGATAGGTACATACGTAATTTGGTGGGTTGGTAGGTTGATAGGTACATACGTAATTTGGTCGGTTGGTAGGTTGATAGGTACATACGTAATTTGGTGGGTTGGTAGGTTGATAGGTACATACGTAATTTGGTGGGTTGGTAGGTTGATAGGTGCATACGTAATTTGGTGGGTTGGTAGGTTGATAGGTACATACGTAATTTGGTGGGTTGGTAGGTTGATAGGTGCATACGTGATTTGTTGGGTTGGTAGGTTGATAGGTACATACGTAAATTAGTGGGTTGCTTGGTTGATAGGTACATACGTAATTTAGTGGGTTGGTAGGTTGATAGGTACATACGTAATTTGGTGGGTTGGTAGGTTGATAGGTACATACGTAATTTGGTGGGTTGGTAGGTTGTTAGGTGCATACGTAATTTGTTGGGTTGGTAGGTTGATAGGTACATACGTAATTTAGTGGGTTGGTAGGTTGATAGGTACATACGTAATTTAGTGGGTTGGTAGGTCGATAGGTACCTACGTAATTTGGTGGGTTGGTAGGTTGATAGGTACATACGTAATTTGGTGGGTTGGTAGGTTGATAGGTACATACGTAATTTGTTGGGTTGGTAGGTTGATAGGTACATACGTAATATAGTGGATTGGTAGGTTGATAGGTACATACGTAATTTGTTGGGTTGGTAGGTTGATAGGTACATACGTAATTTGGTGGGTTGGTAGGTTGATAGGTACATACGGAATTTGGTGGGTTGGTAGGTTGATAGGTACATACGTAATTTAGTGGGTTGGTAGGTTGATAGGTACATACGTAATTTGTTTGGTTGGTAGGTTGATAGGTACATACGTAATTTGTTGGGTTGGTAGGTTGATAGGTACATACGTAATTTGGTGGGTTGGTAGGTTATAGGTACATACGTAATTTCGTGGGTTGGTAGGTTATAGGTACATACGTAATTTGTTGGGTTGGTAGGTTGATAGGTACATACGTAATTTAGTGGGTTGGTAGGTTGATAGGTACATACGTAATTTGGTGGGTTGGTAGGTTGATAGGTGCATACGTAATTTCGTGGGTTGGTAGGTTGATAGGTAAATAAGTAATTTAGTGGGTTGGTAGGTTGATAGGTGCATACGTAATTTAGTGAGTTGGTTGGTTGATAGGTACATACGTAATTTAGTGGGTTGGTAGGTTGATAGGTACATACGTAATTTGTTGGGTTGGTAGGTTAATAGGTACATACGTAATTTGTTGGGTTGGTAGGTTGATAGGTACATACATAATTTGGTGGGTTGGTAGGTTGATAAGTACATACGTAATTTGTTGGGTTGGTAGGTTGATAGGTACATACGTAATTTGGTGGGTTGGTAGGTTGATAGGTGCATACGTAATTTGTTTGGTTGGTAGGTGTATAGGTACATACGTAATTTAGTGTGTTGGTAGGTTGATAGGTACATACGTAATTTGTTGGGTTGGTAGGTTGATAGGTACATACGTAATTTGGTGGGTTGGTAGGTTGATAGGTACATACGTAATTTGGTGGGTTGGTAGGTTGATAGGTGCATACGTAATTTCGTGGGTTGGTAGGTTGATAGGTAAATAAGTAATTTAGTGGGTTGGTAGGTTGATAGGTGCATACGTAATTTGTTTGGTTGGTAGGTGTATAGGTACATACGTAATTTAGTGTGTTGGTAGGTTGATAGGTACATACGTAATTTAGTGGGTTGGTAGGTTGATAGGTACATACGTAATTTGGTGGGTTGGTAGGTTGATAGGTACATACGTAATTTGGTGGGCTGGTAGGTTGATAGGTGCATACGTAATTTCGTGGGTTGGTAGGTTGATAGGTAAATAAGTAATTTAGTGGGTTGGTAGGTTGATAGGTGCATACGTAATTTAGTGGGTTGGTAGGTTGATAGGTACATATGTAATTTGGTGGGTTGGTAGGTTGATAGGTACATACGTAATTTGGTGGGTTGGTAGGTTGATAGGTACATACGTAATTTAGTGGGTTGGTAGGTTGATAGGTACATACGTAATTTAGTGGGTTGGTAGGTTGATAGGTACTTACGTAATTTGGCGGGTTGGTAGGTTGATAGGTACATACGTAATTTGGTGGGTTGGTGGGTTGATAGGTGCCTACGTAATTTAGTGGGTTGGTAGGTTGATAGGTACATACGTAATTTGTTAAGTTTGTAGGTTGATAGGTGCATACGTAATTTGGTGGGTTGGTAGGTTGATAGGTACATACGTAATTTGGTGGGTTGGTAGGTTGATAGGTGCATACGTGATTTGTTGGGTTGGTAGGTTGATAGGTACATACGTAATTTGGTGGGTTGGTAGGTTGATAGGTACATACGTAATTTGTTGGGTTGGTAGGTTGATAGGTACATACGTAATTTGGTGGGTTGGAAGGTTGATAGGTTCATACGTAATTTGTTTGGTTGGTAGGTGTATAGGTACATACGTAATTTAGTGGGTTGGTAGGTTGATAGGTACATACGTAATTTAGTGGGTTGGTAGGTTGATAGGTACTTACGTAATTTGGCGGGTTGGTAGGTTGATAGGTACATACGTAATTTGGTGGGTTGGTGGGTTGATAGGTGCCTACGTAATTTAGTGGGTTGGTAGGTTGATAGGTACATACGTAATTTTTTAAGTTTGTAGTTTGATACGTGCATACGTAATTTGGTGGGTTGGTAGGTTGATAGGTACATACGTAATTTGGTGGGTTGGTAGGTTGATAGGTACATACGTAATTTGGTGGGTTGGTAGGTTGATAGGTGCATACGTAATTTGGTGGGTTGGTAGGTTGATAGGTACATACGTAATTTGGTGGGTTGGTAGGTTGATAGGTGCATACGTGATTTGTTGGGTTGGTAGGTTGATAGGTACATACGTAATTTGGTGGGTTGGTAGGTTGATAGGTACATACGTAATTTGTTGGGTTGGTAGGTTGATAGGTACATACGTAATTTGGTGGGTTGGTAGGTTGATAGGTACATACGTAATTTGTTGGGTTGGTAGGTTGATAGGTACATACGTAATTTGGTGGGTTGGTAGGTTGATAGGTACATACGTAATTTGTTGGGTTGGTAGGTTGATAGGTACATACGTAATTTGGTGGGTTGGAAGGTTGATAGGTTCATACGTAATTTGTTTGGTTGGTAGGTGTATAGGTACATACGTAATTTAGTGTGTTGGTAGGTTGATAGGTACATACGTAATTTGTTGGGTTGGTAGGTTGATAGGTACATACGTAATTTAGTGGGTTGGTAGGTTGATAGGTACATACGTAATTTGGTGGGTTGGTAGGTTGATAGGTGCATACGTAATTTCGTGGGTTGGTAGGTTGATAGGTAAATAAGTAATTTAGTGGGTTGGTAGGTTGATAGGTGCATACGTAATTTAGTGAGTTGGTTGGTTGATAGGTACATACGTAATTTGTTGGGTTGGTAGGTTGATAGGTACTTACGTAATTTGGTGGGTTGGTAGGTTGATAGGTACATACGTAATTTAGTGGGTTGGTAGGTTGATAGGTGCATACGTAATTTGTTGGGTTGGTAGGTTGATAGGTGCATACGTAATATGTTGGGTTGGTAGGTTGATAGGTACATACGTAATTTGGTGGATTGGTAGGTTGATAGGTACATACGTAATTTAGAGGGTTGGTAGGTTGATAGGTACATACGTAATTTGGTGGGTTGGTAGGTTGATAGGTACATACGTAATTTAGTGGGTTGGTAGGTTGATAGGTGCATACGTAATTTGTTGGGTTGGTAGGTTGATAGGTGCATACGTAATATGTTGGGTTGGTAGGTTGATAGGTACATACGTAATTTGGTGGATTGGTAGGTTGATAGGTACATACGTAATTTAGAGGGTTGGTAGGTTGATAGGTACATACGTAATTTGGTGGGTTGGTAGGTTGATAGGTACAGACGTAATTTAGTGGGTTGGTAGGTTGATAGGTACATACGTAATTTAGTGGGTTGGTAGGTTGATAGGTACTTACGTAATTTGGCGGGTTGGTAGGTTGATAGGTACATACGTAATTTGGTGGGTTGGTAGGTTGATAGGTACATACGTAATTTGGTGGGGGTTAGTAGGTTGATAGGTACATACGTAATTTAGTGGGTTGGTAGGTTGATAGGTACATACGTAATTTAGTGGGTTGGTAGGTTGATAGGTGCATACGTAATTTAGTGGGTTGGTAGGTTGATAGATACATACGTAATTTGGTGGGTTTGTAGGTTGATAGGTACATACGTAATTTGGTGGGTTTGTAGGTTGATAGGTACATACGTAATTTGTTGGGTTGGTAGGTTGATAGGTACATACGTAATTTGGTGGGTTGGTAGGTTGATAGGTACATACGTAATTTGGTGGGTTGGTAGGTTGATAGGTACATAGTAATTTGGTGGGTTGGTAGGTTGATAGGTACATACGTAATTTAGTGGGTTGGTAGGTTGATAGGTACATACGTCATTTGGTGGGTTGGTAGGTTGATAGGTACATACGTAATCTGTTGGGTTGGCAGGTTGATAGGTACATACGTAATTTGGTGGGTTGGTAGGTTGATAGGTACATACGTAATTTAGTGGGTTGGTAGGTTGATAGGTACATACGTAATTTAGTGGGTTGGTAGGTTGATAGGTGCATACGTAATTTAGTGGGTTGGTAGGTTGATAGGTACATACGTAATTTGGCGGGTTGGTAGGTTGATAGGTACATACGTAATTTAGTGGGTTGGTAGGTTGATAGGTACATACGTAATTTGTCGGGTTGGTAGGTTGATAGGTACATACGTTATTTGGTGGGTTGGTAGGTTGATAGGTACATACGTAATTTAGTGGGTTGGTAGGTTGACAGGTGCATACGTAATTTAGTGGGTTGGTAGGTTGATAGGTGCATACGTAATTTGGTGGGTTGGTAGGTAGGTGGGAAATTAAGTACGTATATTGTAAGCTAGGTACATAAGTAAGTAGCTATGTAGATAGGTATGAAGGTACATATATATAGATAGGTAGGTATGTTCGTAGGTAGATTGATTAGGCAGGTAAGTAGGTAGGTAGATAGGTTATATGGTAAGTACGTATGTATTTAGGTAGATAGGTAGATATGAGATGGGTGGGTTTAATAATTCATTGTTTATCTTCAATAAATATCACCTACACATGATAACTTTACACATCACCTACACATGATAACTTTACACATCACCTACACTTGATAACTTTACAAGGTGAAGTAAACCTCAGAGCTAGATAATAAAATATTGAAGAACATTTTTCTTTATACTTTTTTTCATGTGAGGCTGACATCTGAATTTTTTTCAATTATTTCTAAACAAAATCGAAGCATCTAAACTATTTCTATGTAATTATTGGATAAAAATGTGATGTACACAGCTGCTGTGTTTTTAAAATTCTTCTAAATTTCTTCATATTCAGTACAGTAATGAAAGACGTATTGAATGCTGTGTAGGACGAGGCATTACGCCAACTCGTATCTTGAAACTAGCAGGCATGTTAAATAGCTTCATTAAACTTTGTACATGCCTAACACCTATGCATGACACATATACCTGACAATCACATGCCTCACTAACACAAGACATTGTTCTTGATTCTAGGTGAGTATTAACAAACCACTGTCATTGAAAATATTCATATTATTTTATACCATAAGTTTACTGATAAAAGGTAGACATCCAAGTTCTACATATTCTTATTATTTTATACAATAAGTTTACTAATAAAAGGTAGACATCCAAGTTCTACGTATTCATATTATTTTATTCCGTAAGTTTACTGATAAAAAGTAGACATCCAAGTTCTACATATTCATAATTAAACCATCGTTCATTAGTTTATCCCATTCAAATATTGTACGTAAATAACATATGTAATTGCTAAAAAAGGGAAAATGTATCAATAACAAAAATTGTTTAGAATAAGCAAGGGTGGATGCCCACAACATCTCCATTATACGCCATTGGGTGCGACAGATAATCTATTATTTATTTGCCAGATCAAGCCAAAAGACGTTCCTGAAGTATCATGAATGATAAATTAATCATCTATACTTAAACCAGACATAAAAAATGTGTCAATGAACAAATTAACTTTTGAGACTTTTAAGGAAACTTTGAAAATGGACATCTTTCAATAACTAAGTCACATTTTTCACTAAGTACTTTCTTTTCATGAGTTCTCTCCCTTATTCCAGCGCGCGTTCTGAATAAAAAAAAAATAAATTTAAATACTTCCAGCAACATTTTGGGCAAAGAACAGGCTCAATAGACTACAACTGGGCAAAGAACAGGCTCAATAGACTACAACTGGGCAAAGAACAGGCTCAATAGACTAAAATTGGGCAAAGAACAGGCTCAATAGACTACAATCACCATAATGTGAGACTGTACCTGGTAGATATTAATTAATCCAGACATATACATGTATACAACATTCACTGATTACCTTCCTGACATACGGACACTCCAAAACACTCGTTCAAATCCAGAAAATATTTTTGGGCATTAGTCACTGTGTCCCAACTAACTCCCAACTCACTCCCAACTCACTCCCAACGCACTCCCAACTCACTCCCAACTCACTCCCAACTAACTCCCAACTCACTCCCAACTCACTCCCAAGTTTCCAAATGAGGGAGGAGGGGGCATATTGCTGAGAAGGCATTCGGTTAAACATTTCTGTATGCTATGAAATCAACACAACACATAACATAACACACAACACAACATACAACAAAACAAAACACAGCACACAACACAACACAACACACAACATAATTGATTATTTAAAGTGTTCGTGCTTACAGTTACCTTAATTATAAAATAATAAATGCACATCGTGAACTAAAAGCCAAATTTGTCTTAAGTACAATGTTCAGTTTCGGGACATGCTGCTAAAATTGTAAACTTTTGATAGAAATGGATTCCGTCATTCTTTCTACTTCACAGACTATTGTTAAAAGTTGTCCAATCGGATACTCTAGTGATGTAATGGCTTTACATATTGGTCTTCAGATTTATATATTTAAACTAAAGCTCACTTCTTTAGCTTTGATTTCTTTTATCTGAACAACTGTTTGGGCAAATAATGTTGTAGACACTGATCTATGTAAGCTGCATGGAGAGCTAAGCTCCCAAGCTCAGTGCTAAAAGAAAACAATTCCAACAATTATTTCGATCTTTTATTGATGCATAAAATAAATAAATAATAGTACTACACTATTTACATTTCCAACAGAAAAAAATAATTGTACATTAAATTTCTTCCAATCAGTTGACAAACATAATGTTAATGGAAGATGTACATACACATATATTTAATTTTATCTAAACAATAATTATGCCTATACATAATACATGGCATTTGAAAAAGACAACACAAAAATACAGTTTATCATTTTTTATCTATATGCTTACCATATTAAGTATTTTTATTTTGTTTTTTACCTACAAAAACATGGCAATATACATTCATCAAAATGTACTAACTAGAAGACATAAAAAGACATAAATATCAAATATAAAATGTACGAATAAATTGTAAATTTTAGTATGGTCTATTGAACAAAGTGCAGCAATTATAAACATGAATACATAATGAAACATATAACACTATTACTTTCATTGTACTTTCAGTGAGTTTCCCTGTACTTTCAGTGAGTTTCATTGTACTTTCAGTGAGTTTCCCTGTACTTTCAATGAGCCAGAACTATTGATGGCTGTTTCACAGGGCCGGATAAAGGTTACTGTGGGTCAAAGGTTATAACCGAAAAGGGCCTACTTTTGCTAACAAAAATTGAAGGATTCACCTGTTAAATACATGTATATATATCTCTTTCTATATTTTCACCTATTAAATATATTTATCTCCCACTATATTTTCACCTTTTAAGTATATTTATCTCTCTATATATTTTCACCTGTTAAATATATTTTTCTCTATATTTTCACCTGTTAAATATGTTTATCTCCCTCTATATTTTCACCTTTTAAGTATATTATCTCCTTCCATGCTTTCACATGTCTCTTTCCAGAAGATGCTAGGAGCTATTTAGATTTCTTGTACGAAGTATCAGTAAAAAATCACAGGTGAATCTTTTAATCTGAGGGCCGATGTTTTAGGGACTATGACATCATTATACTAATGTTTAATCCAGCCCTGAGTAACTGTTTAGCGAGAGTAGAGAATAGGATTAGACCCTTTCTTTCACTCTCTATATTGACCTACGTAGGGGGGAGGTGCCTAAACCAGAGGGAGAGTTGAATAGAAATGAAATGTTTAACAAAAAAAAAATTCCAACACAAAATGTAATGGTTGGGAGGGGGGTGGAATGGTTAAAAAGTAAATCTAAAATTGTGGCAGAAAATGACAGTTCAGTGAAGAATGAAGATCAAATTTAGACAATAAACAAAGGAAGGTGAAGGTGAAGCTAAAAGAGTAAAGAATACAAACAACCAATGGCGCAGTCGCTATTAGGTTGAAGTGACCATTAGAAAGAGTTGAGAACTTCTAATGGTCAGTTTTTTTTTTAAATATTCTGACAACTGGGAGATGTCGATTGCAACTCACTTAAACATTGTTGAACATCGTCTGCTTTACTTAGTGACCTAGTTTAATTATACAATGTCATTCCTGTCATTCTGTTCACATTTTAAATTATTTATTTTTCTCAAACAAATTGGTCACTTAGATATAATTTCTTCTCAGGTAAGAAAAAATTAGTTTAAAACATAAACAATGATTGACAGTGGCGCAGGGGGGGGGGGGCAAAAATAATCACTTGTATTAAAAAAAAAAGTAAAGGGGTCATGTGACATGTATCATGTGACTAATTTTGGTCTAATCTTTGAATTTTTTTTTTGCGCCACTGATGATTGACTAGTCTATAAAACATAAACAATGATTGACTAGTCTATAAAACATAAACAATGATTGACTAGTCTATAAAACATAAACAATGATTGACTAGTCTATAAAACAGCAACCATTAAACTTTTTAAAAAAATATAAAACCAATCATCTGGTTGACCAGATTAAATTAATAATCAACCTGCATTACTTAACCTTAACAATTTGACATTAAATTAAAGACACACATTATTTGTGTGAGGTAGATGAATGTATTTTCCCACGTTAACATTTGACCCCCATCTTGATAATTATACTTGGTCAATGATTTCAAAAGTCTCTTTGGTGATGGTAGCTCTTGAATCTTGGTTAATAGTTCAAATTATCTCTTTGGTGATGGAAGCTCTTGAATCTTGGTTAATAGTTCAAATTATTTTTTTGCTTTTGAGGGTTCTTAAATGCTTGTTCATGATTTATATTTGTTTTAAATTTTCAAAAGATAATTGGTTTAGACGTTGATTATTTCATATGGTTATTGGTTCAGATGTTGTTCGATATGTTGATAGATGCAGATCTTAATTAATTAACATGTTGATTGGTTGAGATGTGGATTGGTTCAAATGTTGATTGATTGAGAGGTTGCTTGGTTAAGTGGTTTAAATTGTCGATTACGTTAGATGTCAATTAACTGATTGAGATGTTGATTGAATAATTGAGATGGCATTTGACTGATTGAGATGAAAGTTGACTTTTCAAGATGATATTTGACTGAAGGAGGTGACATTTAACTGATTGATAGGTCATATGCCAGTATGAGGTGATATTTGATGTATTAAGATGACATTTAACTGATTGATAGGTCATATGCCAGTATGAGGTGATATTTGATGTATTAAGATGACATTTAACTGATTGATAGGTCATATGCCTGTATGTGGTGATATTTGATGTATTAAGATGACATTGACTAATTTAGATGACATGTGGCTCAGATGTCCTCCAGAGATATTTTGCTCTTTACAATGGAGTCACAGTATTTGACTACGTATGTCCCCTGCAAATCATCAAAAATGTTCTTGCTGTCCTTCTTCTCATTCAGTTGAGCTGGACACAAGTAGCCCTCGGGACAGTTGCATAGAAACTTGACCTAGTTAATTTAAATTATAAACTTAAATAATATGAAAAACTGAATGTAATTTTCAAAGCAGTTTGAACATATTTTAAAGATCACATTCAATTACTTTCTACTCTGTGTACAGACCATTATAAAAATTTTCTTTTTTTCTTCTTATAAATAAGTTATAAAATCTACATTTGCAATCTGTTTAAAATCAAACTAATATTTACTTAATTTTAAATACAACATGTCTTTGATTAAAAAAATCTCCTAACGTTGCTGTTAAACAATAAAGCTTAAAGAATATCGATTTGGTTCATTTTTGTCAACTTTTAGTTTAGTGAATGGAACAAAATAGCCTATAACTTCATGTTTCCCCATCACCGTTACAAATAAAATTTAATATTATCCGGTATGATAGTATGAAGTATGACACTACCATATATAATACAACTAAACCATTCAATGTTTGTCACAGAATACACTAACCTCCAGCACTACCATATATAATACACTAACCTCCAGCACTTTGTCCGTGTGCTTTTTTGGGTCTATGTAGATATGAGCGCAAGCACTTTGGTCTGTCAATGTAGTGGCTGGCCGGGGACATTCTTCCTGTGAGAGAAAACAAAACTGTCTTATTTACTGTCTGATACACAACTAAGAGTCGTTATCATATCATATAAACTATTTTGATAGACAGACATAGACATAGACACAGACAGACTGGACAGGCAGACATCTAGATAGATAGATAGATAGATAGATAGATAGATAGATAGATAGATAGATAGATAGATAGATAGATAGATAGATAGATAGATAGATAGATAGATAGATAGATAGATAGATAGATAGATAGATAGATAGATAGATAGATAGATAGATACGGGGAAGCTAAAACAGTTGAAGATTAGGGGGGGGGGGTCGAAAATGCTAAAGGTTCGCACAAAATACGGACGTGTGGTAACCTAACTCTAAGGGCTATTGCTGGAGCACTATCGGACTCTAGCCCGTGACTGGGTCGTAGCAGACATAACAGCCAATCGTCATCAAGTCAAAATTGTGTCGACTTTGGACGTTAAACATTCGTGTCAATACAAGCCATTGTTGAACCATGTCACTATCATCACAAGTCACTGTCATCTGAGGCTATGTCATCACTATTCATTCTTATCACAAGTCACTGTCATCTGAGGTCATGTCAACGGAAGTCACTGTCATCTGAAGTCAGTGTCATCTGAAGTCATTATTTGAATGTCGTTGCCTATATGAAACGATTATTAACTAACCTTGTCACACTGGTAATAATACTTCCATTTATTCCCTACACGCTTCCATCCCATAATTTTGAAGGGCACGTTGTTCGCGCAGACACAGCGGGGCTCGTCCACCAGAGGTTCCCAGTTCTTGATGTCCGTCTCCACCACGGCGGCCATTTCATCTCCTTTACAAATGTTCTTGTTTTGAAACACAGGGGTGCAGAAGCGATACTGGACAGTCCAGTGTGCTGAAAAATTTGTGGACAGGATGGACAATGACAAGGAACATTTTAATAGACAGTCCAGTGTGCTGAAAGATGAGTGAACAGGCTTGAAAAATATATGAGTTTCTCTTATGTAATGAGTTATATGTGCAAATAATTGTGTACATAGCTGTGTGTTTACAGGATTGTATGCATGTCCATTTATTTACGTGCTATTGTATGTCTGTGCTGAAAAGTATCTGATAGTGTTTGATAGAGTGTGTTCTGATGGTATTTGCGTGCTAGTGTATGTCTGTGCTGAATAGTATCTGATTGTGTTTGATTGTGTTTGATTGTGTTTGATTTTGTCTGATTGTATTTGATTGTGTTTGATTGTATCTGATTGTGTTTGATTGTATTTGATTGTGTTTGATTGTATCTGATTGTGTTTGATTGTATTTGATTGTGTTTGAATGTATCCGATTGTGTTTGATTGTGTTTGATTGAGCTTGATTGTATCTGATTGTATTTGATTCTGTTTGAGTGTGTTTGATTGAGTTTGATTGTGTTTGATTGTGTTTGATTGAGTTTGATTGTGTTTAATTGAGTTTGATTGTGTTTGATTGAGTTTGATTGTGTTTGATTGTGTTTGATTGAGTTTGATTGTGTTTAATTGAGTTTGATTGTGTTTGATTGCGTTTGATTGTATATGATTGTATTTGATTGTGTTTGATTGTGTTTTGATGGTATGCATGTGCTTGTATTTATGTTTGTGTGATCAATAATAAATAAATAAGGAAACACTACAGAGCAGTCTACGGTTCATTGAAATCTACTCATCACCCTAGGAGTGAAAGGGGTCGGTATTTAGACCGGCACATAAGTAATGGCTGGCCGAGAGACTGTACCCGCACATGATATATAATATATATCGAGGGGAAAAAACAGTTCTTTCAAAGAACTATTAAATATCATCTATCGACTATTGGTAGAAGTGTGAGTGAGTAGGTTAAATCTGCCAACAGAGAATAGTTGAATAGGAATCGGGGAATGGGGGGAATCCCCTAGTTAAAAAGATAAATAGATAGATAGATAGATAGATAGATTGATAGATAAATAGATAGATAGATAGATAGATAGATAGATAGATAGATAGATAGACAGATAGATAGATAGATAGATAGATGATAGATTGGAAGATAGATAGATAGATAGATAGATAGATAGATAGATAGATAGATAGATAGATAGATAGATAGATAGATAGATAGATAGATAGATAGATAGATAGATAGATAGATAGATAGATAGATAGATAGATAGATAGATAGATAGATAGATAGATAGATAGATAGATAGATAGATAGATAGATAGATAGATAGATAGATAGAATGAGATATGTAAAGTAAAAATGTTTAGTCCTAAGGGTCATCGGGGCAGATGAAGTGTATAATTGATCTGGTTCTTTAACTACATCATATAAAACGAATAGTATGGTTAGCATAACGCCCAGCCGCCGTTACTGACCCTATGTACGTCATCACCGACTGAAGGCTGTGGGACTTTGACCAACTTTTAATATGACCTGGGAAAATGTCCCATTAGAGAGTCGAGCACTCTACAAATATGTAGGTATGTAATTAGTTTATATCCTAAGTATATATCTGAGTATTTGGGTGTGTACCTAGGTATCTCGGTTGGTAGATGTGTGAGTGGATAGATAGGTAGGTAAGTGTAATAATTATACTTATGTTTTTTATGTATTACTGATCTGCCACTATTTATGTCATAGCTGTCTTTACACAATCTTTGAAAATACTTTTATAGTGCACATAATATAGTTGGATGATATGATGAGTTTGACTAAATATATCATTGTCTTCAGAGATACATCTTTCCCTAATGAATCTCTTTGGTCGTCTGTCTTATCTACCGTCTGTTAAAAATCTACTTCCTGTAGTGGCCAGTTAATTATACTAATATATATTTCGAGGCCAAATATAATTATTACAGTAAGAAAAGTTGTAAGAGTAAGGTAATGAATGTACAAAAAATTGGTTAAAAGGAGAGAATGAGTAAGATAAGGATGGATGAGGGGGTAAAATGGGGTATTTATTAAAATAAAGGAGATTTTCACATTAACATACAAGAATTAAACAATGTGACTAAATAATCAAGTACACCCCCCTCCCACCCGCTGTGTTCCCTAACGAATCGATCTGTTTAATGATAAAATCAATGAGTTTAGTCCCAGTGGACCCCAATGTCAGAGTGCGGTCCTGGAGTTTGTAATAGAAACAAGTTGAGTTTACTCTAGTTATGTGCAGAGACAGATGAATGTCAGTTTAGGGCCAGAGGAAGGAGAAATGCATCATTTACTTCAACTAACCTCTCTCATAGTGTTGCCATGTTAAACTGCTGTCTCCAAAATCTTTGTCCCATTCCTTATTACAAGCTGAAACTCCTTGCTTACAGAAACAGTTGTCACCTGAATAAACAAAGCAACTTTTTATATATCTATTTTTATTGATATAGATGAAATGTACATGTCTTTGACAGAGCTGTTCTTTAGTTTTATTGGGGCCCAGTTTACAGAATAAAAATATTGGGGAAGGGGGGGGGCATTAGACAAAGGCGGCAGAAATAAAATCATTTTTAATCAGAGACTGACACAATTATTGTTCATCCACTGTTGTGCTTTGCTTGTAAGTAACATTAGCGATAGTCACAATGATTGTGTATTTACCTTCGTCCACTGTTGTTCCATCCTTGTACATCATTAGAGTGGTACACACGTGTTGGCCCCCACACTCTCTGACTGGCGACTGAATGATGAAAGTTTGGTACAAAAATAGAAAGGATACAGTGCGATCGGTTACTTAGACTAGTTATACATGCACTTAAACATTATTCTTCAATGTAGAATTTTATTGTTCAGAGCTGTTCGTGTACCAGGGCACAAGAATTCATAGCTATTCGTGTACCAGGGCCCCAGAATTCATTGCTGTGGCCCCTGACAGACCATGACACGTGGGTAGCTTTCCCCCAATTTTCACATCCAAATAATAAATAAAAATAATATGCGAAAGCAACACCCCCCATCTCCCCCCAGTGTTAGAACCCTTCACAAGTGCTACGGGTTGTTTCCACCTGACGATAGCCATACATGTACGTACAAATTATTCAATGTATAACAAAATTGGTGTTGTTGCTGCTGTTGTTGTTGTTGCTGCTGTTGTTGTTGTTGTTGCTACTGCTGTGTTGTTGTTGTTGCTGTTGTTGTTGTTATTGCTATTGTTGTTGTTGCAGTTACTGTTGTTGTTTTTATTGCTGTTGTTGCTGCTGCTGTTATTATTGCTGTTGTTGTTGTTGCTGTTGTTATTGTTGTTGTTGCTGCTGTTGTTGTTGTTGTTGCTGTTGTTGTTGTTGTTGATGCTGTTGTTCTTGCTGCTGTTGTTGCTGTTATTGTTGTTGTTATTGCTGTTGTTATTGCTGTTGTTTTTGTTATTGCTGTTGTTGCTGCTATTGTTGCTGTTGTTGTTGTTATTGGTGCTGTTGGTGTTGTTATTGCTGTTGTTGCTGTTGTTATTGCTATTGTTGTTGTTGTTGATGCTGCTGTTGTTGTTGATGCTGTTGTTGCTGCTGTTGTTGATGTTGTTGTTGTTGCTGCTGCTGCTGCTGTTGTGGTTGTTGTTGCTGCTGTTGTTGTTGTTGCTGCTGTTGTTGTTGCTGCTGATATTGTTGCTGTTGCTGTTGTCTTGCTGCTGTTGTTCTTGCTGATATTGTTGCTGTTGCTGTTGTTCTTGCTGCTGTTGTTCTTGCTGCTGTTGTTCTTGCTGTTGTTGTTATTGCTGTTGTTGTTGCTTTTGTTGTAAGTGCTGTTGTTGCTGCTGTTTTTGCTGTTGCTGTTGCTGTTTCTGTTGTTGCTGCTGCTGTTATCATTGCTGTTGTTGTTGTTGTTGCTGTTGTTATTGTTGTTGTTGCTGCTGTTGTTGTTGTTGTTGCTGTTGCTGTTGTTGTTGATGCTGTTGTTCTTGCTGCTGTAGTTGCTGTTGTTGTTGTTGTTATTGCTGTTGTTGCTGCTATTGTTGCTGTAGTTGTTGTTATTGGTGTTGTTGGTGTTGTTGTTGCTGCTGTTGTTGTTGCTGTTGCTGTTTTTGTTGCTGCTGTTGTTGCTGTTGTTGTTGTTATTGCTGTTGTTGTTATTGGTGTTGTTGCTGTTGATATTGCTGTTGTTGTGTTTGTTGTTGCTGCTGCTGTTGTTGTTGTTGCTGCTGTTGTTGTTGTTGCTGCTGTTGTTGTTGCTGTTGCTGTTGTTGCACTTGATGATATTGTTGCTGCTGTTGTTGTTGTTGCTGCTGTTGTTGTTGTGCTGCTGTTGTTGTTGTTGCTGCTGTTGTTGTTGTTGCTGCTGTTGTTGTTGCTGTTGCTGTTGTTGCACTTGCTGTTATTGCTATTGTTGTTGTTGTTGTTGCTGCTGTTGTTGTTGTTGCTGCTGTTGTTGTTGTTGTTGCTGCTGTTGTTGTTGCTGTTGCTGCTGTTGTTCTTGCTGCTATTGTTGTTGTTATTGCTGTTGTTGTTATTGCTGTTGTTGTTGCTATAGTTTTTGTTATTGTTGTTGTTGCTGCTATTGTTGATGTTGTTGTTGTTATTGGTATTGTTGCTGTTGTTATTGCTGTTGTTGCTGTTGTTATTGCTATTGTTGTTGTTGTTGCTGCTGCTTTTGTTGTTGATGCTGTTGTTGCTGCTGTTGTTGATGTTGTTGTTGTTGTTGTTGCTGCTGCTGTTGTTGTTGCTGCTGTTGTTGCTGCTGCTGTTGATGTTGTTGTTGCTGTTGCTGATGTTGTTGTTGTTGCTGCTGCTGCTGTTGTGGTTGTTGTTGCTGCTGTTGTTGTTGTTGTTGTTGCTGTTGTTGTTGTTGCTGCTGTTGTTGTTGCTGCTGATATTGTTGCTGTTGCTGTTGTCTTGCTGCTGTTGTTCTTGCTGATATTATTGCTGTTGCTGTTGTTCTTGCTGCTGTTGTTCTTGCTGCCGTTGTTCTTGCTGTTGTTGTTGTTATTGCTGTTGTTGTTGCTGCTGCTGTTGTTGTTGCTGCTGTTGTTGTTGTATTTGTTGCTGTTGTTGTTGTTGTTGTTGCTATAGCTGCTATTGTTGTTGTTGTTGTTGTATTTTGTTGTTTTTGTTTTTATGCTGATTTTAGTTTCTATTCCAGTCGCTACATTCATGAATGAAATAGATCAGACTTCTGAATCAACATGGTGAATGTGGTAGTGAGTTTGTGACTAATCGATACTACTTGGATGTTATGTTCCACATTGTTCCGATCCAACAGCTCATCATCACAACAGCTCATCTTCACAAAAAACAATCACAACCAGCGGCCATTGGCGGAAGCTCGTGATAATCGAATCCCAAGCACACACTTATCTCCCTTTGAACTGTTTGGATGGAGAGAAATAGAAATGGAAGTGGGGGGGGGGGGGGGTAAATTTAACACAATTAACTGGTAGGAACAAATCGCCCAGCATGGACATGAGTTGCAGTGCCACTAGACAGACAATTTCTTTTGCCTAGTTTTCTTCCCACATAAACTTTGGCTGTTCGGGTAAAAGGGGTGGGGTGGGGGGGGTGATTAGAGTCTTAACTTGACTTCATTTTGTGACTCTAGTTACACCAATCTGAGAACCTGTTCCAGTTACACCAATCTGAGAACCTGTTCCAGTTACACCAATCTGAGAACCTGTTCCAGTTACACCAATCTGAGAACCTGTTCCAGTTACACCAATCTGAGAACCTGTTCCACTTACACCAATCTGAGAACCTGTTCCAACAGGGAATAATTTAACACGATATTCAATAATAACAGGGGGTGGGGGAGGGGAGGGAATGTAATCTTTTTATAAAGAATGTTTGGAAAGTAATGTTGAAGTAGACGCAACCGCGGTGATCAAAAACGGCTATCTGTATAAAACATAATCTGTAGTGACATTTTAATACAGTGGTTAGCACAATGCGTTTAATGGACACATTACGCTTTTGCTATGCACACATTTATTCTCGAATTAAATTTTAAAAGTTTTTCCTTTAAAACCATTGGTGCAGGTGTAGTGTTATATACATCTCATGCTGTATCAACAGCTTGTGAAGGGACTGTGTGACTACCACAACGCTCAGCCGCTTTTACTTCCAGAAGTCATGTACCCATTTGAAGCTAGGTAGAACTACACCAGAACCGGATAAAGCACCGTGTCTCCTCTCATCATGGATCGTACCCTCTCGTCCTCCTGTTTTTGTTGTTATTCTCAAGTTATATTTTGACAAGCCACACTCTACGATCATCCAGTGGGTCTTGGTTCTCTTTGAGAACCCCGTTATCTGTACAGCTTAAAACAAAAATATTTGATTGTTACGAACAGAACTGAAGCAACACTTTGTACTCCGCCCTTTTCCCACCACTTTTTTTCGGTTCGTTTTATATACATGATCAATAGTTTTGTTTGGTTGGTCACTAGTCAAGCCACTCGGCTGCTGCAACTATAAAGACATGATGCAGTACTAAAAGCACGTACTGTAGAGACAGTCTGACACTCAACGTGGGGTCAAAGGTCGCCTAGCAATAAGAACTTCTCTATGTTGGTGTAAGTTCCGGTTTATAAACCACAGCCGCCATGTTTTTGTTATCAGTACTGCTGTCTGTGTTGTAGATGTTGTTTACATACACAGTAATATAAATAATGCATGTCTGAAATAAATATTAATCAGATGTGTTCTTATAGGTTAGGCAAACAAGCGACAGCCTAGTACCCCCACTATCAATAATAGCCCCTTCCAGTACTTTTTATTATCTAATACAATTTTATCATGACCCCGATGATACTATAATATCCAAAAATACCCTACATAAGACCCCAAACACATAAGAACGTCTCTGACGCAAGCATAGATCTGTCTGCATGTTCGCAGTCATGTGGGTGAGGCCACCCCCACACTTGTTAGGGTCCAGAACATTTTGATGGCCCCCTTCCCTTTGGAGATATTTTATTTTTCCTAATAATTGACTCCTTTTTCGACAGGAAAGGGGTCCATTTTGCTAAACTTTGTCAAGGTCTCTGCTGTGTACAAAGTATATTGGGAATAAAGAAAATAAACTGAGATCATTTGAAGGCCATAACATTTTATAAAATACGTGTGCGGCCTATTTTATTTCCGGAAACCAAAACAATAATTTAAAAAACAAAATTGCACCCTTTCCCATCTCCACCAATAATCTGAAAAACATTTTTTTTTGACAACTGTGTTTCACAGGACGAGAAAAGGGAGAGAAGAGGGACGGAGGGGAGGGGGAGAAACTGAGGGTGGGAGAAGTGGGAGAGACTTGGGGGAGAGAAATGTGCTGGGAACTATTGATTCAAACTGCCTGTTGTAAAAAGTGATTAAAAAATCCACAAGGAAATAGCCTCAACCCCATTGTGTTTTTGGCCCTCAACTGTAGAACACTGGAACGTGCAAGACAATGATAGTTTAGGTTTTGTCTCTTTATAAACTATGTTTGGAGATATGTATGTTTATTTGTTTGTAGTATGTAGGCATGTTTGCTGATATTTGATCTGAATATGTCTGTGAGCATGCATCTAAGTATTAAGTCTGTAGTTTATGATTACATATTTTGAGTATTTATGTATACATGAAATTTTTTATATAGGTCATTAAGGATATATTGATGTAGGAATATATTAGTATTTTGTATGTAGGTTTATACGCATTTAGGTATAAACGCAAGTATGCATATATTTATGTATGTAGTATGTAGGAATATATGTTTGTTGGTATATAGGTATGTATTAATTACCTTATGGTGTGTATGTTTGTTGGTATATATGTATGTATTAATTATGGTGTGTATGTTTGTTGGTATATATGATTGCATTAATTATGGTGTGTATGTTTGTTGGTATATAGGTATGTATTAATTATGGTGTGTATGTTTGTTGGTATATACGTGTGTATTTATTATGGTGTGTATGTTTGTTTGTATATATGTGTGTATTAATTATGGTGTGCATGTTTGTTGGTATATATGTGTGTATTAATTATGGTGTGTATGTTTGTTGGTATATATGTATGTATTAATTATGGTGTGTATGTTTGTTGGTATATACGTATGTATTAATTATGGTGTGTATGTTTGTTGGTATATACGTATGTATTAATTATGGTGTGTATGTTTGTTGGTATATATGTATGTATTAATTATGGTGTGTATGTTTGTTTATGGGTGTAGCTTGTCACGTATAAATGTCTAGTTGTTCTATGCCTGTTCGTTTCTATTTAATTTGTGAGTGTCTGTCTGTGTATATGTCAATTGTGAGTGTCTGTCTTTGTATATGTCAATTGTGTCTGTTTGTGTATATATGAATTGAAATTGTAAGTGTGTATATTACGAAAAATGGTCCTTTAAGGTTTTAAAGGTATCACTACTGCGTCAGTTCTGTGGTGAACTTAATATACTCCCAGTCTCTAATAGTGTCATAGGCTCTCAGGACTACACCACACCATACAATTTGACCAGCATCGAATCAACCAATACTGACATTAACTGGGATAAATTGTCTAGTGAATGAGCCAATCAGTTTGAAACTGAGGCAATCATAAAGCGGTAAGACTTTCAATGGGTCCGCTGCAAGAATGACAGTTGATAGTTTTCAGAATAAACTCGGTGTTGTTTTTAGGTTCTTAGCCTTTGGTCCCAATGAAACGCAAACACTAAAGGGTGTCACGCCATTATAAGTGCCTAGACTTTAGTTACAAGCTAATGAACATCACAATGTGCAGAGAGTCACTGTAGTGCATTGAAAGTTTTACAGCAGTGACGTTACTAGAGTGGGTGTGACGGTGGGATTGACTCGACATCTATCTTACTTAAATTTTTTTAGCTCGAGTTGGGGGGGGGGTGCATATTTTGTGTCCGCCCCTGGCCTCGCTAATTCTAGTTATTTAACTTGTACCGTAGATTAAATAATAAATTGTAAATCCATTACCTGATCGTTCTTAGCAATCGTCACTTGCAACAGTCTACCAATGATAAAGAAAGTCCCAAATAAAACCATTGTGTTTTCGCTGTCTTACGCCTGCTTTAGTTCTATTGTATTCAAGAAACCAGTGTCGTATAGCTATTATAAAAAAATACGTTTAGTTATTCCATACACTCTTATTTTCAAAACCCTGAAATATAAACAAAAATAACACTTAAAAATTGAGCAGAAAGTATGGCATAATATAAAATATATTTCCACTCTCTAGGGAAAGTGAGTTCCGGTGATTTCTTTACGTTAAAAGAAACGATATCTTTATAATGGGATTAAATCGATATTTAACAAACATTGACATTTTTAAAGTATTTTATATTTATACTATACAGCGAAGTGAAAACAACGAGACATCTTCTGACATCTACAATACATACAACTGAAATACAATACATACCAAATACTAAATCACAGAATAGTACCAACTAGTACAAAGTACTAAATCACAGAATAGTATCAACTAATACAAAGTACTAAATCACAGAATAGTACCAACTAATACAAAGTACTAAATCACAGTATAGTACCAACTAATACAAAGTACTAAATCACAGTATAGTACCAACTAATACAAAGTACTAAATCACAGAATAGTACCAACAAATACAAAGTACTAAATCACAGAATAGTACCAACTAATACAAAGTACTAAATCACAGGATAGTACCAACTAATACAAAGTACTAAATCACAGAATAGTACCAACTAATACAAAGTACTAAATCACAGGATAGTACCAACTAATACAAAGTACTAAATCACAGAAAAGTGCTAACTGATACCAAGTATGTTCAACCTTAATTTCTTGAAATCCAAACTATTACAACCGAACAAAATGAAATAAAACCTAACGAATTCTGGAAGACACTGTGACCATCTTAGTCAAACGAATCAATGTCGTGCTGGCACTGGGCGAGTGAGAGCAGGGGGTAGGGTGATCATTCTGCTAACGGTAACCACAGTGACACAAGGAGTCCAAGCCGAGGAGAAATTCAATGTCCACTCTCTCTCTCTCTCTCTTTTTCTGTCCACCTCCCCCTTCCCCAGCCACGCTTTTCTTTGAAACCGTCGTTGCCAAGGTGACAATTTCAACCCAAATTCTCCGAGGAATTCATCTGGAAACCAAGATATTTTTGCAACACAACATTCTTAATTTTTTCCGTCTATATAAAATAATAAAAGAAAATATATTATTCTTTGATTTTTTGACAAAACTCTCTAACCTTGAATGTCTTAGTGAAGAATGATGTCATACTCTTAATGCCGCCTGTGCTAAGGAAGACATATTTTTTTATAAGCCTATAACCTAGAGTCTCCACCGTAGTGCCTACCGCGACCCAGTACAGACAAACCGAACCCTTAATATATGTCACGCCTCGAGGAATGATAAAATATATGTGGATCATACAATCACATCTATCTGAGACTGTAATGTAGAGCCAATTTTACATCTTTACCATAGTCAACATTGCAAAGGCAATGGAGGCACCTGGTAGGTATTGGGGTCACGAACACACTGCCGGGTTCAACATATCTGTGGTATCACGGTGTAGCCCATGAGTAGTGTCACAGAGTGACAGTGTATATGTACGTGTAGCCCATGAGTGGTGTCACAGAGTGACTGTGTATGTGTACGTGCAGCCCATGAGTGGTGTCACAGAGTGACTGTGTATGTGTACGTGCAGCCCATGAGTGGTGTCACAGAGTGACTGTGTATGTGTACGTGCAGCCCATGAGTGGTGTCACAGAGTGACTGTGTATGTGTACGTGCAGCCCATGAGTGGTGTCACAGAGTGACTGGGTATGTGTACGTGCAGCCCATGAGTAGTGTCACAGAGTGACTGTGTATGTGTACGTGCAGCCCATGAGTAGTGTCACAGAGTGACTGTGTATGTGTACGTGCAGCCCATGAGTAGTGTCACAGAGTGACTGTGTATGTGTACGTGCAGCCCATGAGTAGTGTCACAGAGTGACTGTGTATGTGTACGTGCAGCCCATGAGTAGTGTCACAGAGTGACTGGGTATGTGTACGTGCAGCCCATGAGTAGTGTCACAGAGTGACTGTGTATGTGTACGTGCAGCCCATGAGTAGTGTCACAGAGTGACTGTGTATGTGTACGTGCAGCCCATGAGTAGTGTCACAGAGTGACAGTGTATGTGTACGTGGTAGCCCATGAGTAGTGTCACAGAGTGACTGTGTATGTGTACGTGTAGCCCATGAGTAGCGTCACAGAGTGACAGTGTATGTATACGTGGTAGCCCATGAGTAGTGTCACAGAGTGACTGTGTATGTGTACGTGTAGCCCATGAGTAGTGTCACAGAGTGACTGTGTATGTGTACGTGTAGCCCATGAGTAGTGTCACAGAGTGACTGTGTATGTGTACGTGTAGCCCATGAGTAGTGTCACAGAGTGACTGTGTATGTGTACGTGTAGCCCATGAGTTGTGTCACAGAGTGACTGTGTATGTGTACGTATAGCCCATGAGTAGTGTCACAGAGTGACTATGAACGGCCATGTGTGTTTATGATTGTTGTGCATGCACGGCTGCACATTAGTACGATTGGTCAGGGGAGAGAATCAGTGGTTGAGGTGACAGAATGAGTTCAAGGAACACGTGCGTTGGTGTGTGTATAGTGATCGAGTGAACATGTAGTAATAGCTGATGACCAACTTTTCTAAGAGTAGTTCACTAGAAGGAATAGGTGAATAAGTGCTTTATGTCAGTGGTCCTCAGCCCACGGGTCGCAGACCGGTACTGTTCGTGGACCAAATGATACTGGACCACCAAAGAAACGTTAAATTATGTCCCTTTTCTACGTACTGGAGTGAATTTCTATCGGGATATTGCGACAACCCCCCCCCCCCGACCAGGGCTGCGGTGAAATCATCAAACGTCGACTGGTCCGCGGCGAGAAAAGGTTGGGGACCACTGGTTTATGGGAAAGCTGTAGATGAAATGTTTGATTCAAGTGTTTGATTGAAGACTTGATTCAAGTGTGTGATTGAAGACTTGATTCAAGTGTGTGATTGAAGACTTGATTCAAGTGTGTGATTTAAGACTTGATTCAAGTGTGTGATTGAAGACTTGATTCAAGTGTGTGATTGAAGACTTGATTCAAGTGTGTGATTGAAGACTTGATTCAAGTGTGTGATTGAAGACTTTATTCAAGTGTGTGATTGAAGACTTTATTCAAGTGTGTGATTGAAGACTTGATTCAAGTGTGTGATTGAAGACTTGATTCAAGTGTTTGATTGAAGACTTGATTCAAGTGTGTGATTGAAGATTTGATTCAAGTGTGTGATTGAAGACTTGATTCAAGTGTGTGATTGAAGACTTGATTCAAGTGTGTGATAGAAGACTTGATTCAAGTGTGTGATTGAAGACTTATTGTATTATATATCGAGTTGGAGTCATTGTTAATTGTCACATACTGAGTTTATTAAAATACCGCTAGACACGTGTGCTCGTGACAGTAATATTGTTTTTTGTATGTTTTTAAATCCCTGAAAGGGTGAGGTGTTCATCCTATGAACAAGTAATGGGATGATTATTGCACCCCCCACCCTGGCCGATAGTACAATGGTGATTGAGGCAACACGCAAGACTACCCAGCCAATCACGAGTTTTGTAACAAATCTGCCCAATGTGTACATAGGATCCTAACATGTTTTTGCCAAGGTAATACAAAACAACTTTTACTTTAAATTGAATAAATTTCAGTTTAAATTAGACTGAGATGTGACATTATATTTTATACATAACAAATAAACAAACACCCTGCAACATTTATCAAAAAAAAAAAGAGACCATGCTGCTTCTGATTCAGTAATATTCCTTTAATATATTTAAAGACCATGCTGATTCTGATTCAGTAATATTCCTTTAATATATTTAAAGACCAAGCTGCTTCTGATTCAGTAATATTCCTTTAATATATTTTCAAGTCTGTAAAGAATAAAAACAATATTCTAGAGTTATTCAGCAGATGGATGGTTTCACAAATAAAAATACCAAGACCATAGGACTGAACCCTTTGTACTAGTAACAAATAATAATTAGTTCATCGGTTGAAACTGTACATTTTACAAAAAACAACAATAAAGATTAAAAAATATAAAAACTTATAAGTCTTGGGTTCAAAATACATTCTTGTATCCTTGTTATTAGGTCTAATAAAAAAAAATGTAATTGATCCACTTTTTAATGACATGTATGTTTCCTATTAAACAATCTTTCAGTATTTTACTTCCACTGTATTCATGTTTCATAAAAGTTAATTGAACAATGAATGTTTTAAATGTTTTAAAAATAATACAAATAAATGGAACCAAAATAGTTCAACCAGGTAGCAAGAGAAAATATTGTTATCACCTTTGACACTAAAACCCAAAGTGACCAAAAGTCAATTTTAGAATAAACCAAAAAGAAAATATTTCAGCAAAACTCTGACAAAAAGAACATAAAAAAATGAAAATGTGAAATAAAAAGGAAAAATTAAAAAAAGTTAATTTCCTCCAGATTTCTAATACTGTACCAGACACCATTTAGAAAGTTGGTAAGGAGAAAAAGACTAGTTGGGGAAAATACACTACATGAGATCAATGGGAAATTAATATACCGAAATATTTTATTGCTTTTTTTTTTGGGCTCAAATTTACTTTGACTAGCTTAATGTGTTAAAAAAACATCAACCAAGAAAATACAGGAAGTAAAGGAAAAAAATGAAATGTCAACCTCAAAAAGTCTCAAATCATCAAATAATGTCTGAACAAAACTCAGTGTATTTTACGACTTTTTTTTTTGGTCATTCTGCTTACATTGAAAAACACAATATTTTTAAAAAAATGTATTTGGCCTACTAATAGTATTACTAAATGGAGACACTGAGGGGGGAGGTGAATTAGGGAGGGAGAGATATTGCACTGTGCGGCAACTTGATTGGAAACTATATCCAGTAGTAAAATATCATGTCATTAACAGGGATTGAACCCACATCTATATAGGAAAGCAGTAAGCTTTGCTGATGACCTCACAGTAGCACAATAAATGAAAATTTCATTGAATTAAAAAATGTTTGTAAAAGTTTGTTTTTTAATAAATGAAACATTTACTAAGAAATTTTTTTTTATAAACATTAGATTTTTCAATGCAACACTTGAAGACAGCATTTATTTTGATGTGTGTGATTATTTGTTCTTTGTTATTATATCACATCCATTGACGAGTAAAGTCCACATTTTTATTCTGAAGAGTACATCGTAGATGAGATTCAGCAGAAGTTTTAAAAAGAAAACCAAATATTTACAAGAAAATACTAAATCAAATAAAAAAAATGTTCAATGCAAATGAAAAGAAAAAAAATAAACAAATAAGTAAACAAGAGATAAATAACGTAAAGCCTCCACCATTGTTCTAATTCCACGACTTGTAAAGTTCCGCACAAGGGAATTTCACTGAATCCAAAAAAAAAAAATTTACATATGCACATTTAAATTTGTTGCAAATGTAATTATACGACTTCTCTTTTTGTTTAATATAATACAAGATAATGTAATACAGTACAAGTATATATAGATATATATTACACAGCTGGTCTAGGCTAGACTGAGGCTACAAGATGATACTAGATAAATATACATCTTTATATACAACAATATCTGCACCAACATTCATGCATGTAAAAAAAATGTTAAAAAAACAACACTCATAGATTCTCAGTACAGTAATGACCTGATTCTTTAGTTCAGTAATGACCTGATTGATTCTTTAGTTCAGTAATGACCTGATTCTTTAGTTCAGTAATGACCTGATTCTTTAGTTCATTATAATAAAATGTCATTGTGAGATTTATATACATTATAGCTCTACTGCAGTGTCTCCCAAACTTTTGACATATTGTTTTTACGGTCATGATTTCCCTTGTCACTTTATGTTCTCAGCCCACTGCAGTGCATATGCCCGCCAAACTCTTTGCGTATCCACTGGGGTACATGTACCACACTTTGGGAAACACTGTTCTACTGCTATATAAGACAACTATCTGATAGATACTGCAAGATGAGACAACTATCTGATAGATAGTATTGATATTGTCATCAGGGGATGTAATTATGACCTTCCTCACTCAAAAAGTCTGATAAAATAAAACTTTCTACAAAATGACAGCAATAGCCCTAGAGTTAATAAAAGGAGTTCATATGTTATGAACACTGTGAGAGTGGGTGGTATTCAGTTAAGTAGAAGTAAGAGTTAAATCATGTGCATTATTCAAAAACAACACACCTTCAGTGGGAAAAGGTTTTTCTGTAAATTATGGTCATGGTACTGTGATCTACCTTTTTGCTTGATATGTGTCATGAGCCTCTATAGTTGAGTGTAGTCCATACTTATGTGGTTGTGCACATTATGTAATTATGGGTAACATCATTACCAAGACAGTATTTAAACAGTCCTAGCAGGTAAATATTTAATGGTGGTAGTAAGACAAGATATAACAATTACTCCCTAAAGAAAAGGAAGAGAAGTCAATCTAAACGAAAGTGACAGTGTGGTTGGAAAAGTGAAGAAGACTGTAAATTAAATTGTGATTACAGTTGACAGACAGCTCCAGTTTAAATAGATTTAATAGAGTTAGCCTTAAAGGTAATGGTACAACATGGATAACTCCAATTAAGTGCCTAAAATCCTGAATGATGTGATCCATTACTTCTCAACAACACAGTTAACTTGACAGTGTTAGTGCATAGACAATGATGCTCCACGTGATACAATATGGACAAAGTGAAATAAGTGACTAAATAGTTTTAACAATGTATATATACTAATATACCTCCTATGAGTGCGATAAAGCAGGATACATAGACAAAACCATGACCTGTTCAAACTCTGATGGTAGCTGCTACTGTGTGTAAAAAGAAACAAATTATTTTATCATGTGCTAAACCAAACATTCCATTTTGATAAGGATGGGGGTGATGAATTTTCCGCTATTATTTGTCCCGCATGGCCCTCTAGGGGGTAAGAAAACATAACTTTACTTGACGATAAAATTCAAACCCAAATGAAGTAATGATTTGTTTGAATCATCATTGTTATTAGATTATGCATTTTATTTTACGTACTTTTTAACATAAATGACTGAATTATAAAAAGTTGTTAAAGGATTTCATACATTGGTGTCAAAGAAAACACAAAAATAGTTAAAATTATAAACAATATAAATAATTAAAATTTTTAAAAATAATTATACACCAAATTACAAATCTTTTTCAACATAAACATATTTCTTTATACAAAATGTTTTCTTTAACAAAGTAATTACATTTTAATGAAAAATTAAACTCAAATCTAAAACATTCAACCTAACCGGTGTTATTTTGATCTGATATGTGTTCTAACAACTGTTAAGACACCTACTTATGCATTGAACACATTAGGAAGATAATGCTTAAACTGACATAATCAACAACATACAAGATCCCTAGCTAATAAGTCAAATACGCAAACTTCTTAAGATAATGAACTTATACATGTATTTATAGAAAAAAAGAAAATGTTTATTTTTTAACTGATCCAGTTAACATTAAAATGACAACTGTATTCAATTCAAAAGAATGTTGTTTTGGTCTTTGTGAGAATTTTTGTACACAAGATATTTTTTTATTTATGTAGCTTGAGCTATTGTCTACACACTTTTTTTTTTACTCTAAACAATCATATTTGAAATTAAGATAAGAAATCTATTTTTTTCCTAATATCATTTCTAGCAGCATCATAAATGGCCACAAATAAAATAAAACAGAAAAACTAAAAGAAAAAATACATCTACCTCATGATTTAGGTTTTTAAAAGATCAATTAAACTAATTCCAAGTGATGCTTAATTAGTTTACATCACTGATTTCTTTTGGCACTTAAAGTGACTTCAAACAAAAGTCACTCTAATGTAAGAAACAAAAAGAAAATATTAAAAAAAAAAACAATAAAATGACAATAACTATTATCAATAATTGAAAGAATGTTAAAACTGAATCTGGCAACCTGGTGGATTTCTTTAACGTAAAACAAAATAAATAGATCACAAAATTAAAATGATATGCAGAAAAATTGTCGGAAAACTGTTTGATTCACAATAAATGTGTAAGTCGCTAAATTGCCTCAATAATTGACTCAAGCACAAAATAGAATATACTATAATGAATTAATTTTTCTGTGTAATAAGAAATATTTCTATACAAAATTTGTTTAGGCTGTTTTTGCAATAGTAGTTTGCAATGATAAGATATTTTAACTGTTTCATTATGAAAACTAAATTATTTGATTCCAGATCCTGTTATTCTAGTGATAAATATTAAAAAAGTAAAATTAACTTCTCATTAATCATATGAAAATCAGAACGAAAAAATGTTTCTACAGTAATGCTACATTACATAATAATGAGAGATGATAAAAATGATTAACTTAAATTTCAAAACAGAAATCAAAATTATGAGCCAAAAATTGAAAAGTAAATAATGAAATCTAATTCATTGTCTTGGTTCAAGTTTATTGATCTTTATACATGTAAATTGTATATAATCTGATAGACAGAAACCCCTTAATTAATTGTATAGGTCTTACCCTCATCTGTAACTAGATAAAAAAAAATGAGCACTGGCACAATCATAAAAAAATTAGCTGGGACAAAATGACAAACCAAAATATATATATTTTAATTTTAAATAATTATTCATAAAAATACTTATTTTACCATATTTGACAAATATTTGCTAAAGTCTTCTGACAAGTTGTATTTTTCTTTTAATGTGACATCTTAAAACTTACTTCATTCATGTTAACTCTCAACCATTGTTCATTTTCAGCCATTTTTTAAGCTGATTGCAGGGTGTTTTGTAAAACTAAACATTTTTCATTATCTTATAAGCTACCTAGTGATGTTATACATCACTGAATTCAGAAATGAATAAGCTATTTAATGATATAAAACTTTTTATATTATAGAAATTTTTAATTTTGTAAAATTATAGTGTAAATGATTTTTTTATTATTTTTTTTTTAACCAAAAATACAAATACATCACAAACAGTAAGAATAAAAAAAGTATGAAGAATTTAAACAAAATCTTTATTATTTACATAAACATTATTCATTTATACAACACATAAACAAATTTGACTAAAAATTTGGATACCATAGAAAATGGAAAAAAATAAAAAAAAATAAGGACTGATGCCTCTAGTGAGAAAAAGACATATAATTCCTCACACAATAAGTACAATGTTAGACTAGACAAAATTGATCATTAAAATGTATATATTATTATTATAAGTGACAGGAAACACATTTAAATTGCGAATTGATAATTACTTTAAATGTTATTTATGATAAAGTAAAAGACAATTTCAGTCATCTTGAAAACATAAGAATGTATCACATGCAGAACATTTAGTTCTTGTTTTCTTTCAAGTTTATAAAGAGAAAAACATAACTTACAGTTTTTCTTCCTTGAAGGAACCATTACTGGCAAAATAGAGATGATTAAGTCTATTTTATATGCTAGTCGCGGGTCGAACTCCCATCTAAGTCATCAACTTTCCTAACTGTCTAATTAACTTATTGTGTAATCTTAACTGACTATATCTTAAGTCACCATTAATCACACATAATATCTTGATTTTGTATTCCTCCAGTCTTGAAAAAGAATCATAACTACTGACCCTAGCAATATCAAATCGTAAAATGAAAAACAAAAGTTTTCCATCCATTTATTTGTTTTTCTAAGCATATTATATTTATTTAAAAGTTGATCACTTATCGTCTACCCTCCAATATAATATTATAATCCTTGACTAAAAGTAGTTGTCTTACTTCTAATTTTCAAAAGTCCCATTTTTTATTTCTTCTCGATGACTGAATCAAAAGTTAATTAGGCTTATAGTGCATTTGTATGAAACCAAACCGCATACCAAGTTTTGTTATCCCTCCACTGCATTGTTAAAGCCTTGCTTCCTAACCTTATTTTCTCATATCACCCCTCTTTTGAAGTCTTCGTTCCCATTGTTATTACATTTTTTAATCCAGTATGGACACTCTTTTCTAGTAGTCAAAATGAGTACCACAGGCTAAATATCAATTACTCGAATAGACTCTTTGGCCAAAATTAAAAACTGAGTATAAATTGCCTCCAAAAACAAACGATGAGCCTTGTGTTTAATAATGGACGATACTAAATTCATTACAACTCCCATAAAAACTAATCTAAATGGTGACAGATGTTTCACACTTACCCAAATAAACATCAAAACCATATGCATTTGACAGTAACAGAATCCACGAGTACCCATAATTTCATCCCCCACTTAGTTGGTTTATTCGAATATAATTATCTGAAAATGAATATCTTCTTGTTGTCAATCATTATATTCATCGTAAATTGAAATATTAGTGTCCAGGCTGGTAGCAATTTCCATGCATTTTCTAATTAAAATCAAATAAAATCCATAACTTTAGTCAATTTATCCTGATGCCTTTTCGGTAGGCTTTGCAAGTTTGAAATTCAAAACCGAGATGTATTTGTATCAAAACGGGTTAGGTCATAAAGGCTCTCTTACCGATAGTCCATTGAATAAACTCCATTTCAATCCAAGACTCGAACATTTGAGCTTTGATCATTCCCATGTACATTAAAAGTCCAATAAATCAGCAAATTCTCTTTTCTTCACCCACGATCTTATCCAGTATTTTTGTACATGGCATGGTATTAGTTGGTCTTAATAAATATAGCATTCTGATGAGTCGTGTAGCATAGCGTTCTCTGACTAAAGCTGGAAGTAAAAAACAGAGAAAATGATGAGGAGTCAGATACTTTATGTCTGTCTTGTGTTATAAATGACTCTGAAAAATGAGCTGCAGGAAGCCCTTTGAGGTTGATGGAAGGGTAAGTTACATCAGGAGGTCCAGAATCTTGGTCATTAGTAACTCAAACATAAAATATGCGAGTAACATTAGAAAATTCTTTTTTAAAATGAAACAATGATATTTTTTTGTTAAAAATTTATATCCAACTAAAATATTCAGTAATGAAATTAGCCATTATAAAATTGCTGAATCATTTCTTTTGTTTTGCCCAACAATGTGGCAAAAACATTAACGATCATCATACTCAATGTAGAACAAAATAAAGTTACATTTACTGGTATGGCCCTAAACAAACATGTAACTATAAATGAATGAGTGGTAAATGTACCTTTAACTATAGCAAATAGTTAAACCAATTGTAATTTTGGTAAATGATGTGATACCCATAATATATTCTACTTACGAATTTAACATATTAACAACAATAATAAAGTAAGCCTGGAAAAATTGCCATATGTAAGCGCTTAAATGCTTGGCCATTATCACATCAATGTTTACCTTCCATTGTTGACATGTTTAGTGGAAAATCGATGCATATTTTCAAATTTCACTGACTTCTTCTTCTTCCTCTTCAAGCCAAACTTCATCCTCACTTGAAATATAGTCATTTTCATCGTCGGAAGATGAATTTATATCCATAATTCTTTAAAAAATTGAGACGCGCAATAAAAACAGGACTGCCATAGTAAGTGACAAAATGATAAATGATCCAATTATCCGTGAAGTTTGTGGACGCGAAACACCAGACTTTTATTTAATATTTTTTTTATTTAAAATGTAAAAAATGTGTAAAATGTTGTATTTTTTGCTAAAATATTCATTTTTTTATAACAAAACATAAAATAAATTGATCAAAAGTAAAAAATATAAAGAATTATAATGATAAAAAATCGCTGATCACCGGTGATCTAAAAAAGCCAATGCTACTTATTTTGTTGAGAGTTAATAGCTTTGTTTTGAAAGCTATAATGTATAAGAAAAAATTCATGAAACAGTAAATCATGTCACAGGCAAAAAAAAGTAACTCCTAGAAATATTTGTTTTCTGGTATAAAAAATTGTTATAAAAAATATGATACTGGATAAGTCAAAATGGTGGATCTAATATAAATGCATAATTAAAACAACAAAGAGAAAAAATGGCACTAAAGATCTATTGCTTTAGTCTTGCGGATGAAATAATCAAACTGAAAGTTTGATAAACAGAACACACAGTGGATTATATTACAAAGATATTAATATTAGTCAGACATTGTCCACAATGGTAAAAATAATATTTTCCCCAAAAAATAACTAAGAAACATCAACCCACTGCTTGCAGTAAGAATAATACACTTTTCAAGTATAGAATTAAACTGAATTTTTCAAGACTAACAATTGCTGGAAATATGACAATTCCAAAGTCTTGATAATTTGTAAAACTGTAATACAGACTAAGTTGAGAAACTAAAATGCAACTAAATTATTAAAATTTTCTAAGCATATAAATATCCAAATGCAGGCTAATTCAGTTTAAAGTATAAAATACATAAAGAGCTTAAAAGATTTGTAAAATTTCAGCAAACTTGAAAATTTTAATTTGTATCTAGTTTTATAAATGTTGTCTTTTTTTTCCCCCATTATCAATCCTTAGATTTGATAACATAAATATCTGGAGTTTGGACAACAGAACTTTTATTCTATAACATTACACAATAATTTATATTGGCTATTTATGACCCTATTAGCCAATAAACTAGTGCTAATAAACAAAGTGGCAATGATAAAAAAATAATCATACTGTATAATATGTTAACATTAAAAAATAATATACCTATTTTAATCTAAATCCACATAAGTTTAATGTAAAAAATGTCCAAAAGGAATTCTTTCAAACATAAGAATTAACAAAATACTGCACACAGAGCGTCAATCTGACTGATATGTTGCTAAACATAGCCACTTTTTTGACACACCAAGTGCCATTCTGACTGATATGTTGCCAAACATAGTCAGTAACTTAGACACACAAAGCAAAGGATCACATTTTCAATATACATTCAAATATGTACATCACAGGTAATAATCCATATATACAGACTTAGATTTTCATGAATTTATCTACAACCTGGCTCTATGAGAGCTTATAGAACACCAGGAATGATGGACAAAATACTTTAGAGTAAGTACTAAACTAGAAAGAAAACAGAATAAGAAAAAACTCTAATCTGCACAAAAATTCACAATAGTAATCACATAATATAAACTGTGAGCTTATTGCCTTTTTTGAATATAACCATAGGAACATTTCTAAGCACCAGTAATTACAAGTTATATTTGAACCAGAAATATTTACAAACTGAACTGGAAGGTAACAATTTGCAAAATATTTTTCTTAAAATTTTTTGATAATCACATTATATACTACTTTCAATTAACTTCAAAGATATTCCTGAGAAAATGATAAACTTTACAAAGGCCAAACAGTGTAACAAAATATTCTTCTTGCTGTTTGTCTAACCATGGAAACTGGATCACATCCAGTTGTGACTGAGGTAAGCAAGTTTTATCACCACAGAAAACAGAAAGTTAAAAACCTTAAACAAAATACAGTATGAACAAGAAGTATTGTACCAATACAAATGAACAAGAAGTATTGTACCAATACAAATGAACAAGAAGTATTGTACCAATACAAATGAACAATTCTGCTGACCAGCATTGAGTCTTTAGCCTAGATAGTTATACTTCCATCATATCGCCATGGTTACTGAACAGTAGCGCCATGGTTACTGAACAGTAGCGCCATGGTTACTAAACAGTAGCGCCATGGTTACTGAACAGTAGCGCCATGGTTACTGAATAGTAGCGCCATGGTTACTGAACAGTAGCGCCATGGTTACTGAACAGTAGAGCCATGGTTACTGAACAGAAATGTAAAGAATTTTGTCTTCATTCTAACTGGAAACCACAAGCTCAGTGCTATGAAAAAAAATATATATAAATGAAATGTACCACTAAATAGGAAGTTACTATTTCAATCAATGATTTAGTGTGTTGCATTTTTTTTTATCTAATCTATAAAAACTTATCAAACATGTGAACAATAAATGTTTGGTGATGTTACCATGTATAATAAATCAATAATTCAGATAATTATAATTCTACAGATCCCCTGGTTGATTCAGTATAAACATGGATGAAATATAATTATATTATAACACTGAACATGATAGACAACAATGAATAACTATACTAGATTATTTCTTGTGTACATTGAATCATAGGAAAAGAGATATGGGATATCTTTCATCACTACGAAAAAAATGAAAATCACAAACTAAAACATTAATTTACTATTTTAAATTTAAGCAAGCATTTATTCTGGAAAGTTTGGTACAATTGTAAAAAAAATACTTTTATTCAAGAAGCCGCAAGTTTTTAATAACTGATCCTGGTTTACAGGCTGAATCAGATTTTATTTTTTTAAATATGCTTTGAACTTTTATTCTGATTACAAGAAACATTCTTAAACTCAGCAGTACATTTTACTGGAGACCTCCTTTAAACAATAAATATTCCACATTACCTCTAACATTATTTAATAAAGAATACCCAAATGTTTTCAATGTTTATATATATATTAATAGCAATAGATCCTGGATGAATAAATATGTATACAGTCACTCATATCCTGTCTTTCAAAAATAGCATTGATTACAGCCTAAGACAGATTTCTCTTTATCCTTAATTCACCTGGAGACAAAACCATTTTATGCAAAAAATTCAAATAAATACATTACAGCCACAAGTCAAATAAATACATTACATCCGCCACTGTTGGTGGGCTTTGAAGAGAGTTGTGACCGTGAGCTATTGCATTCCTGTTGTGGGATTGACCTCAGTTTAATGCTGTTGTTATGCAACTTCTTATTCAAAGAGAGCACAGAATGGTGATTCTTAGAATTCTTCGTCTAGTCAGATCCCTTCAAAGCTATAATGAGCTACAATAACAAACAGAAGATGAATAATTAGTCTAAGTAGTATAAAACATGACATTTTTCTTGACTTTACTTTATGAACAAATACAAATCAAGGAGCTATAAACCTTATCATTGGTGAATTTTCCATAACCGGTGTATTGTTTTTAGTTCTAGGCATTTGATCCTCATCAGTTTCTGATACATCTCCACCAGGCACTGGACTCTTCTAAGTGAACAAAGATGCAATAAATTAAATGGAGTTCTCACAAGTAGAAAACTTTCAAATAAACATATAAACTATGATGCTAAATAAACATATAAACTATGATGCTAAATAAACATATAAACTATGATGCTAAATAAACATATAAACTATGATGCTAAATAAACATATAAACTATGATGCTAAATAAACATATAAACTATGATGCTAAATAAACATATAAACTATGATGCTAAATCAAATTTCTCAAAGACAATCATCACAGAGATTCTCGATAATGCTTTTATTACTAGACTACATTGTAATCAAACAGTACCAAATCAAAATTTAAAAATGTAACAAATAGACATAATAAGCATTATTGAAATAAAAAATTACTATTTTATTGGGTGAAGACTAAAATCAAGTATTGCAATTTCTTTATTTAGTTCATACATATGCTTTATTTATTTACTAAAAGCAAATAAAAGCTACAAACAGCTAGTGTATTAATACACATCCTATAAAAGCTACAAACAGTTAGTGTATTCATAAAATTAAGCTACCTTTTAACATTGTAAATTTCATTTTTTTTTTTTTTGGTTTTTAAAATTTTCTTTGAGTAATTAAAGATTCAATATACATTAGTAAATTAGTCAGACTTGCATGTACTTTTTCCAAGTCTATAATTATTTTATGAAACAATAGTAAGTGGATATTGTTCTTCTGCCAGTACCATCCTGAGAGGATGTTCAAACCTACTAAACAATTGAAATGCAATTTTTATTTCATTAGTTATTAGCTAACATTAGATTCCATTTAAGCACTGTCATACCTTCTAATCCAAACACCCTAAAATGTATGCATTTTAAATCTTAATACTAATAGTTATAAAATTTAGCACAAGAGTCTAAACTTTTCTTTGGAATTCATATGTCCAGCCCACAAGCCTATCTCATTATTCAAGAAATTTCTTCAGGGATTGAAAAGAGTGTCGATTTTGTTACTTCTGACATCATACACCAGCATTGACTGCATCATCAATAAGCAGCGACTGCATCATACACCAGCATTGACTGCATCATACACCAGCAGTGACTGCATCATACACCAGCAGCCACTGCATCATACACCAGCAGCCACTGCATCATCGACCAGCAGGAACTGCATCATACACAAGCAGCAACTGCATCATAAACCAGCTGTGACTGCATCATTGATTAGTAGAGACTGCCAAAACCCCAGCTGAGACTGCATCAATCACCAGCAACTGTTCCATGGGAAAGATTTAGATATTTCTTGTATTCTGAAACCAGTCTTTGTTGCTGTGACATCAGCATTAGGAACAAATTATCTCTGTGAGTTAACATTTTCAAAAATCAAGTGTGTTAAGTTCACACATCCTACAAGATTGGCTGATCTACATTTGAAAGCATTTCTCTTGATTGGATGTAGCTATTCCTAACCAATCATTAATATCCTGAAAGCAATATGTCAGTTTAAAAACTCTCACACCCCTTTTAACTGCTAGTTTTTGATATTCAGTATAAGCACCGTTTCTCTTACGTAGGTATGTTTAGCTAACATTTTCTCTGATTACATTTTAGTAAATAATTATGTTGTCTGTGTTTGTTTCCTGTGCACTATACACCACTCACATACAATTAGCAGAACTTTTGTTCTGGGTTGTAAGTATTGAACAGAATTAGTATGCTGTCCACGCTCATCATTCATCCGGCCAGCAGTGAATAAAAGTTTGGTGACACCCTGCAGTAGTGCTATGGGTTCAGCTCAAGGGCACAAACAATAATTTTAAACTAATCTAATCTTGAAATACAAATCATTTCATTTTGTAATTTTACCCAACTAATGCTAGATATAAGCTGGGTGAACAGGATCTAATCTTGAAATACAAATCATTTCATTTTGTAATTTTACCCAACTAAGAAAGATATAAACTGGGTGAACAGGATCTAATCTTGAAATACAAATCATTTCATGTTTAAAAGAAAGGAATCATCCTGTTTGTTATTTAAAATAATTAACCGGAGAACTCGAGCTGTTGTAAACTCAAACAATACTCTGAGAAAAAACTTGGATGTGAAGGTATAACAGTATTTCAAAAGAATGCAGTTGAGATGCTGTTAGTCAAGCCCCAACACCATTTACCTGAATAATGATAACCTCATTACATACAGGTGGGCGGTAGAACTTGAGTGCCAGGCAGCTGAAGATGACAGATAATCCTTTTAAGCTGACCGAGTACAAATAAATCCCTATGACCATGTTGTCCTGGTTGTAGAGCCAGCAAGACAGGCGCTGACCACAACGTTCACGCCATGTCTCACACTGCAAGTCAAGCAGCTTCCCCATCAAGATGGGTCCAACAAATGAACCTAAGTGTAGTATAATATCATGTAAAATGAACCTAAGTGTAGTATAATATCATGTAAAATAAATGGGAAAAAAAGGAAAAAATTTTTTAAGGCACTTTTTAACTACTTAGTCTACTTCAGTATTTGTATGTGCACAGATTTAGGACATATCATATTAAATTATTCTTCAACATGACATATTTTATGTAATGAAATATCCATTTAACAATGTGTTGAACTCAGCAATTTCTGTTTGGAAAAATAAACTAAAAGACTCTGGTATCTAAACTTCTATTAATAAGCTCTACCATCACAAATACATGTTTACAAAACATATTTTCTTCCATACACATATTCTGATTTTTTTATGGATATTAAATATTATACCAACAATGACCCAAATAGGTATCTTGTCTGAGTCAAATGCAGATAACAATGAATTAGTTTTTTTCTATTTGCATTCTTTTCATCAGTTAATCTTGGTAGATAGACAAAACTGCTGCTCTTTATACCATTGTTTATTTTTTTAAAGTCTACTGCTCTCATCCACTAAAACAATTTCTTGATACAAATCCTGGTTATTACTGTAAAACAATTTCTTGCTATAAATCCTGATTATTACTGTAAAACAATTTCTTGCTATAAATCCTGATTATTACTGTAAAACAATTTCTTGCTATAAATCCTGATTATTCCTGTAAAACAATTTCTTGCTATAAATCCTGGTTATTACTGTAAAACAATTTCTTGCTATAAATCCTGATTATTACTGTAATAATACAAATATTTTTTTAAAAAAAAAGGAAATTATTTAACAAAAAATAATGAGTTCACTGACATAGATACATTTCTGATTGATAATTGAGGCAATAATTACATGTAAAAATGAAATTTTCTCTGACACTTTAATTGAATACTCACCTTAGAGCAGGACAATCTCAGTTTTTAAATCCAACCAAAATAAACCAAAAAATCAGGGGAAAAAAAGGCTTACCTAACATTCTCACAATCAAAGTTTTGATTCCTTGGGCATATACTTTATGTTCTTCATGGACACATCTTAAAAGAAGTAATTATAAGGCAGTGTATAAAGTTTATACTCATCAGTATTATGACATCCTCATGACTCATATCATTGAGCACAAGAAAGCACACAGGTGAACAATTAAAATCTACTTTTAAAATACTTATTTTGAATAAAATGAAAAAAACCTCTAAAACTAATAAAGATGCAATAAAGTAGAAAAAATTAATATATCCAGTGGAAAAAAAAAATTCATCCTCAAACAGATAGCTGTTGTATTTTAGTCCTACAGATAGCTGTTGTATTTTAGTCCTACAGATAGCTGTTGTATTTTAGTCCTACAGATAGCTGTTGTATTTTAGTCCTAAAATATTTCCTTTACACCAGTATCCAATTTGTGCCAAAAAAGTCAAATTCAAATTTTTACTAATCAATAACTAATGATCTACTTTTTAGAACTATCATATAACCAAGCACAACATATTTAAAATTAGAAGGGTATAATGAAGCTTAACTTTCCATCAGTTTAAAAAAAAAGCTTTCAAATGATTATGATAGTATTATTACAAGTGACTACGCCTGAATAAAAAAAAAAATGTCTACATCTGTACATAATTTACAACATTAAATTACTAGGTAAATTACCTCAGTTGAACCGAGTCACCTGGTGCAATGGGTAAGAAAGAAACACACATGGAGAAAAAGAGTAAAACAGCAAATAGATAGAGAACTTGACACGGAGGCCTGCAATTATCTGATGTCAATGTAGCACTGATTTTGGGTTCTGTAGAGTTCCATTCATTCAATCCTAGTACACAAGAGCAGTTGTGGAACTGTAAATGTTAAGAAATATAGGTTTAATTTCCTAATAACATTCAGCATTCAAGATTCTTTACAAATCTGTTTAACTCAACAAAATTTAAAAACAAAATGGAAAAAATATAAATAAACAAGAAAAAAAATCTTATTGTTGCCACGTTAACCTAATAAGGCCTAAAAGAAAAAGGAAATTTTTTTGTTTACATTTGCCCAATGGAAGCTATACAAATGTACATATATATATATATATTATATATATATTATATATATATATACATATATAAACTTCTTACAATTTAACTTTTATTAACATGTACAAAAAAGTAAAAATGTATTTCCTGTGGCTTTAATCACACAAATATCATATAAATCATATAAATATTTCTTAAAAATAATACTGACTATAAAGCATGAACGCCAAAATGTATTCATTATTTTTTTTCTGGCACTCACACATTTATTTAGTAAATATAAATTCTATAAAATGATTGAAAAATATTTTTTTCCCTTTTTTAACAAATTTAAACAAAATGTTTTTTTTTATTTTATACTTTTTTTTTGCTATAGTTAATATAAACTTATTAATGGTCTACGCAGTGTGAAAATGAAAGGCTAAAAAATATGTTGTTTTATATTTTCTTATACATTGTATTGTTAAAACTATTTCACTTGATTTTGTTGGAAATGTTTAAAAGCAATAAGCGCCCAAGAATAAAAAAAAACATCACAACTCAGCGCCTTAAGGTAAACACGAGAAGCCATAATCTCTTTTTACAATTTCCCTCTTTATGTAAACATTCTCCAAAAAAAAAAAAAAAATTGGCTTCAGACTCTATAGGAATGTAACGTTTTAAAATAGTGCATTATCATCACAAGTGTATTAAGAGCTTAGGTCAAATTACCAAATGCATTGTTTAGATTAGAAACATTTTACATCGGGTGGAGTACTTAAATAAGTCTCTAGGAAGCACAATGCTCAGAGTGTATAAGAGAAATTAAATTTTATCCCTAAACACAATGTATGTGCTTTTTTGATTATTTCAAAATTGTTTAAATATTGAATCTATTTCAGTACCAAACTATATAAATATTGAATCTATTTCAGTACCAAACTATATAAATATTGAATCTATTTCAGTACCAAACTATGTTGAGGGTGTTAAGCACATGTTAATTTATGTTGAATTTATTTCAAATAATCCTTTTAAAAAATTTTGAAAAGTAAAAGGTTTAATTTTAAAAAAATGTGCATTAAAACTGATATGAAAATAGAAAACATCTTTCTCACCAAATGGCCAGACTGTTTCACACATCCTGCATAGCAAGGAGAGAAATAGAGTTCTGTATGCTGGTTACACACAGGTTCAAAAGCATCTGTATCACAATTACACATACTGTTGCAGAGAACATCCAGCTTAATGGGGAAATTGCCAGTTGCTCTATTTCAAAAATAATAGAGGATATTTTTTTAAGCATTTTAAATACAATGTCATCAGAAACATTATCAGATCCATCTGTTTCATAGAATTTATAATACACTGTAAAGATAATTATACATAGTTTCAAAAGGAAAAAGAATTTTCTTTCTTATTTCAAATTAGGAATGACTACTAAAATGTAATGAAGTCTAAATATAAAAAAGACTATTTCAAAAAATTGAATTTATAAAATCTTAATTAGCTGGTGATTTAAGGGAATGATGCAAAACAAATACATGTAATTCCTGTGAATACTATGGTCCATGTTTAAAATACAAGATTGCGAATTTCATAGATTAAGTTTACTTAATGATAAAACTTAACATACTCAGTATAGGGAGCTGTAACACCATATATTTTTTGAGAATGGCATCTGATCCACACCACAGCACAGGCTATAGCTGATAAGGAGCTTGTAACTATTAAATACTTGATGGCCTGTCTAATGGTAAAATTAAACTTCTTAGCAATGAAGCCACCCATAACAAGGCCACACACTGCAGCAGGAACAACAGCCATACCTAGTAAGAAAATGAGAATGATACATAGATTAGTCAAGCCATACCTAGTCGGAAAATGAGAATGATACATAGATTAGTCAATCAAAAGAATTTTGCAGGACCAATTTTTTATTATGTATTTTTCAGAATAGCAAATATTTTCCATTTACTGCTAAGGATTGCTAATGAAGCTGGTACAGTAAATGAGGGAGAATGTATCTGCCCAAGAAATCCCACTCTTTAACTTTTGTTACAAACTAACTGACATTTCTGCAGACCTAAAATTCAAGATTACAGTTTAAATAAGAATAATGTTTAATAATACCAACAATTTTGTGTCCTCTTTATAAAGTCAAAGGTATTAACTCAAAAAGAAGGCTGTATTATAAAAACATAACCAATGAGCAATTTATTAATAAAATATTAAAACTTACCAGACAAAACAGCAGCTTTTGATGCTGGGATGCCATACTGATTTTCTATAAATTTTGGCAGAAATGCAGCAGAGCCTGATAAAAACATTCCCTCAGTTGTCATGCCTAAGGTAATGAAAACAAAGCAAGGGTTCCTCACCACAGTCAGTGTGGTGTTCATAAACTTACTGTTCTGAAATTTTGAGGTCAGCTGTGTAGAGGAGGCAACGTGAGCTTGTGGTATTCTGTGTTGCCTTACATCCTGACTACCAGGCAGCTCTGAACCAAAGAGAGATATTGGTATGCACACTACAAGTTGCAGACAGGCTGCTAATGTGGGGCCGAGCCACCACGCCCCAAGCCAGCGTGTGTCCCCTGGGACCAGCCTAACAAAGTCTACTTTGTCAAAATCAACGTAAATATTCAGTAATTGTCCCCCAACAATGTAGCCTAAACCAGAACCTAAAATATTGCATCCATAAATTATCCCTAAATAAAGTGGAGTTTTCTTTGGTATAACACTGTCATCCATTAGCGATATACCAACTGTAAAAAGAGTTGTTCCCCCAATACCGTGCAGCAGCTGAGCAAATAGAAACACATATAAATAATAACTAAGTGGTGAAGAATGTGATACTGTAGAGCAAGTACTGTTACTGGAAGTGTGACCTGGTGAACAAATTTTTTCAGCAGCCATCCCCAAAGTGTAATTGCCAACTATAAAATGGGGTAAAGCCATAATGAATGACCCCATAGCAGAGGTGAAAACAGCTATTGCTAAAAGTCTGGGCTTGCGTTTTCCTGAACCAATATAACCTATAACAACAGCAAGAACGGCAGCAGATACATCATAAGCACTAGAAACAAAACCTAAATTTGTGCTGTCTAAGTCGAATCGACGTTCTATTGATGAAATATTTACATTATGAACTCCATTGACAACAAAACCTGAAAATGTAAAATCAAATAGTAAATTATTATGGAATTTATTATGTTAACAATATGTACATAAATAAGGAAAAAAATATATACATTTCTTTTTTATATAATTTCTAAAAAGAAAAAAATAATACAACATTATAAAAATATAAAAGACATCACAAAATTAGCATCTAATAAATTTATCCTAAGTTAAAAAATTTTTTTTAAATGTAGACAAAAAAAAGCTTACCTAACACAAGGGAATAAAGCCCCATAAAAAAAACAAGACAGTTCGGAGAATTAAAAGCTTGAATCCAATCTGGGCGCCATTTGCCATAACCACATCTGTTCAAATATTCCTCACTAGCTCTCGTACTTCCGGTTCCAGTAGTTCTGATACTTTCTACACTCTTTGTCTTTAAATTTTCATTCTCTGTTTTAGGATCAGCTTTAAATTAAAAAAATACAACCTTATAAAAAATAAGTTATAATATTTAAACTCTTTTAGCAAAATGAGGCCGACCAAACTCATTACTGATCACATGTAATTCTAGACCTTACAAGATCAAATGAAACATTATTGAAATGATGGTGTATGATGGCACAATGATTTTTTTTTTCCTCTATGTATGATGAATACATTAAAACTAAAAATCTGACCAAATTACCTGTCACAGTGGAACAGTTCAATAGTTTTGATTTTTTATAAAGGGCTTCTTCTTTGTCTAGGTCCACAGATTCTGCAGAGTTCTGTAACAAATAAAAATGAGCACAGTTTAAAGACAGTTTCACATAAACATAAAATTTGTTTGTTGCCAAAATAATATTTTTTTTAAATAATGGAAGTTGACACTAATACATGTAAAAAAGTAAAGTTTCCCTTCAAAAGCCTATACAGAACATAGGGGACAAATGAAGTAGAGTTTATATGTTTAGGTAGCCACATGCATTCTATGGGACTGAATGGCTAGTCTTTACTTCCGCCAAAAAAGTTGGATACCCATTTGTAAGCTGGGTAGACTTGACACATGTAGATAGGTTCAAATATACAACTATATATGTAATAACAAAGTAATATTAATCCAACTTATAAGAGGAATAAATTTGCTTTCCTTACATATTTCTATAACTAATTTTGAATAAACTCATAATTATTCATCTTTTTGTAATAGGCCTATGCTCTTGTAAGCTAAATAGCAACTTATATATTTTAATTCAAAACATTAAAGTTTGTAGACACAATGAGCTTCATGGACCCATTAAAAAGTTACCAGTCGTACCCTTTTCTCCTCAGGCCTATGGGATATGTCTACTTTATTTGGTCAATGGGACAGATGGCCAAGTGGTGTTTGTTCATCTGTGATAACCATGGGAATTTTTCCATGTGAAATTTTTCATATGCCAAGGTTGTAGAAACAGATGAATTCTACACTTTATCTACCACGATGGCCCATTTGGGCTAAGGCAGCTTTATTTTACTTTTTATAGATTTAGTCAACTAAGTAAAAGTCTTACATATTTAAATGCTAATCATTTTCCAAAACTAAATGAAAAGTACTAAAAAATATGCTAAAAGTAAAATAGTACATTTTGGTCTACATAGTAGGCTTTTGTCAATTTTGAGGAATGATTTATTGATATCAATTAAAAATGATTTACTTATTTGTTCTTCATTTTAAAATTATTGCTGAACCTTTTAAAATAAATTTTGTAGTGAAGAGTTTTATTTTAAAACTGATTTGATATTTAAATACAATAATTTAATAAAATAAAGATATGTTCTAAGTTCTTTTTGAGGCTTAAAACCCTTAGGCAAAAGCTTAGCATCTTAAAGCTAAAGGATTAAACAGTTTTTCCTTTTTAAAGGCGCACTTGCTACGACACCAGCAAGTCAGAACTCGTATTATTTTTGTCCAAGTACCAGCCATAGATATTGCTCCACACCCTAACCCTATCCCTTTCCCTAACCCTAATCCTAACCCTATATTTAAATATTTTAAAAAATAATTTTTTAAAATTGCAACTTTTGATGATTATAAATTATAGGTCAGTGACTTTCATACGCTAACTTGCTGGTGCCGTAGCCACTGCGTTTTAAAGGCACAGCCAGCAAACTGAATACTAGTTCTAAGTGTAAACAGTGTACTGTAAGTGTAACCTTTACTTCTAAAAATGACTGACTGTGGATGTAGTAGCCTTAGTACTAAATCTAAACTAATAGTATTATACGATTTAATTAAAACAATCATGACTTTCTTAGATTTAAAAGATATAAGTCATGTTCAAGTTGCTCTTTGATATTTATCGACCTAGTTTTTAGACGTTTGCACACAAAAAAAGAACAGGATTACTTACACTTATTTTTTTACTTAGCCTAAATAAAGATGCCATCATTATTGTATGTCTAGAGATGATAATATCACACAATTATATAAGATGTATTTCGAATCGTTGGACTTTTTATACTACATTTACTCATCCATTTTTATGTTTAACAATAATGTTAAATGTTTAATGTGTGAAGTATCCAAACCAACAAATAAACAAATCTCTGCACTGTCAGCCATTCGTTTACATCAATATTTGGGGAAGGGGAGAAGACAGTGGTGGAAGTAGTTACATAAAAGATTTGATTCGCAATTTAAATGTATTATTTTTATTATGACAAAAAGGGGTGGGGTATAAGCTATAAATGAAATACATCTTATGATATGTATTGCTGTTTTTAAGGAAATGTTCTTTTTTATTCGTTTTTTAATGAATTTTTTTTAATTGTAAGTTTTTTTTTAATAAATAGTATTCTATATAGGGTGATTCTGTAAATACCTAAGGTGCAAGTACGAGTACTTGCACCTGACCCAAGATGAAGATCCTAACATTATTTTGTCGTCTAACTGTTTATGAATTCTGAATCAATGGCTTACATGTTCCACATGTTCATTGTTATGAGGCGACCCCCTCACAGCTCCCGTAGCCAAGTGGGGCACTGGGGGCGCCCCCCCCCCCGCGCCAGGTGTGGAGTGCCCCCCCCCCCAGCTTAAAAAAGAAAAAGAGGAAAAAATAAAGAAAAAGTAACTAAAATGAGAAAAACTGCCCCCTTGCTGGGTATTGGTGTCCCCTGCTTACTTTGACCTGGCTATGAGCCTGCCCCCTTACCCCTTCCCTTTTTATTTCTAAAACTACCATACAGCCCCGTAGCGTGAAAATTCTACAGTAGGGGCCAGGCATTCTACAGCAGAGTCCAGGCAATAGCGGGGGGGGGGAGGGCAGGTAATACATTTCACAAAGTAGAACAAATAAGCAGAGGGGGCCGGACAAAACGCAGGGGGGCGCCCCCCCCCCGCACTCTACGGGCCTGCTACCATAGATGTTTTATTTACTGACCATGCTAGTTTGAGTACAAGTACACGTGCTCCAAAAATGTACGCGGTACTTTTGCACCGGACAGGATCCCCCCTAGCGACATGGTTGAAAAGCAGACTGTCAATAATTAGATTTTGATCTAAAACTATTCCGCAGATTTTTGTCTATCGTTTGATATCGATGAGAGGTGGCCACAGTGGCCATACATGAGGCAGAGGTTCTCCCAACCTTTTTCGTGACCTCTACCTCAAAGGGTGCGAAAGTATCATTCGCCTGCGGGTGTCATAGACTGTATATTTAAGACATCTTCAGTGTAGCATTTAGCCCCCTCCCAGTAATAGTACATATCAAGTGACGCTGTGAAAACGCCCCTCGATCCTAGTTTATCCCCCCCCCCCACACCCCATTTCCATCTTCTGTCGATTAGTGATTACTTTAGGTCAGCCCAGCGTCTACTCAGGAAAACTGCTGAAAATTTGAATGGGCCACCTAAATATTGTACATTGCGTAAGTCAGTTTAAGAGATGGGAGGTGGTTAATTATAATTATGCAAACAATTGTCTAAACAATCGGGGCCCGTATTTCTTCACCTGCACATGAGCATTAGTGTAGGGAACATATCAGAGTGGGCCTGAATCTGTATAAAAGGAGATGAGCTGTCCAGGCACAAAAGTCCGTTCAAGATTCTCGTACCGTGCTTCATCCTGTCCTCAATAGAAGTTGGGTATGAGCTAGGTGCCACGCCCTAGCCTCACCCAACCGCACAGCAGTATTACTTAGCAGAAACAGATAAGAGCTCTTAAATTTATTTATTAAATAAAGTGGATGTTTTGTTGTGCAAACAACCGACTCAGCGGCGTAGCGTGGCTAACGGCCACCCAGGGCGGAAGACGATTTTGCCGCCCTCTTATTTAGGTATTTCAATTTAATCTATACATTTTTCCGCCCCCCCCCCTAAAAAGTAATAAAAAGTGCCGCCCTGTGCGGACCGCACCCACCGCCCCCCCCCTAGGTACGCCACTGAACCGACTTGAGTTAGTTCTTCATTGGTCTGTCATGTGGCTGTGTACAAATAAATATTTGACCTCAAGCATTTAGTTTGGGACTCAGAGTAATCGATCCAAGACAACGGCCATTGCATAGTCTACCTGATTGCTTGTGACAGCAGGTATTTCTCGACTAATTCCACTCTCAAATATATATATATTACATATAGGCTATATACTGTTGTGTATTGTTTTTGTACGGACTGAGTGTTGGGCGAAAGGTGAGACCAGGAGAGAAAGACGGTGGTGGGTGAAAGGTCATTGTAGGCGAAAGTGGGCAGAGGAAGTTGACCACGTGAAAAGACGGGAGGTTATGTGTTAGTGGATGAGTGTTAGAGTAGGAACGTTGGTGGCTTTATTATATGTCGAGGAGTTAGAGTAGGAACCTTGGTGACTTTTATATGTCGAGGAGTTAAAGTAGGAACGTTGGTGACTTTATTATATGTCGAGGATTTGTTATAATTATTCGATCATTCTATTGTGGCATGAATAGATTAACTTATACTATTTTGTTTCATGAATAACTTGTTGATGTGGTCATATTATTGATTGTGGTGTATAAGGAGTCACGGCTTTGTGAACGATCGATGTATGTCCCATAGAAATACTGTACACAACAATATCAAGTGATCTAATGATGACCAGGGTTCATCAAAATGTGATGTTCATCAGCCTACAACTGAGACTGTCTCTGATTCCTCATATGCTAGCGGCATGCATTGTGCAGAAGAGAGATTGACGCAGAAATACGTCGAATGGCCGTAGACAAATTTGATACTGAAGTGGAAGCTGAAAGTTATTGTAGCCACGATACTGTAGTTGTGACAAAGAGTCCCTTTAATGAAACATTACAATTGAATTACAATTTGAATTTCCTAGTGCAGGAAAATTCGAAATATGCCCCATTGTCCATGGTGGAAGTCTTAAAGAGGTGACACCCTGAATTTTCCGCACCAGATAACACCAACCATAGTGACTCCACTGTTACAGTTTCAGCGTATTGGTATTTTGCTTCTGTGTGTATGCTCACAAGTCACATACGTAGTTTCACGTTAGGCTTCAAGGCAGAAAGGGCACTGCCACTTAGGCAAATAGTAAGTATATAAAGTTATTATTAGGTTTTAAGTAAAATTTTTCATTTTGTTCTTTTGTGATTTTATCAGGTTTCTAAGTAGATTTTCTTTTCATAGGCCTACATTTTGTTTCATTTTTACAACCTTAAAACAAAGCTTCAATAGTGTATGTTGCATCATCCCCAATCATTCTAGCTATACATAAGAACTTATTTATTTTTTTCAAGAAGAGGGAATTGACAGGTTGTCGTGCGGTGTAGAGGCTCTGCTATGACCACCAGGTCCCGGGTTCGAGTCTCAGTGAGAACCTTGGGATTTGTTCAGTTGAAAGTCCCCCAAGTCCACCCAGCAATAAATGGGTTAGGGCTAGGGGACTTTACGCTAGAGGAGTAAAGGCGGCAGGGCTTTGTGTTAACACATATGCCGAGTTTATTGAAACAGAATTCTACACTTCATTTGCCCCAATTATCCTTTAGGATTCTTTAGGGAACTTTACTTTTTACTATCACTCAACTAATTTTAGCTACCTAAGAGCT
>JAGDYQ010000138.1:2477083-2550963 GCA_021962125.1 Bulinus truncatus | reverse complement strand
AAGAAGAGACAAAAGCACCCGCTGTAGCAAAAGATGCTGCGGCTGGTAGAGAAGTTACCAAAGACTAAAGAGCCAGCTCGACTGTCGCCATGATGAGTGGTAAAAAGTAAAACACCAGCGGTCGCCGCGTCATCATCGCCGTCTAAATCTCCACCAAAGACCACATCGTCGACATCATCTTCACAACATCAACATCCGCAACCACAGCATCACCTTCATCGTCAGTCTCAGTGACTTCATCCAGTGCCACAGCGTCAACAACTGCTCAAAGAACCCAGTCTCATTAGCAAAAAATTTCGCTTCCAAATTTGAAAGCAAAGGCGTCCGCCTCCCCCCAAGATAAGCCACCGTCAAAATTCTCGGACACTCGAGGAGGAGGTGGATCAGTTTCCGTAGCCACAGGTAAACTATCCACTGACAGTAAGGCAGAAAGTAGAATTGGCTTCACCGCCTAAATCTCAAGACTCTAAACAGACTGACTCAACAAAAAGCTCCAGACAGCAAGTCAACTGACTCATCCAAATCGACGCCTCAGAAAACGGACACTAAAACTCTTAAACAAGAGGAGGCTGTTGTAACAGAAGCGTCAGCATCAAATAAACCAGCCACTGACAGTAAGTCTAATAGTTCGCTTGGGAAAGAGGAAACTGGCAAAAACGTAGACGACAAAGGTAAGGCTTCATTGTCAGATTGGAAAGAAAAGAAAGCATTGACACCGGTCAATAGGTCAGACGAAAAAGACACTAAAAAGTGCAATGACGTCACATTCAAAGGCGGCGCCGTTTAGTAAAGATATGTTGAAGAGTAAAAAAGATACAATTAAGAAAAGGCCCTCTCCAGTTAAAGAATTGGTTGACGCCAAGTCCAAAGATAACGGGGTGAGTAAGGTCAAGCCGCCGTCTCCCTAGAAGTCTCTCCACTCCAGATAGGGACAAGACGAGTCCATTATCCAAAAGTAGCCTCGGGCAAACTGTTTGACAATAAAACTAAAAAGAACGGTGATAACTCGACTATTAAGGCGAGGCAATCTGACACGGGGGTGACAACCCGTTCCAAATGCGCAAGAGCCCAAATTATCTCCTCTTGCTTCTCGTTCTTCTCAAGGGCCTGAACAAACGGGCTCCCCGCCGGGTGTAAACAAAAGCGGGCAGCAGGCCAAGCTAGCGACAGGTAAGACTAATGATAGCAGAGCGAGTGAACAGGCATCTGGCACAGACAGACAGTCAGATGACGTCAGGGACAGCAGCCAGAACAACGAGAAAGATATCAGTCTGAAAACGTCCCCAACCAAGTCAGAGCGAGACAAGGGCTCGCCTTACAGAGATCGAGGTAAAAATGAGGTTAGCACTACTTCTAAAAAAGTTGACTTCTTTCACCATCCGATGAAAAGCCTCCATCAACTTCGCCTTCTAGAGTTATCACCACCTTCTAGTTCCAAATCAACTTCCTAAATTATCAACTGATAAACTGAAAGATGCCAGTAAAGAAACTAAACCGGGTGTGCTAGGTAAATTGAAAGAAAGTGAAAGGTTCAAGAGAAATCGACCACATCAACGAAGACTTCACAGCCTGAAAACAAAATGGCCCCAGCGATAGTTCATCAAAGAAAGTCAGCGAGAGACCTTCAGAGGTCGTCGACAGCGACATCACCAAAAAGTTAACAGAGGAGACCAAAGAGAAAGCGGAAGCTCTGGCAAGGCTAAATAAACAACTTGCCACAATGGAGGAGCAGATGAAAGCCCTGGAACAAGAGAAAGAGAAAGTGAGAAAAGAATCGGCTCAGAGCGTGAAAGACGATTTGGAGAAACTGATGAAAGAACTACGATCTCAGATCTTGATTTAGAGAAAGTCATTGCTCTAAACTTGAAAAGGACAACAGGGACCTCATAGAAAAACTCCGGGAAATGGATTCTAAAAAATCCCGGGCAAGGAGAAGAAAACAGTGGATAACTCCGTTTTGGAAGAAGATTTAGAAGCGGCTGAAAAGGAATTAGAGGAAGTGAAAGAAGATAACAAGGAACTCCAGCGTCTGGTCATGGAAATGCGGAACGAGATGGATGAAATGTACGACCACTTTCGAGAGTCGGAGCATGACGAGTTCAGAGAGCTGCAGAAGGAATTGGACATGACGGCTAAGAATTGCCGTATTCTGCAGTTCAAACTACGAAAGGCGGAGAGGAGGAACGATCAAATCGAGGAAGACCGCATCCACTACGAGGAGAAACTCCGGAAACTCCAGGACAAGTTTGACTCGCAGGACGCCAAGAATCACATTCGTTTGTTGGAGGAGGAGCTGCGCATGGCCAAGGAAGTGTCAGTCAGGCTGCATGACGAGTTGGACATTATTGAGGATAAAAAGAGCAAAGCTCTGGAGGAGAGCAGACATCTAACGGAGTTACTGGAACATACAGACAAACGACAGTTTAGGATGGAGATGGAGATAGATAAACTCAGAGATTTGGTGAGTACTATATACTTTGGACATGTAGATAACTTATATATATATGTAGTACATCTATGAGGAATTGATATGACATTATAGATATAGATAGGTAGGCGGCTGGCCATATTTATTGTATTATCCTATTTTGTATCAATATTTAAAAAAGAAAGAAACTAAAATGGCGGCATTCTTTTTTAGTCATTAGTAGAAGACTTTTAAAATAGTAATCCGCTTTCTAGATATTCTGTGGATGGGACCAATATTATGGTAAAACAACACACACCAATTGAACTGATAATTAATTAATAGACCTCTATGGCAAGTTATTTTGTTTATCATTGTTAAGTACTAAAAGCGATAGTCTGACTAGATGCCGGTGTTTCATGTATATATATATATATATCCTATATATATATATATATATATATATATATATATATATATATATATATATATATATATATATAAACTCGTTTGGTTCCCTATAAATAAAGATTTCAAGATTTTTGCCGATTGACGTTTTAAATGTTTACAAGTTTTTTTTTTGTTTTTTTTTTTTTTTGAAAAAAAAAATCACGAGGTTTTAGCAGTGGTTTGAACCCAATACAATTCTGAGCGCTCTACAGCGCATGTCGACAATTAAAAACAAAATCAACAGGTCAACAGCCAATACGAAATTAGAAATTTGAAAAAGAATTTTGTAATCTAAGTTGGCTTTCTTCTCTTACATAGTTTATTTTAAATACAAACCGATTCATTGTTTTAGTGGTAAAAGTAGGTTAAACCTTCTCCCTTCTTCTATGACACTGATCTCCAGGGCCCCACCCCCTGTTCCCGTCAAAACAATGTCCTAATTCTGAAAGACATTTGGATATTTTGACTTCATACTTCTATCAATGAAAGCGAAAGGTATGGGTCTTGAGCTCCTTTGTTCTTTCAACTCTCTCAGGTTCTTAAGTCTCATGGGGATCTCCCAAGTCTCATGGTGATCTCTCAAGTCTCATGGTGATCTCTCAAGTCTCATGGTGATCTCTCAAGTTTCATGGGGATCTGCCAAGTCTCATGGGGATCTCCCAAGTCTCATGGTGATCTCTCAAGTCTCATGGTAATCTCTCAAGTCTCATGGTGATCTCTCAAGTCTCATGGGGATCTCCCAAGTCTCATGGGGATCTCCCAAGATGGGAATCTTCAAAGTCTAGTATTTATTCGAAGTATTTTTTTGATAAGAATCAACAAGTTTTTCTTAGGCCGGCTAGTAAAAAAAATAAATACATCAAAATGTCATCTTTACAATTAATTATCTCAATTTTTTAAATTCTCAATTTAGCCACCACAATACTCCCCCCCCCCCCATGCCTTATCCCAGCTAGTCGTCTTGCTTCAATTACTTGGACAGTGTACATGTTTTAGCCGTCAGATACGCATGTTGACCAGGATTTTCCTAGCTTTGCTTTTATATAAGTATCATATGCACCCCAGTATACTGGTTTCAACTCAAGTTTAAATTGTTTAGCCAACTGGATGTGTGACATTTTTTATAAGTACTTTACACAGATGTTTCTGATTGATTAAAAAGTTTAGTTTCAGTACTTAGTTTGAAAACTGCATAAGAATCTATCATGACTTGATCATCATGATATAAGACATGATACAGTTCCCTTGTAAGACATGTTACAGTTCCCTTGTAAGACATAATACACTTCCCTTGAACCTTAAAGTAGCCTGCAGAGATGTACGCGTGCATCATCTCTATTTTGCTATAATAACGCTCAGAATGAAATGAAATAGTAATGTACAATTAATTATTTCTTCACTAAATGTATGTACATGTATGTCAATCGGTGAATTATTTAGAGGGTATAAAACTTAAGAGATACTGTTACACATACCATCCCACACATTTATGTCATGAATCTACCAGCAATGGGTGGAATGTGTCAATCAGATTGTAAATATTTCAAAACATCAGATTGTAAATATTTCAAGAAATAACGCCAAACAGCGACACCCACATACTCGTATTGAGTCACATTTCAAAGTCACATTTCAAAGTTACATTTCAAAGTCACATTTCAAAGTTTCATTAAGTCGAATTCAGATAAATGGTAAAAACTTCGCCAGTGAATTTTAACTCGTTTATCTCTCCTTGATATATATATATATATATATATATATATATATATATATATTATATATATATATATAACAGCTAAGGTTGGGGGGGGGAGGTTGTCGAGGCGATGTGTTACCATGACAACCAGATCTGGAACGATTGCTTCAGTTGTATACAGTACGTAGACCTGTATCAACACACACACACACACACACACACACATCAGTCACTGTGTAGTGGGTACTTCAGTTTTACCCAGGACAGAACATTCACTGTTAGATCTTTTACTTCAATGAAAAACAAAACTACCTTTATTCTACTATAAAGAACTATGTATATAATATAGATATAATAGATAGGTTGAATATATATATATATATATATATATATATATATATATATATATATAATATATATTGATAGATGAATATAGTCTATTTCACTTATTTTAACCTGTATGGTCAAATTAAAATAACATGTTTACTTAAGTTAAAATAACTTACCAATACAGTAACGTCTTCAGACGCATTGTTGACACATTTTAGTTATAAATACATATTTGCTTACTTAAATCCATTCATGTGCATAGTGAAAGTAAAGTAACAACATGATGATGTATTTATAAAAAGCCTATAGTGAACATCTCAATAGAGTAGTACATTTGTACAATGCTACTTGTTTAAGTGCCAAAAATACAGTTGATCATGACTTAAACACCAGCACGGAATGTTGATTGACCGTTTCACATAAACACCATCACGGAATGTTGATTGACCGTTTGACATAAAGACCATCACGGAATGTTGATTGACCGTTTGACATAAACACCATCACGGAATGTTAATTGACCGTTTCACATAAACACCAGAACGGAATGTTGATTGACCGTTTCACATAAACACCATCACGGAATGTTGATTGACCGTTTCACATAAACACCAGCACGGAATGTTGATCGACCGTTTCACATAAACACCATCACGGAATGTTGATTGACCGTTTGACATAAACACCATCACGGAATGTTAATTGACCATTTCACATAAACACCAGCACGGAATGTTGATTGACCGTTTCACATAAACACCAGCACGGAATGTTGATTGACCGTTTCACATAAACACCAGCACGGAATGCTGATCGACCGTTTCACATAAACACCATCACGGAATGTTGATTGACCGTTTCACATAAACACCATCACGGAATGTTGATTGACCGTTTGACATAACCTCGTGCGGAATGTTAATTGACCGTTTCACATAAACACCAGCACGGAATGTTGATTGACCGTTTCACATAAACACCAGCACGGAATGTTGATCGACCGTTTCACATAAACACCAGCACGGAATGTTGATTGACCGTTTCACATAAACACCATCACGGAATGTTGATTGACCGTTTCACATAAACACCATCACGGAATGTTGATTGACCGTTTCACATAAACACCATCACGGAATGTTGATTGACCGTTTCACATAAACACCATCACGGAATGTTAATTGACCGTTTCACATAAACACCAGCACGGAATGTTGATTGACCGTTTCGACATAAACACCAGCACGGAATGTTGATCGACCGTTTCACATAAACACCAGCACGGAATGTTGATTGACCGTTTCACATAAACACCATCACGGAATGTTGATTGACCGTTTCACATAAACACCATCACGGAATGTTGATTGACCGTTTCACATAAACACCATCACGGAATGAGTTGACCGTTTCACATAAACACCATCACGGAATGTTGATTGACCGTTTGACATAAACACCATCACGGAATGTTAATTGACCGTTTCACATAAACACCATCACGGAATGTTGATTGACCGTTTCACATAAACACCATCACGGAATGTTGATTGACCGTTTGACATAAACACCATCACGGAATGTTAATTGACCGTTTCACATAAACACCAGCACGGAATGTTGATTGACCGTTTCACATAAACACCAGCACGGAATGTTGATCGACCGTTTCACATAAACACCATCACGGAATGTTGATTGACCGTTTCACATAAACACCATCACGGAATGTTGATTGACCGTTTCACATAAACACCATCACGGAATGTTGATTGACCGTTTGACATAAACACCATCACGGAATGTTAATTGACCGTTTCACATAAACACCAGAACGGAATGTTGATTGACCGTTTCACATAAACACCAGCACGGAATGTTGATTGACCGTTTCACATAAACACCATCACGGAATGTTGATTGACCGTTTCACATAAACACCATCACGGAATGTTGATTGACCGTTTGACATAAACACCATCACGGAATGTTAATTGACCGTTTCACATAAACACCAGCACGGAATGTTGATTGACCGTTTCACATAAACACCAGCACGGAATGAATCGACCGTTTCACATAAACACCAGCACGGAATGTTGATTGACCGTTTCACATAAACACCATCACGGAATGTTGATTGACCGTTTCACATAAACACCATCACGGAATGTTGATTGACCGTTTCACATAAACACCATCACGGAATGTTGATTGACCGTTTCACATAAACACCAGTACGGAATGTTGATTGACCGTTTCAGTTAAACACCAGCCCTGGAATGTTGATTGACCGTTTCACGCCAAACACCATCTGGAATGTTGATTGACCGTTTCAGTTAAACACCATCACGGAATGTTGATTGACCATTTGACATAAACACCATCACGGAATGTTAATTGACCGTTTCACATAAACACCAGCACGGAATGTTGATTGACCGTTTCCCATAAACACCATCACGGAATGTTGATTGACCGTTTCACGCAAACACCATCACGGAATGTTGATTGACCGTTTCACATAAACACCAGCACGGAATGTTGATTGACCGTTTTACATAAACACCATCACGGAATGTTGATTGACCGTTTCACGTTAACACCATCACGGAATGTTGATTGACCGTTTGACATAAACACCATCACGGAATCTTAATTGACCGTTTCACATAAACACCAGCCTGGAATGTTGATTGACCGTTTTTACATAAACACCAGCACGGAATGTTGATCGACCGTTTTCACATAAACACCATCACGGAATGTTGATTGACCGTTTCACATAAACACCAGCACGGAAAGTTGATTGACCGTTTCACAAAAACACCATCACGGAATGTTGATTGACCGTTTCACATAAACACCATCACGGGAATGTTGATTGAAGCCGTTTAACATAAACACCGGTACGGAATGTTGATTGACCGTTTCACATAAGCTTTATCACGGAATGACGATTGACCGTTTCACATAAACACCATCACGGAATGTTGATTGACCGTTTCACATAAACACCATCACGGAATGTGATTGACCGTTTGACATAAACACCATCACGGAATGTTAATTGACCGTTTCACATAAACACCAGCACGGAATGTTGATTGACCGTTTCCCATAAACACCATCACGGAATGTTGATTGACCGTTTCACATAAACACCATCACGGAATGTTGATTGACCGTTTCACATAAACACCATCACGGAATGTTGATTGACCGTTTCACATAAACACCGTCACGGAATGTTGATTGACCGTTTCACATAAACACCATCACGGAATGTTGATTGACCGTTTCACATAAACACCAGCACGGAATGTTGATTGACCGTTTCACATAAACACCATCACGGAATGTTGATTGACCGTTTCACATAAACACCATCACGGAATGTTGATTGACCGTTTCACATAAACACCATCACGGAATGTTGATTGACCGTTTCACATAAACACCATCACGGAATGTTGATTGACCGTTTCACATAAACACCATCACGGAATGTTAATTGACTGTATGACATATTGAGCACAATATTGCTTTTCTTTAAATACATTCACTGGAATAAATATTATTTATAACATGGCTATGAGTAAACAGTAAACAGTCAACAGTAAACAGTAAACAAAGTCATAGAAGTTTGCTCACACACCCTCCACCCACTCCTCCATTTATTTCTTTTTCATATGTAAGGTATTTTAGTGTACATAGCTGGGCCGACGCGATGGGGTGAGGGGGCCACAATAACTTGTCAGGGGCCTCAATAAGGCCTCGAAATTTTGAATATAATGTATTTCGCTTCAAAATCGGGAAAGGGAGAACAGAGGGGTCCACGTTGACATTTTATAACGGGTTCAGAACTTCTGACTGGTGCACTGCATTGCGGATTTATAGGAAGTTTTAGAACATCTGACTGGTGCACTGCATTGGGGATTGATAGGTAGTTTCAGAACTTCTGACTGGCGCACTGCATGGGGATTGATAGGTAGTTTCAGAACATCTGACTGGTGCACTGCATGGGGATTGATAGGTAGTTTCAGAACATCTGACTGGTGCACTACATTGGGGATTGATAGGTAGTTTCAGAACATCTGACTGGTGCACTACATTGGGGATTGATAGGTAGTTTCAGAACATCTGACTGGTGCACTACATTGGGGATTGATAGGTAGTTTCAGAACTTCTGACTGGTGCACTACATTGGGGATTGATAGGTAGTTTCAGAACATCTGACTGGTGCACTACATTGGGGATTGATAGGTAGTTTCAGAACATCTGACTGGTGCACTACATTGGGGATTGATAGGTAGTTTCAGAACTTCTGACTGGTGCACTACATTGGGGATTGATAGGTAGTTTCAGAACATCTGACTGGTGCACTACATTGGGGATTGATAGGTAGTTTCAGAACATCTGACTGGTGCACTACATTGGGATTGATAGGTACATTATAATAACTACACAGTACAGTTTGTGTTAGAATAAATGTATTTACGAACATGTAAAATGTTACCATTTTAGCATCATTGATAAAGCACATTTTATTCAAAATAAGCCACTTATAAAAATTGATATTGTTTTACGTGTAACTACTTGTAAGCACATCTAATGATGTCACATGCTGTGTTCGCGTATGTTAATATCTACCAATGTGCTCCTTTGGGAAGAAATGTTGATGGAACAAAAATGTTGATGGAACAAAAATGTTGATGGAACAAAAATGTTGATGGAACAAAAATGTTGATGGAACAAAAATGTTGATGGATATTGGTTTACAATTATTACACCATGCACACCACAAACCTGTTCTTTATTTCATTCGGTTATAGACAAACAAACAGAACGTGTACACATTTCCACAAGTCTAATCAAAGTTTTTAAATATTAACTTTATTTAGCATGTATATGGGCGTTTATTTTAGTTTGAACGTAGAAAGGACACAACATATGTTGCCTTCAATGTATCGGGAAATGTAAACTTTCATTCATATCTCTGGACTGAGAGGTCAATGTGTAGACTGACCGACTTATTACAGGTTGTATGGACTAGGTAATAAACAATACCATTTCACCAGAACACACCAGCTGTTGGTAAATGCTAGGTTAGTCTACTAGGAGTGACATTGATTGTAGTTGTATGCAGTGGGACGGGTTGGTAGTGGGGGGATCTGGATAGTGATCGTCAACGAACTTGTCATGGAACATTCATGCGTAACTGATGAAAACTGCAGGGAACAATGGTGCACAGTGCACAACGTGCAATCAGGTTTGATAGTAAGTTTCTAGTAAATATATACCGCCAACATTCAAAGAAAAATATATTACAGTAACATATGAATCAACATATCAGTGACTCATGCCCTTGTGGGCCTCATCGAGAGAACAGTAATTGGCTATAAAAATGACTTGGCAAATCGTTTGGCATCTTTAAATAGAGAACTCCAGATGTGAAGATTATCAGGGGAAAAAAATTCGAGAAGGTAGTATGTGACCGGGGCCCTAAATGGGCTGTAGAGTAGTATGGCAGGCAGGGCCCTAAATGGGCTGTAGAGAGTAGTATGGCAGGCCAGGGCCATAAATAGGCTGTAAGTAGTATGGCAGGCCGGGGGCCTAAATGGGCTGTAGAGAGTAGTATGGCAGGCCGGGGCCCTAAATGGGCTGTAGAGAGTAGTATGGCAGGCCAGGGCCTAAATGGGCTAGGGGGGAAGTAGTAGCAGGCCAGGGCCCTAAATGGGCTGTAGAGAGTAGTATGGCAGGCCGGGGCCTAAATGGGCTGGCAGAGAGTAGTATGGCAGGCCAGGGCCATAAATGGGCTGTAGAGTAGTATGGCAGGCAGGGCCCTAAATGGGCTGTAGAGAGTAGTATGGCAGGCCAGGGCCATAAATGGGCTGTAGAGAATAGTATGGCAGGCCAGGGTCCTAAATGGGCTGTAGAAATAGTATGAGCCAGGGCCCTAAATGGGCTGTATAGAATAGTATGGCAGGCCCATAAAGAGGCTGTAGAGTAGTATGGCAGGCCAGGGCCCTAATGGCCTGTAGAGAGTAGTATGGCAGGCCCATAAAGAGGCTGTAGAGAGTAGTATGGCAGGCCCATAAAGTGGCTGTAGAGCCAAAGGAAGAAGAAAAGATTTCTGACAGCTGCTCTTGTAAATGTCTACAATATGAAATCAATAACAACGAGTACTACAGAACCTGGTTGTGACTTACACACCAACGATCTAGAAACTCACTTTTAAATCAAACACCAAACTGACTTTGTATACTATCAACAGGGTTGTTAGTGTCGAAGTATCGGTATCGGCCAACACAGTATCGACGATCCTTTTTGAGTATTGGTTGCTGTATTGCTGATCCCTTTTGTATCAAGTATTGATTTGTGTATCGCTGATACATTTTAAACGAAATATTTTCGATACTCGATACCAATACTTTACTATTTGCAGAAAAACAATAGCGATTTTAATACATTGTTTTAGAAATAATCTTCATAAATTCAATCACTGCTTGTAATGATAACCATCAACCCTACCACTATTAATACCACCCACCTCCCCAACAAGACAACTTGGAACACAAGGCTGAAGTTGAACAAACCTTAAAGCCTGCTTGCAGTGCACTGAGTGCAGTTTCCACACAACTTACTCGGCAGGGTGGAGCAGCTTCAATACAGTCAGCTGTGCAGTTTTACTGCACGGCGGCAGAACTCAACAATAGTAAAGTGCTTCTAAAGTAGACAGATATCATGAAGATAACTCATCAAATGCTGTCATTAGCATCCACCAACCTACCCAAGCATTAAGAAACTATATTGCTGATTTGATCGGTTAGTGCTGAGTTGAACGCCTGTTTTCATTAGGTGCGCGTCTTTTTACTCCATTACATTCTAGGCTAAGCAATGATCGTTTTGCTGCCAAGTGATGAAATAGTAAAGTTCCCTTAGCCCTGCGGACCGTCGGGGATTCATCTGTTTCTATAACCTCGGCATATGAAGGGATTGTGTGGTTAGCACAACGCCCAGCCGCCTTTACTTCCCCAGCTTAAAGTTGGGTACTTATTTAAAGCTGGGTGAACTAGTTAAGGAGAAATTCCCATTGTCCTCACCGAGGATCGAACCCATGACTCTGAAGTCGATGACGAGTATCTACACCACTTGACCATTTAATAAAAGGTATAGTTTGGACATTTTTTCGGATCACGGTTTTGCAAGAGCTAACTGGGATCCGGGTTTCATGTTTTCAAGAAAGGAAGTGATCTGTTCACCCTCGAGTGAGGAGGTTTTGGCCACATTTTTGATGCTTATCACAATGTACTTTTAAACTTCCTTAGCCTTTACTGTGGTTAACAGATATCCTCTGAGGAAAACACGTATAAAACAATCCAACAAAATCCTTTTGAAGATACAAATCATTCTTTAATTCCTATCAGCACAATATATCATCTACCAAACACTGTGCTTCCAGAAATCCTGAACTCCAATTACTACTGACCGCGTCGGCTTTGATAACTGAGGCCAAGAACTGACCTCTCATACCAGGTGTATATCTTGACTCTCTCTCCCACAACTGGACATCAACTAACTGTACACACGGTCCATCTACACACACACACACACACCCCACAGACAATACAACTCAATCTACAGTTACACACTCATGTTCTCCCCTGCTCCCTTACCTTACCATACCGTTATCCAAACTCACAGCGCACACAGTCACTCTGTGACAATGCTGTTAGAGCTAAGTAAAAAAAAATATTTGTAATCCGATATGTTGTAGTATTTATTAATTATATCCACAGTGGAACAAGTGCTAAATTCATATATAAATTCTTTTCGTCTTATTATTGAAAATAAATGTGAATCAGTAAAACTGGACTTGTAGCGTGTTTAGGAAAGAAAAGAGTGTGGAAGGTCACCGCTACCTAAACGCATCCTCTCCTATTGCTGGCACACTACGTACAAAATTACAACGATAACCTCAAACAAAACAAAGCAACAATCCTGGACCCAGCCATCTGTCCAAGTGCTAAAGTGTTTTAGCATTAAAATTGTGTTTTTTTTCATTGCATTTAATTGATGTATTGTATCGGTATCAATTTTAGCTTAATACATTTTTTACTTGAGTATTTTTATTTGTATTGGCGATCACTATTTTCATGAAGTATTGGTAGCGATACTGACGATACAAGTTAAGAGTATTTTAACAACCCTGACTATCAATCAATCAAAACCTTTTTGCTCTATTCAGTTGAATCTTTCTATGTAGATCAAAACATCTTCCTTCTTGCTTCAACTGTCGCAAACATAATAGGAATAATACAATACTTTTAATATGATTATTGAAGTAAACCTAATAAGAATATTACAATACTTTTAATAGGAACATTGAAGTAAACGTAATAGGAATATTGCAATACTTTTTAATAGGAACATTGAGTAAACGTAAAGGAATATTACAATAGGAATAATATAGTAAATGTAATCCTTTTGTTTAATGGGCTAGAAACTTCTTTAGGCAAAGTTAACTTATTTTTGTTTATATTTACTGCAACTCCAATTAGGAAAATGATAATTTGACGTCCTGTTATGAATCAGATTCTAACAATGTAAACTTTCTGCAGAGGTTTTCTTCCATATTGCACGTGTCATGGATCAATGAGTCACCACGGGGGATGCTTTAAAATCTCTAGTGAGATATATTACCAGTCAGTAGGTTTGACTGGCACAGAAAGATTCATTTTCAAGATCTGCTCCGTATCAATATTGTGTGGATGCAAAGACTTACCGAAAGTACCAGTTGGATAACAATATAGATTTACAGTTGTTCTTTGTGGTATTTACATCTGTTCTTTGTGGTATTTACAGTTGTTCTTTATGGTGTTGTATTCTGTATGGTATTTACAGCTGTTCTGTATGGTATTTACAGTTGTTCTTTGTGGTATTTACAGCTGTTCTGTATGGTATTTGCAGCTGTTCTATTTAGTATCTAAAGCTGTTCAGTATGGTATTTAATACTGTTCTGTGTGTTATCTAAAGCTCTTCAGTATGGTATTTACAGCTGTTCTGTGTGGTATTTAAAGCTGTTCAATATGGTATTTACAGCTGCTCTGTATGAGCTCTAGCTCTTAATTCTAGAACTATAGTGCCAGATCAATCTGTTTGTGATAATTTATTTGACTAGTAGATATGAGTTGGCATCTTACTGTCACATTAACCCCTTTCTGTTTAGATTTCTATCTATTGGTTTATTATCTGTCCGTCTGTCTGTTAACATATCTTGACATCGGTCAACATGATTATCAATCCTAATGTCCAAGATAATTAAATTTAGATATTAATACATAACAACCAAAACAAAAATATATTATTTTAAATACACACATACATTTCAACAATAAGTCATCATTTTATTTAATTTAAATAATTTAAATGTATGCATGAGACTTAATATCAGTACATTGTTTATCGACATATATCAAGACAAAAGTGTGAAAGAAAAAATAAACTGTCTATCTTTAGTAATCTATTTTACTTCTGCAGGTATCGGACCTACGTCAGCAGTTGAAAGAGGCCAAGAACAGTAATAATAAAGACTCGACTTCTCCAGATCGCAAGGTTAGTGTTCTTGGGTTACTGGTGAAGTTGAAGTATAGAAACGATGTGTCGGATGGCAGGAGGAGAGGTTGGCGGATGATACATCTGCAGATGTGTTCCACTTCAAAAAAAAAGGTGTTATTATTTTTTTAGCCGTACAAGACATTTGTGAAGTTCTGTCTGCAATCGCACTTGCAGATTTTAATATCAGACTTGGTGAAACTCTTATCCACCGATGCCGGGGAATGAATTTATCACCGACACATTCTACAGATGCCGTAAGAGCTAACATGAAACAATTACATGCACTATGATATGTACTATGACATGAAACAATTACATGCACTATGACATGAAACAATTACATGAAACAAATACATGCACTATGACATGAAACAATTACATGCACTATGACATGAAACAATTACATGTACTATGACATGAAACAATTACATGCACTATGACATGTACTATGACATGCACTATGACATGTACCTATAATATGAGTCATTGAAAAGTTCTCGGTGTAATGAAGGGTATGCATAGGTCTACAGTGATATATCAGAATCCGAACTTAATACATTCCTAAAAATCGTTCGAACTCCTAATTTTCCGAGGTTGAAAAATCAGTTTTTTTAACCTATAAAAATAATATAAAATGAATAAATCCATTTCTTGGTCTATCGTGCTAGATGTTTGAATTTCAAATCGAACTTGCATTTCTCAGGCTAAGCATTTTTTTTTGCCTTTGACTTTATTTAGTCAATGAACGACAGACAGATAAATGGTTAAAATGATAAAAGCCCTGTACATTGTAAGAATGAGATGTTTATCTATTAGATCCTATAAACCACTAATGGATCTGTTTAGGTAGTATCCATCTTACATCTCACACCGGTAGGGCAATGGCCATGGAGACACCACGTGGAGGGGACTCACTGGAGATCGAACCCGAGTACGACCAACCGTAGCCTGTGTAGGCTATTATAGATCTGGTCATTCGGTGCGCATCTACTCATAACGCAATCATTTTTTGCTGCTGAGTGAACACACACAAACACACTCTCTCACACACACACACAAACACGCCAACACATATATATTAGTATTACATTTAAAAAGTTCAGACAAGTCTGTCATCAAACACTGGAGGTAAACGTCTGTCCAAATGATCCCCGTTTGCGCCACAGTCTTTTGAAAAAGTTACGAAATGGCTCCCGATAATGACACTTAATTGTACAGACACTTAGCTGTACATACACTTAGTTGTACAGACACTTATTTGTACAGACACTTAGTTGTTCAGAAACTTAGTAGTACAGACACTTAGTTTTACATAAACTTAGTAGTACAGACACTTAGTAGTACAGAACCTTAGTTGTACAGACACTTAGTTGTACATAAACTTAGTAGTACAGACACTTAGTTGTACGTACACTTAGTGGTACAGACACTTAGTAATACAGACACTTAGTTGTACATAAACTTAGTAGTACAGACACTTAGTTGTACTTCACTTAGTTGTACAGAAACTGTAGTACTTCACTTAGTTGTACAGAAACTTAGTTGTACAGAAACTTAGTTGTACAGAAACTTAGTTGTACAGAAACTTTATTGTACAGCCACTTTTTTACTTTCAATGTACATCATTTATAGTTGCCATATCTGAGGGAGAGAGACATATTTCATAAAATTAACTTAAAATCAATCCAGAATATTGATGTTAAAGCGACAAATGGTACTGATGTAAAATATATAATCCTATTGAAAATTGTATATAACAAAAACAAATAGTACCACTGACTACATTGAATTATTACCAGATGTGGCATAGATTTGAGAATCTGTTGAACCAAGTTGAAGTCACTTATTTGGTCGCTCTAGTTGTATGCTTCACTGACTACCCAATACTCGTCCACTTTATTCCCCAGCAAGTTTTTCACTGTAACCTTTCACATACCTTGCTTTACCATTGACTCCCTTTACTTTTATTATTTATTGATTAATTTTTCTCACGTCAACCATTCCTATTGTTTATTTACATGTAAGGAATTAAACATAATAAACTATTGGTGGCAAAAAGTCACACTCTCATCAAATACTGTAGATGAATACTAAAAATCACTGAATGAGACATTTAGTTGGAAAATTCACTAATAAGATATCAATGCTTATTACTCACAAAGTAGACAAACACAGTTCATCTCTATTTATATGAGACAGTTCATTTTGATTCCCTATAGACGCCAGTTATTTTTAGATTCAAGCATGCCGCCATCAAATCATTCCCATAAAACTTTCCAGACCTTACGCTGAGTATGTATTACAAATTGTCAACTTTGCTTACAATCCCATTGTCTGTGTGTTGCTTTGCTTATATTCACAATGTCTGTCATCAACTATTCTCTTCCTTTGCAGGGGAATGTATTGCATTAGCGTTGAAGTTGGACCAAAAATAAAACTTTTGTCTTTCATGCTGTAAATCAATTATTATGTGTAATAAAATATTGTAAACATTTAACTGTTATTACAAATCTAAATAATATAATAATGTCATGAGGTGTATCACCACATATTTGTAAGTATTTTGTAAGTAATGTCTTTAGCTAACAGCTAACTAAAACTTAAAGCCATTTTTTAAGAAGAAAAAAAATACTTTTTAATTAAAACAAAAATAATTCAAACATTTATTGACGTGAATTTGTATAAGCAAGACTTGTTTATCTTAAAATAAAAATACAATTTAGTAAAATTGTCAAGAAGAAGGCAAAAACAATTTTTTTTTTATATTTACCAAAAATTCTAACTCTAATGTTCTAAACAACAAAACCTTCACAAGTACATAATTTGAACTATTTCAGGTCCTATCTGGCATCTACACTCGATCTATCGACTGACATGCTAGCCAGCACAGGAAGCAGCGCAGAAACAGATGCGCGATCGTGCTCAATTTTTTTAAGACCTTCAACTGATTAGCTGATAAAACACAACGCCACTTTTAAACATTAAACCTTCTAGCTCAACACGAAATGTATGACTCGTATGTGTCATGTGTCTTCATTCGCCCAACCAGAACAGAAACAAGAAAATTTAGAGCCTAGAAGAAATGTTCAAATGTAAATTTTCTTTACGCTCGTTTTCCCTTAAAAACGTGCAACATTATTATAATACAGCTTTACCGTCAAGTTTGCACATACAAAATTTTACAATTCTGGTTAAGTTGTGAGAAGAAGAAATGTCACTTTTTTTTTTGGTAGAACTTTTAAATGTATATTTTAGCTCAAATTATTTATTTAGTTGATTTTTTTCAATTTGAATGTTGATTAATATTGTTTTATAATTTGAAATATTTAAAGTCAATGAATTTTCATCTTTGAATAAGCCATGAAAGATAAACGTTAATCACTGTTATTATGAGTTCATTGTGTTAGAGATTATTTTTATTTTTGGGTGAAGATTTACTGTAAGGGAATTTTGTGTGCCAGCCAATGGCACTGTCTTTTTTATTATTTGTTATATTGCAGATTGTAGTTTTATTTTTAGAACCCATAATTTGAAGTGAATTGTGTGTGATATTTTAATTTAAACTTAGACAATCTGTGTCTAAAGAAACTTATTTATAAATACGCCAGACACTATGAAAAGTAATTCATTATTTAAACAAAATGTTTTTAAATTATTGGCTTCACTAGTTTTCTGTAGTTCCTAACTGGCAACAGTGTTTAGACTAAATTGGTTTTCTTTCACTTTTTGCTGTTAATATTTCTTTTTTCAAGGATGGCATCCACTAGGACATTATTTGATCGATTTGTAAAATATCATCAACTATTGTGATTATGATTATTTATTTTCATTATTTAAGCAATTAATTTATTCATTTTACACTTCAATAAAAACTATTTGTAACTCACTCATAATTTCAATGCTTTTTTTACAACGCTATTTACACAATCGTTTTTTTTCTTCTGATTTTTCTAATAAAAATGTTTTATTTGTCCAACTCAACGCTATTTGCACAACTGTTTTTCAATGTTTTTCTTTCCATTTTATGTTCTTGTTTGATAGTGTTGTTATACATTAGTCCTAAAGTATTCTATTTGTATGTATAGATTATGAAGTGTGACCATTGTGTAAAAAAAACCCACCCTAGTTTCATCTTTAGTTTTGAATCTTTAGAACCTTTTAGCTATTATTCCTAAATGCCTTTCACCTTAAATTTCCTGTTTATATCTGAATTTATTTTTAGCAAAACGTTGCTTTTTAAAATTCAGTCATATTAATCGTAACAAAAGAAAATATTAAACAGATTAGTAATGGGAGAAATTTCAGGAAATATGTAAAAATGAACGAAGTTAAAAGTGATAGAAAGAGAGATAGGGAGATAGAGAGATAGAGAGATAGGGAGAGAGCAAAGGAGATAATCACAGGCGGATTAAACTTCGATGAAGCCCCGGAGAATATTCAGGGTTCATTGCGTGCTCCTGAGAGAACATTCAGGGTTCATTGCGTGCTCCTGAGAGAACATTCAGGGTTCATTGCGTGCCCCTGAGAGAACATTCAGGGTTCACTGCGTGCTCCTGAGAGAACATTCAGGGTTCATTGCGTGCTCCTGAGAGAACATTCGGGGTTCATTGCGTGCTCCTGAGAGAACATTCAGGGCTCAATGCGTGCTCCTGAGAGAAAATTTTGGCTCCCATAAAAAATAAAAAAAAACCAGTAGAAGAAAAAAAGCAATAACTCAAATGTTAAATAATGTTTGGTCCATCTGAAGTCAAGGCACAGGGAGCGAACCCGCCCTTAATCCGCCCCTGCAGATACATTATAAGGTAAGAAAAATCCTTTTGATTTGATGAAACATATGCACACCATGAAATGAAAAGAAACTTAGAGCCATATATAAATGAATACTTTGATATATATTTATCATTGATTAAATTTTCAAACTGTTCGATTCTACTTTATTTATATATTGACATCGGCAAGGGCAATGTCAACACTTGTCTGGAACTCTAATGCTATATTCTGGCGGGGGTATTTATTAGACTATGTCAAAGCGCCAAGCATTTGCAGCTTTTCATTTTTCAAGATTTCTTTTCAACCGAATTTCATGTTTTCTCCCGCAGTTCTGACATCTTCAAACTTTCAAGATATCTTTGCTGCACAAAAAATATCCCCGAAATGCATAATTCTTTATATATAAAGTCTATTGAGGAAGTCTTTGCGTTACACATTAAAATATTTACTCAAAATACTTTTTGCTTACCCCAAAAGTTGATTTTCTAGTGTAGATAAAAATCTGCAAAATCCATGACGAGATGTTTATCAAATCCTGTAAAATACTCACCTTAGCCGACAGTGCAATGGCCGTAGAGACACCACGGGAGACATGGAGCTTTCACCATGACCTGATAAATTCTCTTGGTTTTCTCCTGAGAGATCAAACCTGAGAAACTCATGTCGAGTCGTACAGTGGTGCGATCTACACCATTCGACCATTCGACCATTTGTAGATATGTATTGCCATATCTTGAGAGGTTCAAACTGTAATTACGTCTAAAAGCAAAGAAAAATTATGAGTAATGACGGGGCATTACAGTGAGACATTACTGTGATACATTACAGTAAGACATTACTTTGAGATGTTACTTTGAGACAAGAGAAGGAGATTAGCCTAAAATGTAAAGAGTGAATTCTATTCTAGCCAATATATAATAGGATCTATATGTGCATGGGATATTTAGAAAGAGATTTACAGACATCCACAGCCATAGACATTTCGACCCCATTATTCGGGCGAAATACATAATCAAACAAGAAAGATAAGAGGATGGTATTCTTTGCCTGTAACATTTAGTTCGACAGTTGTATAATACTATATAATTGTATTATACTATATAAACAGCTATGTATTTGTTTACCATTTAAATTTGACTATAGCCTAACTTTATCGAATATATTAAATAACAATAATTTACAATAATGAATCACTTTTCCCTTGTATAGCTTGCTGTAATAAATCTCAATGTTACAATAAATAAAATTTGATACGACTTTGTTAAGAAAACATAATACTTCAGTTACTTGTTTACGAATAAAAGGTTTTTTGAAGATTTAATAGGAAAAAGAATATTCTAATCAATCGACCCTACTTCATCAAGTAATCCCAGTCCTACTTCATCAAGTATTCCCAGTCCTACTTCATCAAGTAATCTCTGTCCTACTTCATCAAGTAATCCCAGTCCTACTTCATCAAGTAATCCCAGTCCTACTTCATCAAGTATTTCCAGTCCTACTTCATCAAGTAATCTCTGTCCTACTTCATCAAGTAATCCCAGTCCTATTTCATCAAGTATTCCCAGTCCTACTTCGTTAAGTAATCTCTGTCCTACTTCATCAAGTAATCCCAGTCCTACTTCATCAAATAATCCCAGTCCTACGTCATCAGGTAAACCCGTCGCTCGAAGATCTTTTATATTTACAGTAGTACCATTGCCGTAAACATCAGGAACGTATTTGTTATGATATCAAGATACTTGTGTGGGACGTTTGGGACCTAATAAAAACATCGCTTGCAATAATGGGCTGTGAAAACTTTGAGAGATATTAAGTCAAGTGTTAAGAATGTATTTCTTGTGGCTGGTATAATGAAGGTGTCGACATGGAGTCACTCACTTTAGCGGGGGGGGGGGGGGTGGACGGGGGGGACGGGGGGGGGTACGGCATCCACCTAGTTGGCCGCCCCATTATAACGGCTGGGCGTGTACTGGACGAATTGATTTCTCGGATCAAACCCACTAGCCAGCTGTTGTTTACAGCCACGGTCAGCCGTTTGTTTACAGCCAGTGGTCAGCCAGTGGTCAGCCGTTTGTTTACAGCCAGTGGTCAGCCAGTGGTCAGCCGTTTGTTTACAACCAGTGGTCAGCCGTTTGTTTACAGCCAGTGGTCAGCCGTTTGTTTACAGCCAGTGGTCAGCCAGTGGTCAGCCGTTTGTTTACAACCAGTGGTCAGCCGTTTGTTTACAGCCAGTGGTCAGCCAGTGGTCAGCCGTTTGTTTACAGCCAATGGAGTAAGAAACGTTTTTTTTTTTTCTTTTCTAGCAGACGTCTGGCGCTGGTGAATATGACCGTTATGCAGACGATTTTTGGCGTGTAGCCAGCGATCACATGACATGTGCACTCCCTATTTAGGCGGGTACGGCTAAACAGCTTGTAGATCGGCTGTATGGGGATTAAAGAGAATAACAAAACAACTTCAAAACAACCTCTGCATTATCTGTTTTTCCATCAATGAAAATATGGATTCGTTTTATTTATCTATTATTAATTTTTTTTTTGGACTTTTAATATTTTTAATTCTAAAGTAAATTTATCTTAAGAAATTTCAAAGTAGGTCATGAAAATATTGCGGAGTATCGACCCTTCTTAAAGTAACCGAAAGTTGCCACCTTAATTAACGGTACATTGTATACATTTTTCATAGAGCGAATTTTTATTAAAGATTGATTCCATTTTAGAAAAAATTCATTATGACAAATGTGATTTTGAAAGTCTAAATATAAAAAATAATATTCTACATTTTCAGTTTTCTATATCTGTCTGTTCTATACCCATCTAGTTGTATATATATGTCTGTTCTATACCCATCTAGTTGTATATATCTGTCTGTTCTATACCCATCCAGAGACAGGTAGCTATGAAGTAAACAACATTTAAAAAAAAAGCATGTCTGTCAACCAAAAAAAATTATTCAAAATGTATGCATTGTATGCAAAGGGAGATAACTTTTATAAGCTTGAGTAGCTTCTTGGATTGAGTTCATCTTTCATTATGTAAGCAGTTGGCTCTTCAAAATGACATGAAAAAAAAACAGTATTTTAAATTTTATATAAAGAGATATTCAGGACAAAGTGAAAGCAATATTTAAGATAAAGTATTTGAATTATAGTTTTTAAATAACATATACAATATTTTAAGTAAATTAAGAAAAAAAAAATTCAACAATAGAATGTTGGTGTAAATAGTTCAAATTTCAACAACAGAATGTTGGTGTAAATAGTTCAAATTTCAACAACAGAATGTTGGTGTAAATAGTTCAAATTTGATCAATAGAATGTTGGTGTAAATAGTTCAAATTTCAACAACAGAATGTTGGTGTAAATAGTTCAAATTTCAACAACAGAATGTTGGTGTAAATAGTTCAAATTTGAACAATAGAATGTTGGTGTAAATAGTTCAAATTTCAACAACAGAATGTTGGTGTAAATAGTTCAAATGTCAACAACAGAATGTTGGTGTCAATAGTTCAGATAGTAGAATGAGAACATCTATAACTCTTAGGTGATTTTATTCTATTCATCAACTAATATGACTATATTCTGGCATGAGTCAGTGGCGTCACTAGGAGGGTAATATGACTATATTCTGGCGTGAGTCAGTGGCGTCACTAGGAGGGTAATATGACTATATTCTGGCATGAGTCAGTGGCGTCACTAGGAGGGTAATATGGCTATATTCTGGCATGAGTTACCTCAGTGGCGTCACTAGGAGGGTGCGGGGCGCACCGGGTGACACCAACAAAGAGGGGTAACAAAATGAACAATCTAAATATCATAGCAGAAAGAACTTAAACTAGTCGGGTGTTATAACACGAACAGTTGCACCGGGTGACACCAAAAAGGGGGGTAACAAAATAAACAATTCTAAATATCATAGCAGAAAGAACTGAAACTAGTCGGGTGTTATAATACGAACAGTTGCACAGAGTGCCACCATACAGAACATCTGGAGCACAGGTTGCCACCATACAGAGCATCTGGAGCACAGGGTGCCACCATACACAACTTCTGGAGCACAGTGTGCCACCATACAGAGCATCTGGAGCACAGGGTGCCACCATACACAGCATCTGGAGCACAGTGTGCCGCCATACACAACATCTGGAGTACAGGTTGCCACCATACAGACCATCTGGAGCACAGTGTGCCACCATACAGAACATCTGGAGCACAGTTTGCCACCATACAGAGCATCTGCAGCACAGGGTGCCACCATACACAACATCTGGAGCACAGTGTGCCACCATACACAACATCTGGAGCACAGGTTGCCAACATACAGAACATCTGGAGCACAGGGTGCCACCATACACAACATCTGGAGCACAGTGTGCCACCATACACAACATCTGGAGCACAGGGTGCCACCATACAGAACATCTGCAGCACAGGGTGCCACCATACACAACATCTGGAGCACAGTGTGCCACCATACACAACATCTGGAGCACAGTGTGCCACCACACAGATCATCAAGAGCACAGTGTGCCACCATACACAACATCTGGAGCACAGGTTGCCACCATACAGACCATCTGGAGCACAGTGTGCCACCATACAGAGCATCTGGAGCACAGTGTGCCACCATGCACAGCATCTGGAACACAGGGTGCCACCATACAGAACATCTGCAGCACAGGGTGCCACCATACACAACATCTGGAGCACAGTGTGCCACCATACAGAGCATCTGGAGCACAGTGTGCCACCATGCACAGCATCTGGAGGTAAATGAATACAATTCAAAACTGCATGGATCAATGTGGAGTTATTTGCAAACGCGCTAAAGAAATGATGCATGCAGTCACGCGGTCTCATTGAAATTGGTTGGGGAGGGAGCGTGACACACAGAATTCTGAATTTTCCGCACCAGGTGACACCAACCATAGTGACGCCATTGAGTTACCTCAGGGACCATATGTCTATTGACGTCAACTGTACGTGACAGCTTACACTACATTTATCACAGTAGCCTTCTTTCGACTGACGCTCACACTACAATAATGCAGTAGCTTCACATTTCTCGCTTGGATATATCAGAAACTATCATTGATGAATCAGGAGATCACGTGAGATAATTCCATCACTCAGGATCGTTTCATTGGGGGGTGGGGGGGCTCATGCAAATCAAACAATGACATTTTTTTGTGAACAGTTATTCTAGATGACCCAGCACTCTGTTCAGGGCCACACAATTACTGCCCATTATGGACGGTAATGAAATGATTGTCTTGAAGATGCTGATGCTAGGATAACTTTTAAAAAGAAGTGCTATTTGTTTACTGAGAAATCCCACGAGGGCAATTAATGAAAAAATAGTAATGTAAATAATATGTACAAAGTAGTAATGTAAATAATATGTACAAAGTAGTAATGTAAATAACATGTACAAAGTAGTAATGTAAATAATATGTACAAAGTAATAATGTAAATAATATGTACAAAGTAGTCATGTAAATAATATGTACAAAGTAGTCATGTAAATAATATGTACAAAGTAGTCATGTAAATAATATGTACAAAGTAGTCATGTAAATAATATGTACAAAGTAGTCATGTAAATAATATGTACAAAGTAGTCATGTAAATAATATGTACAAAGTAGTAATGTAAATAATACGTAAAAAGTATTAATATAGAAATACGTTGAAAAACAAAAATAAATACACAAAATATAACAATAGTTCCATGTGACATTACGGGGCACTTAGAAAAACGAATGATTGACTGTCGGCCTGTGTGTCCGGGTTCGATCTCCAATGTAATCCAATGTGAATTTTTCCGGCCATTGCAAACGTGCTCTCTGTCTCTCAGAGTGGCCATTGCACTGTCAGCTGTGGTGGGAATGAAAGAAGGCAACTATAAAAACCATTTATTGGATCTAATAGATAAATATCTCATTTAAATTCTATTTTTACAGGGACCTAGTGTTTTTTTATATGAACTAAGAGATTACAATATCCTTCTAGGGACCTAGTTTTTTATATGAACTAAGAGATTACAATATCCTTCCAGGGACCTTTGGGTTTATATGATCTAAGAGATTACAATATCCTTCTAGGGACCTTTGGGTTTATATGATCTAAGAGATTACAATATCCTTCTAGGGACCTTTGGGTTTATATGATCTAAGAGATTACAATATCCTTCTAGGGACCTTTGGGTTTATATGATCTAAGAGATAAACCCCTCATCCTTTCATGTACCTCCCAGATCAAGCCGGTTGTCTAAATTAGATGTATAGTGTGACTTGTAATATTGTGGTTCAATGTTTCATTGCAGCCGCCACTGGGTGCTATCGGTAAACAAGGCAGTAAAGAGTATGATGTGTCCCAGCTGATGAAAGACCTGTGTGACTCCATGGAGAGGGAGAATGACTTGCGAGGTAAATAGCCTCGTATGTAAACAGTCATATTTTAAATAGCCTCGTATGTAAACAGTCATATTTTAAATAGCCTCGTATGTAAACAGTCATATTTTAAATAGCCTCGTATGTAAACAGTCATATTTTAAAGAGCCAACAATCTTAAAAATATTTTAATGAGCCAACTATATTAATACTATTTTAAAGAGCCAACAATATTAATACTCTTTTAATGAGCCAACAATATTAATACTATTTTAATGAGCCAACAATATTATTACTATTTTAATGAGCCAACTATATTAATACTATTTTAATGAGCCAACTATATTAAAACTATTTTAATGAGAGAACAATATTTTAAAATGAACTGATTTAAAAATTAAATAAATTATAACTTGTCATCTGATATTGTGATATCGTAGTATTAAATTTGATATAAAATAGAAATATTTTAAATGTACAAATTGGTATCGAGTTTGGTTGGAAATATTAAAGGCGTCTTGGAAGTTGTGGAATTGTACGTGCCTACTACAAATTGGTAAATTGTACCTCACCTACCGTGATGGTTTCCTAAGACTCTCAGAGAATCTTTATTATATAAATTTGACGTAAATGATTTTATTTCCATTCTTCGCTCACTAAACAATATTGTTCTTTATTTTTTTTCTAATCAAAGTCAAAAATGATATAGATTAATTGAAGTGTTTGCTCACTGTATTTCTTTGAAGTCTCGTTGTGTTCTGCACTCACACATTCTTCTGAATTAATTGGTGCTCCGATTTTACATATTCTACTCTCAACAGACCAACTGAAGTTTACAGAGGAAGAGTCCAAAATGTTACGAAAGAGGGTGTCCAGCACGGATGAAGAGAATGAGTACCTCCGCCTCCAGCTGCAGAAGATGAGCGAGAAAGCCAGCAAACACAAGAAGAAAGAGAAAGAAACGCAGAGAGAGTTGGAGGTGGAGAAGAAACATTCAGAGTCCATTAAAGCAGGTAAGTGCAGGTGGGTGTGTCTCCTAGTGGGTGTGTCTTCTAGTGGGTGTGTCTCCTAGTGGGTCTGTCGCCTAGTGGGTGTGTCTTCTAGTGGGTGTGTCTCCTAGTGGGTCTGTCGCCTAGTGGGTGTGTCTCCTAGTGGGTGTGTCGCCTAGTGGGTGTGTCGCCTAGTGGGTGTGTCGCCTAGTGGGTGTGTCTCTAATAGCAATGGCGTAACTTTGGGAGGCTACTTTATTTCCAACAACTCGGTCAGTTTTACTGGACATCTGCTAATTGATAAATACCACACCTTTCCTTTATTTTTTTTTTACCTACCAGCTCTGCTGAATGCCCACGAAGAAGGGAGTGGGGGACTGTCGGATGACGTCATACTGATCGTGGGTAGTGACGTCATAGAGGGGGATGAACCCATTCCCATCTCGCAGAGGAAAGACTCTACCGACGAGGATCTCATGAATGTCATGCAGGTAACCTAGCAACCGTTACTTTAAAAGACATAGGTAACCTAGCAACCGTTATTTTAATAGACATAGGTAACCTAGCAACCGTTACTTTAATAGACATAGGCAAAGTAAATCAGTCAACTTGATAAAACAATTGACTTGGTTACTAACTTACTAATGAAAAAGACTATAGCGGGGTACATTGTACTTTACATATACTTGACTTTTTTTGACCCTACAGCTCCGCGTGCAGCTGGAGATGGTGGAGCAGGAGTTGATGACGTCACATAAGAAGTTGGATAACATGGACCTGGAGAATGAAAACTTACAGGCTGAGGTAAACTTGTGTAAATTAATGTATGATGTCAACAAGTGTAAATTATTGTATGATGTCAACAAGTGTAAAGTAATGTAAACCAGTGTAAATGAATGTAGGATAATGTCAACAAGTGTAAATTATTGTAGGATAATGTCAACAAGTGTAAATTATTGTAGGATAATGTCAACAAGTGTAAATTATTGTGTGATGTCAACAAGTGTAAAGTAAGGTAAACTAGTGTAAATTAATGTAGGATAATGTCAGCAAGTGTAAAGTAATGTAAACCAGTGTAAATTAATGTAGGATAATGTCAACAAGTGTAAATTAATGTAAACCAGTGTAAATTAATGTAGGATAATGTCAACAAGTGTAAAGTAATGTAAACCAGTGTAAATTAATGTAGGATAATGTCAACAAGTGTAAATTAATGTAAACCAGTGTAAATGAATGTAGGATAATGTCAACAAGTGTAAATTAATGTAAACCAGTGTAAATGAATGTAGGATAATGTCAACAAGTGTAAATTAATGTAAACCAGTGTAAATGAATGTAGGATAATGTCAACAAGTGTAAAGTAATGTAAACCAGTGTAAATGAATGTAGGATAATGTCAACAAGTGTAAAGTAATGTAAACCAGTGTAAATGAATGTAGGATAATGTCAACAAGTGTAAATTAATGTAAACCAGTGTAAATGAATGTAGGATAATGTAAACAAGTGTAAATTAATGTAAACCAGTGTAAATGAATGTAGGATAATGTCAACAAGTGTATAGTAATGTAAACCAGTGTAAATGAATGTAGGATAATGTCAACAAGTGTAAAGTAATGTAAACCAGCTTAAATTAATGTATGATGTCAACAAGTGTAAAGTAATGTAAACCAGTGTAAATTAATGTATGATGTCAACAAGTGTAAAGTAATGTAAACCAGAGTAAATTAATGTATGATGTCAACAAGTGTAAAGTAATGTAAACCAGTGTAAATTAATGTATGATGTCAACAAGTGTAAAGTAATATAAACCAGTGTAAACTAATGTATGATGTCAACAAGTGTAAAGTAATGTAAACCAGTGTAAATTAATGTATGATGTCAACAAGGGTAAAGTAATGTAAACTAGTGTAAATTAATGTATGATGCCAACAAGTGTAAAGTAATGTAAACCAACGTATGATGTCAACAAGGTTAAGTAATGTAAACTAGTGTAAATTAATGTATGATAATGTCAACAAGTGTAAAGTAATGTAAACTATAGTAAGTTATTGTAGGGTAATATCAACTAAGTGTAATTTTAAGTGTTGCAAAATAATGTAATAGGATGTAAAGTCATGCAATGTATTTTAATGAAAAGTGTTAGATGGAAGTGACATGCTAAGCAGACGGAGAGGAAAGACATCAGACTATAACACTTAGTATAGATATAGAAAGTATCATATAAGACATGTCATATAGTTGTGGGATTCAAACAACGATTCAAAACTTTCTTTACAAGTATTTGTTTCACAAGGTCAAGTTTGTTCTTTACACAAAATCACGTCTCTCCGATACATGTATTTGTTCTATTAGGTTAATCTTCTCATTGACATGTATTTATATTGTCTCACTAGGTCAAGTTTCTCATTGACATGTATTTATATTGTCTCACTAGGTCAGGTTTCTCATTGACATGTATTTATATTGTCTCACTAGGTCAAGTTTCTCATTGACATGCATTTATATTGTCTCACTAGGTCAAGTTTCTCATTGACATGTATTTATATTGTCTCACTAGGTCAAGTTTCTCATTGTCATGTATTTATATTGTCTCACTAGGTCAAGTTTCTCATTGTCATGTATTTATATTGTCTCACTAGGTCAAGTTTCTCATTGACATGTATTTATATTGTCTCATTAGGTCAAGTTTCTCATTGACATGTATTTATATTGTCTCACTAGGTCAAGTTTCTCATTGTCATGTATTTATATTGTCTCACTAGGTCAAGTTTCTCATTTTCATGTATTTATATTGTCTCAGTAGGTCAAGTTTCTCATTGACATCTATTTATATTGTCTCACTAGGTCAAGTTTCTCATTGACATGTATTTATATTGTCTCAGTAGGTCAAGTTTCTCATTGACATGTATTTATATTGTCTCACTAGGTCAAGTTTCTCATTGACATGTATTTATATTGTCTCACTAGGTCAAGTTTCTCATTGACATGTATTTATATTGTCTCACTAGGTCAAGTTTCTCATTGACATGTATTTATATTGTCTCACTAGGTCAAGTTTCTTCAAGAACGGTTGGCTGAGAAAGAGATTGCTAGCGCCGTGACACTAGCTGAACCCTCAACACCAAACGCCTATTACGAGGACAAGTTGAGAGAGCTGTCACAGGAGGCTGACGAGCTGAGGTGGAAACTGATTGAGAAAGACAGAGAGATAGAGCGACTCAGCGTCGTCCAGGTAACACTGTCATTCCATGGTCAATAGTAGGGAGGAAACTTAACAGTGTTGGTTGTCATCACTTGTTCCCCCAGTGTCGTCCAGGTAACACTGTCATTCCATGGTCAATAGTAGAGAGGAAACTTAACAGTGTTGGTTGTCGTCACTTGTTCACCCAGTGTCGTCCAGGTAACACTGTCATTCCATGGTCAATAGTAGAGAGGAAACTTAACAGTGTTGGTTGTCGTCACTTGTTCACCCAGCGTCGACGCCTTTTAATTTATTTTTAAAACAAATTTTAACCTGTCACAGGTGTGACATCTGTATAACAGTAGGTATCTGTCAGCCGAGGACTGTCCTGTAATGGGGACCAATTCGACGCATAGGTTCGTTCAATGATGTAAAGAAAACCCCTGTGGGAAAAAATAATGCAAGGGAAGAAACCCATTTATAATTGTCGTTCGTCCGAGTTAAACAAAATTGCATCCATTGATTAGGGTTGTGATTATTATAGACTGGTTTATGTTGAACAAAAATAGCAGGGGAAGCACAAAAGATTTTATCAATAGGCAAAAAAAAATCGTGTAAATGGAATACAAACTTGTGTCGACACTTAAAATCAACCGCTGAACATATTTTTTCATGTTTATTTTATGTTTATATTTAACAGAAGTCAGGCTTGAGACATTACTGTGTAATGTGTAATGCGTAATTATTACCAAATGCCGGATTAAGTCCGTGTGATACCCAATACACCGACTAATGTGGTGACCCTTTCCTCACAGAATATAACCAAATATTCAGTCTCGTTGTAAATCGTATTTTGATATTGTATTCTATGTAATTGACTAAGTACATGGGACTAGTGATAATTTTCTTTTTCGGCTGGCTCTTTGGTTTCGAACAGGATTTACGGGCTGCAGCCCGACCTGCTTACTGTGGGTTACGGGTTCAACTCCTGGTGTGTCCAGCCACCTACGTATATCTTTATCCGGGTCCATAATGGCTATTAGCTTTCTCGATGACGGTCCAGCTGGAAAAGGCGCACTACATAAACGTCCAATGGGCGGTTTGTTGGATCTAAGTGATGTCCCTTTGCACGCCTTACATAAAAGTGACCGGGGGGGAGGGGGGGGATGGAGCTTCTTTTAAAAAAAAAGAAAAGTTACATAAAGAAAAGTTTGATATCTGTGTCATTGAACTTTTAAAGTAATTTAGCTCTTATGTAGGTCAAACATAAATTAATAGACTCTTTTAATTATGGAAACATAAAGTAAGCTTTTGGTTTTTACCGAGTAGTCTTTGATAATTGAATTCATTAAAATAGATTTGTTTACGTTATTAGTTCACAAATTGACCTACTTTTTCACACGGGAAGTTTTTCTTTAATACAATTTTCTATAAATACAGACTGTTTACAAAATCTGTGAATGTGTTTATGAGCTAGTATCTTTAAATGTTGATGTGTAGGCCTGAATACATGGGTTTATTTATGCCTTAATGTGCCCATTGTGTTTATGTATTGATGTGTAGGCCTGAATACATGGGTTTATTTATGTTTTAATGTGCTCATTGTGTTTATGTATTGATGTGTAGGCCTGAATACATGGGTTTATTTATGTTTTAATGTGCCCATTGTGTTTATGTATTGATGTGTAGGCCTGAATACATGGGTTTATTTATGCCTTAATGTGCTCATGTGTTTAACTGGGTAATGTTTTTTAACATATTGATTTATTTACTTATTGGTGAGCTAATAAAATGATGTGTTTATGCATTGATGTATTCATGTATTGATGTGTTTATGTATTGATGTATTTGTGTATTGATGTGTTTATGTATTGATATGTTTGTGTATTGATGTGTTTGTTTATTGATGTGTTTGTGTATTGATGTGTTTCTGTAAAAAATGTTTGTGTATAAAATGTTTGTGTTAACGTATTATGGTGTTTATCTTTTGAAGTGTTTATCTATTGATGTGTTTATAAATTAATGTCCTTATGTTGTTTTATATTGATGTGTTTATGAAATGATGTGTTTATGTGAAGATTTGTTTTTATCTAGACTCGTCACTTGAGGGAACACAGTCACAAGAAAGACGACAAATTGAAAAAGTCCAAATCTTTGGATACTGAGACTGATGTGGTCACATCTGATTTGAGGAAACATGTGGACAGTCTGCAGATTGAGGTCATCCGACTCAGACAGAAACTGGAGGAAGCAGAAGAGAAGACAGAGGAACTGCGAGTCGAGAACGAAGGTCTGCGTTATTTTGATTTCTCTTTAAGGTCTTTCATTGTATTTGTACTTAAAATAAAACAGTTGTTGTTTTTATGTTAAGATCTACTGTATCTATATTATTATGAATTGATGTTAAATTATCCAGGAAGAACAAATGATAATGTATAATGTATCTACTAAGTAATACATAGCAATAGTTACATCTAATGGACTCATTTAATATCTGAGAAACAACAACTAATTCTCTAATATAGCGTTATCCATAGGCTTTTAAAATACGAGGCAGAAAAATTACAATTAGTATGGCTTTACCTACTGGACATAATTGATGCAATGCAGAGCAACATACACTGCCCAGTGAGTGAAGTTAGTGTAACATGTAATGCAGAACAACATACACTGCCCAGTGGGTGAAGTCCATGTTAGGATGAGATGGAGTCTCTTAGATCCTATAGACCACTAATGTCTATGTTGTTGTATGGCGCCCTTCTCTCATAGACCACTAATGGCAATGTTGTTGTATGGCGCCTTTCTCTCATCCCCATCAGAGCTGACTGGGCACCACATAGTGGGGACTTTCAAAAAATCCTTTGGCTCTCACAGGAGATCGAACCAGGGACCCTCAAGCTCGACGTGATGCAGATTAATGAGAACTGTCCAGTATTAGGACGGATGATCGAGCGGTGGGGAACGGACGGATGATCGAGCGGTGGGGAACACTCCATTGTCCACCCGAGAGTCCCGGGTTCGATCTTCGGTGAGAACCGGAGAATTAATTCCAGGTCCTTGTGAAATCATTTGAAAGTCCCCCTAGTCCACTTGACTCAAGCTAAATGCCGAGGTTACAAATTCATCTGCCCCAATGACCCTAAAAGGCTATGGGAACTCAACTTTTTTTTTATTGCTGGGCACTAAGTCCATTCTAGATGTGTCAATCAACATGTCACATAGATGTGTCAATCAACATGTCACATAGATGTGTCAATCAACATGTCACAAAGATGTGCCAATCAACATGTCACATAGATGTGTCAATCAACATGTCACATAGATGTGTCAATCAACATGTCACATAGATGTGTCAATCAACATGTCACATAGATGTGTCAATCAACATATCACATAGATGTGTCAATCAACATGTCACATAGATGCGTCAATCAACATGTCACATAGATGTGTCAATCAACATGTCACATAGATGTGTCAATCAACATGTCACATAGATGTGTTAATCTACATGTCACATAGATGTGTCAATCAACATGTCACATAGATGTGTCAATCTTTGAAATACAGGGACCTCTATATTTAGCATGGACAGAGTTTAGTTAGTCGCCAGTTAAGCGATACCAGGTATGAACAGTAGTTAACAGTTGGCGATACCAGGTATGAACAGTAGTTAACAGTTGGACCTCAACAAGTTTATCTAGGTTGGGAGTTCTTGTTGTAAGTTGTTAACTCTGGCATAGAAAGATTCAGTGTACATGTACTTCAAATTAACAACACAACTCATTAATTTACAAGTATTGTACATTTTATATCAATTCTAGCTGTACCCTGCATAGAGTTATTTTCCCTTAGGTATGATCAGAAGGCTAGGTTATTTTTGGTTTCGGACAGATCCGATTTTTTCATGATATTATTACAATTTTTAGATGAAATATGTTGTATAAATACACAAAAAATATTTAAATGTAATTATTTCAAATTTTGGCCTTTGTGTTTCATATTTCAAAACCGCAGATACTTTTCAAAATTGTAGATTTGAAAAAAAAAAAATTATCGAAACGAGACGCGGGAAAGACGCCATTTTGAATTCTTGTTTTCCTCAATCAATTTAACGCAGAACCCAGACCGCTTTTATTATATTAGATTTTTTTTATTATAATTAAAGTAGAGTCACATGGGGAATCATGTGTTATGAAGATTTTCATAAAAAAACAGAAATAATGATTAAGTTAATACAATGATGGACTTAACACACACACAAACCACCCGATTATTTTATTCACGTAGTTTCACTCTACAGACATACAGTAGATGTAGCCTACATTTCTAATGGGCATTTAATTTTTTTTGTATTTTTACTCCTGCAGATCTGAAGAATCGAACTCCCATCCCGTCGGTCAAAGCTGATGACGCACCCTTGGAGAACATCGAGCTGAGAGACAGGGTTCGAAAGCTGGACGAGGAAAACAAACTGCAGGCGGAGAAGATTAAAATGTTGACGGAGAACCTCCAGAAGCTATCACGTGACACCAGGTCGTACACAAGTATTGCAACGTCACCTACAACTCCAGGTAAGAGGGCTTTATTCGTGACGTAGTAACCAGAAACCTTGTATAGTTTATGAACATTAACTTAGTATAATTTATGAACATCAGCTTAGTATAGTTTATGAACATTAGTTGAGTATAGGGTTATATTTATTAGGGTGGCCCAAAATAACTTTTTGTCAAAATTTTTGGAGCATTTTATTTTTGTGTTTCCTTTGACTTCAAAACAGCACAGAAAAAATTTCATGAATATATGACTTTATTTAGTACTGCCTCATCGACACTGTAATTTTAAATCATTTTGAATGAATTTTGAATATGAGTATGTATATATAAAGAGCACAGAAAATGCTAGAAGGTTTTGGAAAGTTTTAGAAAAATATAGACAATTCTAGAAGGTTCTGAAAGGTTCTATGAAATCTCTAGAAGGTTCTAGAAGCTTTTAGAAAAACGTGAAAAACTTGAGAAGGTTCCCGGAAATTCGAGAAATCTCTAGAAGTTTTAATTTTCATATAATCAGCTTAATCAGTGCATTTCAGTTTAGTTATAAAAATCAAGCGTTATAAGATAAAATGTTGCGGCTATATAAATATCATTCATTTAGTTAAGACTACTTGGTCGAAAACTGTTGTTTATTTAACTGGCATAGAAGTTGACACAACTGTTTATTGAGCTAGGTACTTTCACTAATTGAGCCTACTGGCCAATGGTATGTTTACAAACACAGCCGTCTGGCAGTTAGTTGGTACAATTTTTTCATGGTCTATTTCTTTGCTTGTTTACTGTCCAGTGGATTGAGCTAGGTACTTCCCCTAATTTATGTTTACAAACACAGCCGTCTGGTTGACATTCGGTAGAAATTTTTCATGGGGACATACTAATGTCCATTGAGCTAGGTACTTCCCCTAATTGAGCCTACTGACCAATGGTATGTTTACAAACACAGCCGTCTGGCAGTTAGTTGGTACAATTTTTCATGACCTTTTTCTTTGCTTGTATACTGTCAAGTGGACATGCCAATGTTTATTGAGCTAGGTACTTCCCCTAATTGAGCATACTGGCCGATGATATGTTTACAAATACAGCTGTTTTCAATAAGACATTTTGGGGTAGTACAAATGGACCGGATGTGCTGCTATTCAAGCGCTTTAACACGTTTTGGCCAAAAACAACACAGGCAGAATTTTGTATATGCTACGATGTTCGACTGGAGCAAAATCTCAAGCCATTTAAAGAAGAAGTCATCACATTTTGTTCAAATATCCTCCAAATGAAAGACAAATCAAAATATTTGCCACGTGAAGATTACAAAGAACTTCTGACTCTGTCTTATCTTCCTGGGAGGAAATACCCCCCTTTGGGGTGCGTTTTCGTGTTCCAGGAGCATATCACCATGCCAGGTGGATGTCTAAAATAATCTACATCATGAAGATTTATCTCTTCCGTCACCAATTCAGGCTGACTAATCATGAAAACAGTTCAATTGGAGAATTTGGTATCTTCGCATCCTTGTTTTACATTAAAGCTTGGATTCAGTGTCCCATTCTAGAAGACGCTCCTCTGAATAATCTGGATTTCATCAAGCTTCTCCCTTCATTTTTCAGACTGCAATGAAAACGATTGGCCGACATCTCTGGTACTTTAGTGCAGAACTCATTCCTCTGGTTCTTTTTTCTCAACGTGTCTCAGTGGATGAGAAAAACAGCCTTGCTTCTTGCTTGAGGCAACTCATGGATAAATCTTCTGATGATCAGAAAGAAGAAAGGTGCATCAGCAGCACAAGTGACCCTTCAGAACTTCGTATTGTGACATTAAAGGATTTTGTGACCTCGTCATGGCTGCTCTTCTTCAATGCTCTTCTGCTTCCCACAAATTTTCTCGTGACTGATGCTCAGGCCCGTAGCGTGCGGGGGAGCCTGGGGGGGGCGCCCCCCCCCTTTTGTCTGGCCCCATCTGCTTATTTGCTCTACATAGTAACATTTTTTCCTGCACCTCCCCCCCCCCGCTATTGGCCTGGCCCCTACTGTAGAATTTTTACACTACGGGACTGCTGATGCTTCCACCTGGCAACAAACTCTATCCTTTCAGAAGGCAACAGTAGTGGTCTCTTCCTTGAATGTTGTCAATGACTGTGCCGAGTGGGAAATTGCACGTCATCATTCAACTCATCTCTCACCAAATCAGAAGAGGAAAAGCAGTACTTGCTCCAAATTGTTGAACAGCATCGCAAAGTGCTCAGATGCAAAAAAAAATCAACTGTGCTGAAGAGATCGCAATTTGAAGACCTTCAGGACTCAGAAAGCACAGACTAAAAGCTTTTAAAGTGTATGTTTGAATGGCGTACTTAGATCTACTTTGCAATACAGTCAGGTTAATGTGCCATGTAACTAGTATTATTTTACTGTTTAATTCCTACTGTGTAATATAATTGTTCTTTCTTTCTACAAAAAAACCCCATTTTAAACCTTGCAAACTTTTCATTTAATGCAACTGCCGAATACCATAAAACACGAGATAACAAGTGCACTGAGGCAGTATTTATGGGAGCCCAAATGGTGTGAAATTTGGTATATACATGTTTTAAATCACAGTGAACCAGAACACTAAAATTCTCATGATAAAAAATCAACTTTATTTTTGTCCACTATAAAGTGAGACACCATAATAGCTAATTATTTAGACAAATATATGTATATACATTTATATTTATTTGTGCCTCTGAACATGCACAAAAAACATGAATACAATTTTATGTAAGTTAGGTCCGGCAACACTCCCACCTCGTCCCTGACAACAAAGTTAATGTCATCTAGTGTTAGGTGAACACATTCTTGATGTCATCTAATGTAAATTGCCATCAAAGTTAACGGCATCTAGTGTTAGGTGCACACAATGTTAATGCCATCTAGTTATAGGTGCACAAAATGTTAATGCCATTTATTGTTAGGTGCACACAATGTTAATGCCATCTAGTGTTAGGTGCACAAAATGTTAATGCCATCTAGTGTTAGGTGCACACAATGCTAATTCCGATAAGTGTTAGGTGCACACAATGTTAATGCCGTCTAGTGTTAGATGCACACAATATTAAAGCCTCCTAGTGTTAGGTGCTCATAGTTTTTACCACATTAGGCCCCGCGCCTATCGGGTTTCCTGCAATTGGGGCGTTTCTGTACAAAGACTTCAAGGCCCCACATTTAACACTCGTCCAAGGCCCCGAGCATTTAACAGCCTATATGAGGCCTATATGAGGTCATCTCTGGTGACTTGCATCTATTTCACACATAATCACAGTCCATTGAAGTGGTGTAACTTTGTTCTTTGATTCAACTTTATTTATTACATTTTATTTATGAATGACATTTTTTCAAACTTTAATGGCCCATGACGAAATCTTGTCGCGTCGTGATAGGCCAGCATGTCAATAGGTAAACTTTGTGAGTCTTGTCCAGACCAACATGTCAATAGGTAAACTTTGTGAGTCTTGTCAAGACCAACATGTCAATAGGTAAACTTTGTGAGTCTTGTCCAAACCAACATGTCAATAGGTAAACTTTGTGAGTCTTGTCCAGACCAACATGTCAATAGGTAAACTTTGTGAGTCTTGTCCAGACCTACATGTCAATAGGTAAACTTTGTGAGTCTTGTCAAGACCTACATGTCAATAGGTAAACTTTGTGAGTCTTGTCCAGACCAACATGTCAATAGGTAAACTTTGTGAGTCTTGTCAAGACCTATATGTCAATAGGTAAACTTTGTGAGTCTTGTCAAGACCTACATGTCAATAGGTAAACTTTGTGAGTCTTGTCAAGACCTACAAGTCAATAGGTAAACTTTGTGAGTCTTGTCAAGACCAACATGTCAATAGGTAAACTTTGTGAGTCTTGTCAATACCTACATGTCAGTAGGTAAACTTTGTGAGTCTTGTCCAGACCAACATGTCAATAGGTAAACTTTGTGAGTCTTGTCAAGACCAACATGTCAATAGGTAAACTTTGTGAGTCTTGTCAAGACCAACATGTCAATAGGTAAACATTGTGAGTCTTGTCAATACCTACATGTCAATAGGTAAACTTTGTGAGTCTTGTCCAGACCAACATGTCAATAGGTAAACTTTGTGAGTCTTGTCCAGACCAACATGTCAATAGGTAAACTTTGTGAGTCTTGTCAAGACCAACATGTCAATAGGTAAACTTTGTGAGTCTTGTCCAGACCAACATGTCAATAGGTAAACTTTGTGAGTCTTGTCAAGACCAACATGTCAATAGGTAAACTTTGTGAGTCTTGTCCAGACCAACATGTCAATAGGTAAACTTTGTGAGTCTTGTCAAGACCAACATGTCAATAGGTAAACTTTGTGAGTCTTGACAAGACCTACATGTCAATAGGTAAACTTTGTAAGTCTTGTCCAGACCAACATGTCAATAGGTAAACTTTGTGAGTCTTGTCCAGACCAACATGTCAATAGGTAAACTTTGTGAGTCTTGTCAAGACCTACATGTCAATAGGTAAACTTTGTGAGTCTTGTCAAGACCTACATGTCAATAGGTAAACTTTGTGAGTCTTGTCAAGACCAACATGTCAATAGGTAAACTTTGTGAGTCTTGTCAATACCTACATGTCAGTAGGTAAACTTTGTGAGTCTTGTCCAGACCAACATGTCAATAGGTAAACTTTGTGAGTCTTGTCAAGACCAGCATGTCAATAGGTAAACTTTGTGAGTCTTGTCAAGACCAACATGTCAATAGGTAAACTTTGTGAGTCTTGTCCAGACCAACATGTCAGTAGGTAAACTTTGTGTGTCTTGTCCAGACCAACATGTCAATAGGTAAACTTTGTGAGTCTTGTCAAGACCAGCATGTCAATAGGTAAACTTTGTGAGTCTTGTCCAGACCAACATGTCAATAGGTAAACTTTGTGAGTCTTGTCAAGACCAACATGTCAATAGGTAAACTTTGTGAGTCTTGTCAAGACCTACATGTCAATAGGTAAACTTTGTGAGTCTTGTCAAGACCAACATGTCAATAGGTAAACTTTGTGAGTCTTGTCAATACCTACATGTCAGTAGGTAAACTTTGTGAGTCTTGTCCAGACCAACATGTCAATAGGTAAACTTTGTGAGTCTTGTCAAGACCAGCATGTCAATAGGTAAACTTTGTGAGTCTTGTCAAGACCAACATGTCAATAGGTAAACTTTGTGAGTCTTGTCCAGACCAACATGTCAGTAGGTAAACTTTGTGTGTCTTGTCCAGACCAACATGTCAATAGGTAAACTTTGTGAGTCTTGTCAAGACCAGCATGTCAATAGGTAAACTTTGTGAGTCTTGTCCAGACCAACATGTCAATAGGTAAACTTTGTGAGTCTTGTCAAGACCAACATGTCAATAGGTAAACTTTGTGAGTCTTGTCAAGACCAACATGTCAATAGGTAAACTTTGTGAGTCTTGTCAAGACCAACATGTCAATAGGTAAACTTTGTGAGTCTTGTCAATACCTACATGTCAGTAGGTAAACTTTGTGAGTCTTGTCCAGACCAACATGTCAATAGGTAAACTTTGTGAGTCTTGTCCAGACCAACATGTCAATAGGTAAACTTTGTGAGTCTTGTCAAGACCAACATGTCAATAGGTAAACTTTGTGAGTCTTGTCCAGACCGACATGTCAATAGGTAAACTTTGTGAGTCTTGTCAAGACCACCATGTCAATAGGTAAACTTTGTGAGTCTTGTCCAGACCAACATGTCAATAGGTAAACTTTGTGAGTCTTGTCAAGACCAACATGTCAATAGGTAAACTTTGTGAGTCTTGTCCAGACCTACATGTCAATAGGTAAACTTTGTGAGTCTTGTCAATACCTACATGTCAATAGGTAAACTTTGTGAGTCTTGTCCAGACCAACATGTCAATAGATAAACTTTGTGAGTCTTGTCCAGACCAACAAGTCAATAGGTAAACTTTGTGAGTCTTGTCAAGACCAACATGTCAATAGGTAAACTTTGTGAGTCTTGTCCAGACCAACATGTCAATAGGTAAACTTTGTGAGTCTTGTCCAGACCAACATGTCAATAGGTAAACTTTGTGAGTCTTGTCCAGACCAACATGTCAATAGGTAAACTTTGTGAGTCTTGTCAAGACCAACATGTCAATAGGTAAACTTTGTGAGTCTTGTCAAGACCAACATGTCAATAGGTAAACTTTGTGAGTCTTGTCAATACCTACATGTCAATAGGTAAACTTTGTGAGTCTTGTCCAGACCAACATGTCAATAGGTAAACTTTGTGAGTCTTGTCAAGACCAACATGTCAATAGGTAAACTTTGTGAGTCTTGTCAAGACCAACATGTCAATAGGTAAACTTTGTGAATCTTGTCAATACCTACATGTCAATAGGTAAACTTTGTGAGTCTTGTCCAGACCAACATGTCAATAGGTAAACTTTGTGAGTCTTGTCCAGACCTACATGTCAATAGGTAAACTTTGTGAGTCTTGTCCAGACCAACATGTCAATAGGTAAACTTTGTGAGTCTTGTCAAGACCTACATGTCATAGGTAAACTTTGTGAGTCTTGTCCAGACCAACATGTCAATAGGTAAACTTTGTGAGTCTTGTCAAGACCTATATGTCAATAGGTAAACTTTGTGAGTCTTGTCCAGACCTACATGTCAATAGGTAAACTTTGTGAGTCTTGTCCAGACCAACATGTCAATAGGTAAACTTTGTGAGTCTTGTCAAGACCAACATGTCAATAGGTAAACTTTGTGAGTCTTGTCAAGACCAACATGTCAATAGGTAAACTTTGTGAGTCTTGTCCAGACCTACATGTCAATAGGTAAACTTTGTGAGTCTTGTCAATACCTACATGTCAATAGGTAAACTTTGTGAGTCTTGTCCAGACCAACATGTCAATAGGTAAACTTTGTGAGTCTTGTCCAGACCAACAAGTCAATAGGTAAACTTTGTGAGTCTTGTCAAGACCAACATGTCAATAGGTAAACTTTGTGAGTCTTGTCCAGACCAACATGTCAATAGGTAAACTTTGTGAGTCTTGTCCAGACCAACATGTCAATAGGTAAACTTTGTGAGTCTTGTCCAGACCAACATGTCAATAGGTAAACTTTGTGAGTCTTGTCAAGACCAACATGTCAATAGGTAAACTTTGTGAGTCTTGTCAAGACCAACATGTCAATAGGTAAACTTTGTGAGTCTTGTCAATACCTACATGTCAATAGGTAAACTTTGTGAGTCTTGTCCAGACCAACATGTCAATAGGTAAACTTTGTGAGTCTTGTCAAGACCAACATGTCAATAGGTAAACTTTGTGAGTCTTGTCAAGACCAACATGTCAATAGGTAAACTTTGTGAGTCTTGTCAATACCTACATGTCAATAGGTAAACTTTGTGAGTCTTGTCCAGACCAACATGTCAATAGGTAAACTTTGTGAGTCTTGTCCAGACCTACATGTCAATAGGTAAACTTTGTGAGTCTTGTCCAGACCAACATGTCAATAGGTAAACTTTGTGAGTCTTGTCAAGACCTACATGTCATAGGTAAACTTTGTGAGTCTTGTCCAGACCAACATGTCAATAGGTAAACTTTGTGAGTCTTGTCAAGACCTATATGTCAATAGGTAAACTTTGTGAGTCTTGTCCAGACCAACATGTCAATAGGTAAACTTTGTGAGTCTTGTCCAGACCAACATGTCAATAGGTAAACTTTGTGAGTCTTGTCAAGACCAACATGTCAATAGGTAAACTTTGTGAGTCTTGTCAAGACCAACATGTCAATAGGTAAACTTTGTGAGTCTTGTCAATACCTACATGTCAATAGGTAAACTTTGTGAGTCTTGTCCAGACCAACATGTCAATAGGTAAACTTTGTGAGTCTTGTCCAGACCTACATGTCAATAGGTAAACTTTGTGAGTCTTGTCCAGACCAACATGTCAATAGGTAAACTTTGTGAGTCTTGTCCAGACCAACATGTCAATAGGTAAACTTTGTGAGTCTTGTCCAGACCAACATGTCAATAGGTAAACTTTGTGAGTCTTGTCCAGACCTACATGTCAATAGGTAAACTTTGTGAGTCTTGACAAGACCTACATGTCAATAGGTAAACTTTGTAAGTCTTGTCCAGACCAACATGTCAATAGGTAAACTTTGTGAGTCTTGTCAAGACCTATATGTCAATAGTTAAACTTTGTGAGTCTTGTCAAGACCTACATGTCAATAGGTAAACTTTGTGAGTCTTGTCAAGACCTACATGTCAATAGGTAAACTTTGTGAGTCTTGTCAAGACCAACATGTCAATAGGTAAACTTTGTGAGTCTTGTCAATACCTACATGTCAGTAGGTAAACTTTGTGAGTCTTGTCCAGACCAACATGTCAATAGGTAAACTTTGTGAGTCTTGTCAAGACCAGCATGTCAATAGGTAAACTTTGTGAGTCTTGTCAAGACCAACATGTCAATAGGTAAACTTTGTGAGTCTTGTCCAGACCAACATGTCAGTAGGTAAACTTTGTGTGTCTTGTCCAGACCAACATGTCAATAGGTAAACTTTGTGAGTCTTGTCAAGACCAGCATGTCAATAAGTAAACTGTGTGAGTCTTGTCCAGACCAACATGTCAATAGGTAAACTTTGTGAGTCTTGTCAAGACCAACATGTCAATAGGTAAACTTTGTGAGTCTTGTCCAGACCGACATGTCAATAGGTAAACTTTGTGAGTCTTGTCAAGACCACCATGTCAATAGGTAAACTTTGTGAGTCTTGTCCAGACCAACATGTCAATAGGTAAACTTTGTGAGTCTTGTCAAGACCAACATGTCAATAGGTAAACTTTGTGAGTCTTGTCCAGACCTACATGTCAATAGGTAAACTTTGTGAGTCTTGTCAATACCTACATGTCAATAGGTAAACTTTGTGAGTCTTGTCCAGACCAACATGTCAGTAGGTAAACTTTGTGAGTCTTGTCCAGACCAACATGTCAATAGGTAAACTTTGTGAGTCTTGTCAAGACCAACATGTCAATAGGTAAACTTTGTGAGTCTTGTCCAAACCAACAAGTCAATAGGTAAACTTTGTGAGTCTCGTCCAGACCAACATGTCAATAGGTAAACTTTGTGAGTCTTGTCCAGACCAACATGTCAATAGGTAAACTTTGTGAGTCTTGTCAAGACCAACATGTCAATAGGTAAACTTTGTGAGTCTTGTCAAGACCAACATGTCAATAGGTAAACTTTGTGAGTATTGTCAATACCTACATGTCAATAGGTAAACTTTGTGAGTCTTGTCCAGACCAACATGTCAATAGGTAAACTTTGTGAGTCTTGTCAAGACCAACATGTCAATAGGTAAACTTTGTGAGTCTTGTCCAGACCAACATGTCAATAGGTAAACTTTGTGAGTCTTGTCCAGACCAACATGTCAATAGGTAAACTTTGTGAGTCTTGTCCAGACCTCACATGTCAATAGGTAAACTTTGTGAGTCTTGACAAGACCAACATGTCAATAGGTAAACTTTGTGAGTCTTGTCAATACCTACATGTCAATAGGTAAACTTTGTGAGTCTTGTCCAGACCAACATGTCAATAGGTAAACTTTGTGAGTCTTGTCCAGACCAACATGTCAATAGGTAAACTTTGTGAGTCTTGTCCAGACCAACATGTCAATAGGTAAACTTTGTGAGTCTTGTCCAGACCAACATGTCAATAGGTAAACTTTGTGAGTCTTGTCCAGACCTACATGTCAATAGGTAAACTTTGTGAGTCTTGACAAGACCTACATGTCAATAGGTAAACTTTGTAAGTCTTGTCCAGACCAACATGTCAATAGGTTAACTTTGTGAGTCTTGTCAAGACCTATATGTCAATAGTTAAACTTTGTGAGTCTTGTCAAGACCTACATGTCAATAGGTAAACTTTGTGAGTCTTGTCAAGACCTACATGTCAATAGGTAAACTTTGTGAGTCTTGTCCAGACCAACATGTCAATAGGTAAACTTTGTGAGTCTTGTCAATACCTACATGTCAGTAGGTAAACTTTGTGAGTCTTGTCCAGACCAACATGTCAATAGGTAAACTTTGTGAGTCTTGTCAAGACCAGCATGTCAATAGGTAAACTTTGTGAGTCTTGTCAAGACCAACATGTCAATAGGTAAACTTTGTGAGTCTTGTCCAGCCCAACATGTCAGTAGGTAAACTTTGTGTGTCTTGTCCAGACCAACATGTCAATAGGTAAACTTTGTGAGTCTTGTCAAGACCAGCATGTCAATAGGTAAACTGTGTGAGTCTTGTCCAGACCAACATGTCAATAGGTAAACTTTGTGAGTCTTGTCAAGACCAACATGTCAATAGGTAAACTTTGTGAGTCTTGTCCAGACCGACATGTCAATAGGTAAACTTTGTGAGTCTTGTCAAGACCACCATGTCAATAGGTAAACTTTGTGAGTCTTGTCCAGACCAACATGTCAATAGGTAAACTTTGTGAGTCTTGTCAAGACCAACATGTCAATAGGTAAACTTTGTGAGTCTTGTCCAGACCTACATGTCAATAGGTAAACTTTGTGAGTCTTGTCAATACCTACATGACAATAGGTAAACTTTGTGAGTCTTGTCCAGACCAACATGTCAATAGGTAAACTTTGTGAGTCTTGTCCAGACCAACATGTCAATAGGTAAACTTTGTGAGTCTTGTCCAGACCAACATGTCAATAGGTAAACTTTGTGAGTCTTGTCCAGACCAACATGTCAATAGGTAAACTTTGTGAGTCTTGTCCAGACCAACAAGTCAATAGGTAAACTTTGTGAGTCTTGTCAAGACCAACATGTCAATAGGTAAACTTTGTGAGTCTTGTCCAGACCAACATGTCAATAGGTAAACTTTGTGAGTCTTGTCCAGACCAACATGTCAATAGGTAAACTTTGTGAGTCTTGTCCAGACCAACATGTCAATAGGTAAACTTTGTGAGTCTTGTCAAGACCAACATGTCAATAGGTAAACTTTGTGAGTCTTGTCAAGACCAACATGTCAATAGGTAAACTTTGTGAGTCTTGTCAATACCTACATGTCAATAGGTAAACTTTGTGAGTCTTGTCCAGACCAACATGTCAATAGGTAAACTTTGTGAGTCTTGTCAAGACCAACATGTCAATAGGTAAACTTTGTGAGTCTTGTCAAGACCAACATGTCAATAGGTAAACTTTGTGAGTCTTGTCAATACCTACATGTCAATAGGTAAACTTTGTGAGTCTTGTCCAGACCAACATGTCAATAGGTAAACTTTGTGAGTCTTGTCCAGACCTACATGTCAATAGGTAAACTTTGTGAGTCTTGTCCAGACCAACATGTCAATAGGTAAACTTTGTGAGTCTTGTCAAGACCTACATGTCATAGGTAAACTTTGTGAGTCTTGTCCAGACCAACATGTCAATAGGTAAACTTTGTGAGTCTTGTCAAGACCTATATGTCAATAGGTAAACTTTGTGAGTCTTGTCCAGACCAACATGTCAATAGGTAAACTTTGTGAGTCTTATCCAGACCAACATGTCAATAGGTAAACTTTGTGAGTCTTGTCAAGACCAACATGTCAATAGGTAAACTTTGTGAGTCTTGTCAAGACCAACATGTCAATAGGTAAACTTTGTGAGTCTCTGTCAATCACCTACATGTCAATAGGTAAACTTTGTGAGTCTTGTCCAGACCAACATGTCAATAGGTAAACTTTGTGAGTCTTGTCCAGACCTACATGTCAATAGGTAAACTTTGTGAGTCTTGTCCAGACCAACATGTCAATAGGTAAACTTTGTGAGTCTTGTCCAGACCAACATGTCAATAGGTAAACTTTGTGAGTCTTGTCCAGACCAACATGTCAATAGGTAAACTTTGTGAGTCTTGTCCAGACCTACATGTCAATAGGTAAACTTTGTGAGTCTTGACAAGACCTACATGTCAATAGGTAAACTTTGTAAGTCTTGTCCAGACCAACATGTCAATAGGTAAACTTTGTGAGTCTTGTCAAGACCTATATGTCAATAGTTAAACTTTGTGAGTCTTGTCAAGACCTACATGTCAATAGGTAAACTTTGTGAGTCTTGTCAAGACCTACATGTCAATAGGTAAACTTTGTGAGTCTTGTCAAGACCAACATGTCAATAGGTAAACTTTGTGAGTCTTGTCAATACCTACATGTCAGTAGGTAAACTTTGTGAGTCTTGTCCAGACCAACATGTCAATAGGTAAACTTTGTGAGTCTTGTCAAGACCAGCATGTCAATAGGTAAACTTTGTGAGTCTTGTCAAGACCAACATGTCAATAGGTAAACTTTGTGAGTCTTGTCCAGACCAACATGTCAGTAGGTAAACTTTGTGTGTCTTGTCCAGACCAACATGTCAATAGGTAAACTTTGTGAGTCTTGTCAAGACCAGCATGTCAATAAGTAAACTGTGTGAGTCTTGTCCAGACCAACATGTCAATAGGTAAACTTTGTGAGTCTTGTCAAGACCAACATGTCAATAGGTAAACTTTGTGAGTCTTGTCCAGACCGACATGTCAATAGGTAAACTTTGTGAGTCTTGTCAAGACCACCATGTCAATAGGTAAACTTTGTGAGTCTTGTCCAGACCAACATGTCAATAGGTAAACTTTGTGAGTCTTGTCAAGACCAACATGTCAATAGGTAAACTTTGTGAGTCTTGTCCAGACCTACATGTCAATAGGTAAACTTTGTGAGTCTTGTCAATACCTACATGTCAATAGGTAAACTTTGTGAGTCTTGTCAATACCTACATGTCAATAGGTAAACTTTGTGAGTCTTGTCCAGACCAACATGTCAATAGGTAAACTTTGTGAGTCTTGTCCAGACCAACATGTCAATAGGTAAACTTTGTGAGTCTTGTCCAGACCAACATGTCAATAGGTAAACTTTGTGAGTCTTGTCCAGACCAACATGTCAATAGGTAAACTTTGTGAGTCTTGTCCAGACCTACATGTCAATAGGTAAACTTTGTGAGTCTTGACAAGACCTACATGTCAATAGGTAAACTTTGTAAGTCTTGTCCAGACCAACATGTCAATAGGTTAACTTTGTGAGTCTTGTCAAGACCTATATGTCAATAGTTAAACTTTGTGAGTCTTGTCAAGACCTACATGTCAATAGGTAAACTTTGTGAGTCTTGTCAAGACCTACATGTCAATAGGTAAACTTTGTGAGTCTTGTCCAGACCAACATGTCAATAGGTAAACTTTGTGAGTCTTGTCAATACCTACATGTCAGTAGGTAAACTTTGTGAGTCTTGTCCAGACCAACATGTCAATAGGTAAACTTTGTGAGTCTTGTCAAGACCAGCATGTCAATAGGTAAACTTTGTGAGTCTTGTCAAGACCAACATGTCAATAGGTAAACTTTGTGAGTCTTGTCGAGCCCAACATGTCAGTAGGTAAACTTTGTGTGTCTTGTCCAGACCAACATGTCAATAGGTAAACTTTGTGAGTCTTGTCAAGACCAGCATGTCAATAGGTAAACTGTGTGAGTCTTGTCCAGACCAACATGTCAATAGGTAAACTTTGTGAGTCTTGTCAAGACCAACATGTCAATAGGTAAACTTTGTGAGTCTTGTCCAGACCGACATGTCAATAGGTAAACTTTGTGAGTCTTGTCAAGACCACCATGTCAATAGGTAAACTTTGTGAGTCTTGTCCAGACCAACATGTCAATAGGTAAACTTTGTGAGTCTTGTCAAGACCAACATGTCAATAGGTAAACTTTGTGAGTCTTGTCCAGACCTACATGTCAATAGGTAAACTTTGTGAGTCTTGTCAATACCTACATGTCAATAGGTAAACTTTGTGAGTCTTGTCCAGACCAACATGTCAATAGGTAAACTTTGTGAGTCTTGTCCAGACCAACATGTCAATAGGTAAACTTTGTGAGTCTTGTCCAGACCAACATGTCAATAGGTAAACTTTGTGAGTCTTGTCCAGACCAACATGTCAATAGGTAAACTTTGTGAGTCTTGTCCAGACCAACATGTCAATAGGTAAACTTTGTGAGTCTTGTCCAGACCAACATGTCAATAGATAAACTTTGTGAGTCTTGTCAAAACCAACATGTCAATAGGTAAACTTTGTGAGTCTTGTCAAGACCAACATGTCAATAGGTAAACTTTGTGAGTCTTGTCAATACCTACATGTCAATAGGTAAACTTTGTGAGTCTTGTCCAGACCAACATGTCAATAGGTAAACTTTGTGAGTCTTGTCAAGACCAACATGTCAATAGGTAAACTTTGTGAGTCTTGTCAATACCTACATGTCAATAGGTAAACTTTGTGAGTCTTGTCCAGACCAACATGTCAATAGGTAAACTTTGTGAGTCTTGTCCAGACCTACATGTCAATAGGTAAACTTTGTGAGTCTTGTCCAGACCAACATGTCAATAGGTAAACTTTGTGAGTCTTGTCCAGACCAACATGTCAATAGGTAAACTTTGTGAGTCTTGTCCAGACCAACATGTCAATAGGTAAACTTTGTGAGTCTTGTCCAGACCTACATGTCAATAGGTAAACTTTGTGAGTTCTGACAAGACCTACATGTCAATAGGTAAACTTTGTAAGTCTTGTCCAGACCAACATGTCAATAGGTAAACTTTGTGAGTCTTGTCAAGACTTATATGTCAATAGTTAAACTTTGTGAGTCTTGTCAAGACCTACATGTCAATAGGTAAACTTTGTGAGTCTTGTCAAGACCTACATGTCAATAGGTAAACTTTGTGAGTCTTGTCAAGACCAACATGTCAATAGGTAAACTTTGTGAGTCTTGTCAATACCTACATGTCAGTAGGTAAACTTTGTGAGTCTTGTCCAGACCAACATGTCAATAGGTAAACTTTGTGAGTCTTGTCAAGACCAGCATGTCAATAGGTAAACTTTGTGAGTCTTGTCAAGACCAACATGTCAATAGGTAAACTTTGTGAGTCTTGTCCAGACCAACATGTCAGTAGGTAAACTTTGTGTGTCTTGTCCAGACCAACATGTCAATAGGTAAACTTTGTGAGTCTTGTCAAGACCAGCATGTCAATAGGTAAACTGTGTGAGTCTTGTCCAGACCAACATGTCAATAGGTAAACTTTGTGAGTCTTGTCAAGACCAACATGTCAATAGGTAAACTTTGTGAGTCTTGTCCAGACCGACATGTCAATAGGTAAACTTTGTGAGTCTTGTCAAGACCACCATGTCAATAGGTAAACTTTGTGAGTCTTGTCCAGACCAACATGTCAATAGGTAAACTTTGTGAGTCTTGTCAAGACCAACATGTCAATAGGTAAACTTTGTGAGTCTTGTCCAGACCTACATGTCAATAGGTAAACTTTGTGAGTCTTGTCAATACCTACATGTCAATAGGTAAACTTTGTGAGTCTTGTCCAGACCAACATGTCAATAGGTAAACTTTGTGAGTCTTGTCCAGACCAACATGTCAATAGGTAAACTTTGTGAGTCTTGTCAAGACCAACATGTCAATAGGTAAACTTTGTGAGTCTTGTCCAGACCAACATGTCAATAGGTAAACTTTGTGAGTCTTGTCCAGACCAACATGTCAATAGGTAAACTTTGTGAGTCTTGTCCAGACCAACATGTCAATAGGTAAACTTTGTGAGTCTTGTCAAGACCAACATGTCAATAGGTAAACTTTGTGAGTCTTGTCAAGACCAACATGTCAATAGGTAAACTTTGTGAGTATTGTCAATACCTACATGTCAATAGGTAAACTTTGTGAGTCTTGTCCAGACCAACATGTCAATAGGTAAACTTTGTGAGTCTTGTCAAGACCAACATGTCAATAGGTAAACTTTGTGAGTCTTGTCCAGACCAACATGTCAATAGGTAAACTTTGTGAGTCTTGTCCAGACCAACATGTCAATAGGTAAACTTTGTGAGTCTTGTCCAGACCAACATGTCAATAGGTAAACTTTGTGAGTCTTGTCAAAACCAACATGTCAATAGGTAAACTTTGTGAGTCTTGTCAAGACCAACATGTCAATAGGTAAACTTTGTGAGTCTTGTCAATACCTACATGTCAATAGGTAAACTTTGTGAGTCTTGACAAGACCTACATGTCAATAGGTAAACTTTGTAAGTCTTGTCCAGACCAACATGTCAATAGGTAAACTTTGTGAGTCTTGTCAAGACCTATATGTCAATAGTTAAACTTTGTGAGTCTTGTCAAGACCTACATGTCAATAGGTAAACTTTGTGAGTCTTGTCAAGACCTACATGTCAATAGGTAAACTTTGTGAGTCTTGTCAAGACCAACATGTCAATAGGTAAACTTTGTGAGTCTTGTCAATACCTACATGTCAGTAGGTAAACTTTGTGAGTCTTGTCCAGACCAACATGTCAATAGGTAAACTTTGTGAGTCTTGTCAAGACCAGCATGTCAATAGGTAAACTTTGTGAGTCTTGTCAAGACCAACATGTCAATAGGTAAACTTTGTGAGTCTTGTCCAGACCAACATGTCAGTAGGTAAACTTTGTGTGTCTTGTCCAGACCAACATGTCAATAGGTAAACTTTGTGAGTCTTGTCAAGACCAGCATGTCAATAAGTAAACTGTGTGAGTCTTGTCCAGACCAACATGTCAATAGGTAAACTTTGTGAGTCTTGTCAAGACCAACATGTCAATAGGTAAACTTTGTGAGTCTTGTCCAGACCGACATGTCAATAGGTAAACTTTGTGAGTCTTGTCAAGACCACCATGTCAATAGGTAAACTTTGTGAGTCTTGTCCAGACCAACATGTCAATAGGTAAACTTTGTGAGTCTTGTCAAGACCAACATGTCAATAGGTAAACTTTGTGAGTCTTGTCCAGACCTACATGTCAATAGGTAAACTTTGTGAGTCTTGTCAATACCTACATGTCAATAGGTAAACTTTGTGAGTCTTGTCCAGACCAACATGTCAATAGGTAAACTTTGTGAGTCTTGTCCAGACCAACATGTCAATAGGTAAACTTTGTGAGTCTTGTCAAGACCAACATGTCAATAGGTAAACTTTGTGAGTCTTGTCCAAACCAACAAGTCAATAGGTAAACTTTGTGAGTCTTGTCCAGACCAACATGTCAATAGGTAAACTTTGTGAGTCTTGTCCAGACCAACATGTCAATAGGTAAACTTTGTGAGTCTTGTCAAGACCAACATGTCAATAGGTAAACTTTGTGAGTCTTGTCAAGACCAACATGTCAATAGGTAAACTTTGTGAGTATTGTCAATACCTACATGTCAATAGGTAAACTTTGTGAGTCTTGTCCAGACCAACATGTCAATAGGTAAACTTTGTGAGTCTTGTCAAGACCAACATGTCAATAGGTAAACTTTGTGAGTCTTGTCCAGACCAACATGTCAATAGGTAAACTTTGTGAGTCTTGTCCAGACCAACATGTCAATAGGTAAACTTTGTGAGTCTTGTCCAGACCTACATGTCAATAGGTAAACTTTGTGAGTCTTGACAAGACCAACATGTCAATAGGTAAACTTTGTGAGTCTTGTCAATACCTACATGTCAATAGGTAAACTTTGTGAGTCTTGTCCAGACCAACATGTCAATAGGTAAACTTTGTGAGTCTTGTCCAGACCAACATGTCAATAGGTAAACTTTGTGAGTCTTGTCCAGACCAACATGTCAATAGGTAAACTTTGTGAGTCTTGTCCAGACCAACATGTCAATAGGTAAACTTTGTGAGTCTTGTCCAGACCTACATGTCAATAGGTAAACTTTGTGAGTCTTGACAAGACCTACATGTCAATAGGTAAACTTTGTAAGTCTTGTCCAGACCAACATGTCAATAGGTTAACTTTGTGAGTCTTGTCAAGACCTATATGTCAATAGTTAAACTTTGTGAGTCTTGTCAAGACCTACATGTCAATAGGTAAACTTTGTGAGTCTTGTCAAGACCTACATGTCAATAGGTAAACTTTGTGAGTCTTGTCCAGACCAACATGTCAATAGGTAAACTTTGTGAGTCTTGTCAATACCTACATGTCAGTAGGTAAACTTTGTGAGTCTTGTCCAGACCAACATGTCAATAGGTAAACTTTGTGAGTCTTGTCAAGACCAGCATGTCAATAGGTAAACTTTGTGAGTCTTGTCAAGACCAACATGTCAATAGGTAAACTTTGTGAGTCTTGTCGAGCCCAACATGTCAGTAGGTAAACTTTGTGTGTCTTGTCCAGACCAACATGTCAATAGGTAAACTTTGTGAGTCTTGTCAAGACCAGCATGTCAATAGGTAAACTGTGTGAGTCTTGTCCAGACCAACATGTCAATAGGTAAACTTTGTGAGTCTTGTCAAGACCAACATGTCAATAGGTAAACTTTGTGAGTCTTGTCCAGACCGACATGTCAATAGGTAAACTTTGTGAGTCTTGTCAAGACCACCATGTCAATAGGTAAACTTTGTGAGTCTTGTCCAGACCAACATGTCAATAGGTAAACTTTGTGAGTCTTGTCAAGACCAACATGTCAATAGGTAAACTTTGTGAGTCTTGTCCAGACCTACATGTCAATAGGTAAACTTTGTGAGTCTTGTCAATACCTACATGTCAATAGGTAAACTTTGTGAGTCTTGTCCAGACCAACATGTCAATAGGTAAACTTTGTGAGTCTTGTCCAGACCAACATGTCAATAGGTAAACTTTGTGAGTCTTGTCCAGACCAACATGTCAATAGGTAAACTTTGTGAGTCTTGTCCAGACCAACATGTCAATAGGTAAACTTTGTGAGTCTTGTCCAGACCAACATGTCAATAGGTAAACTTTGTGAGTCTTGTCCAGACCAACATGTCAATAGATAAACTTTGTGAGTCTTGTCAAAACCAACATGTCAATAGGTAAACTTTGTGAGTCTTGTCAAGACCAACATGTCAATAGGTAAACTTTGTGAGTCTTGTCAATACCTACATGTCAATAGGTAAACTTTGTGAGTCTTGTCCAGACCAACATGTCAATAGGTAAACTTTGTGAGTCTTGTCAAGACCAACATGTCAATAGGTAAACTTTGTGAGTCTTGTCAATACCTACATGTCAATAGGTAAACTTTGTGAGTCTTGTCCAGACCAACATGTCAATAGGTAAACTTTGTGAGTCTTGTCCAGACCTACATGTCAATAGGTAAACTTTGTGAGTCTTGTCCAGACCAACATGTCAATAGGTAAACTTTGTGAGTCTTGTCCAGACCAACATGTCAATAGGTAAACTTTGTGAGTCTTGTCCAGACCAACATGTCAATAGGTAAACTTTGTGAGTCTTGTCCAGACCTACATGTCAATAGGTAAACTTTGTGAGTTCTGACAAGACCTACATGTCAATAGGTAAACTTTGTAAGTCTTGTCCAGACCAACATGTCAATAGGTAAACTTTGTGAGTCTTGTCAAGACCTATATGTCAATAGTTAAACTTTGTGAGTCTTGTCAAGACCTACATGTCAATAGGTAAACTTTGTGAGTCTTGTCAAGACCTACATGTCAATAGGTAAACTTTGTGAGTCTTGTCAAGACCAACATGTCAATAGGTAAACTTTGTGAGTCTTGTCAATACCTACATGTCAGTAGGTAAACTTTGTGAGTCTTGTCCAGACCAACATGTCAATAGGTAAACTTTGTGAGTCTTGTCAAGACCAGCATGTCAATAGGTAAACTTTGTGAGTCTTGTCAAGACCAACATGTCAATAGGTAAACTTTGTGAGTCTTGTCCAGACCAACATGTCAGTAGGTAAACTTTGTGTGTCTTGTCCAGACCAACATGTCAATAGGTAAACTTTGTGAGTCTTGTCAAGACCAGCATGTCAATAGGTAAACTGTGTGAGTCTTGTCCAGACCAACATGTCAATAGGTAAACTTTGTGAGTCTTGTCAAGACCAACATGTCAATAGGTAAACTTTGTGAGTCTTGTCCAGACCGACATGTCAATAGGTAAACTTTGTGAGTCTTGTCAAGACCACCATGTCAATAGGTAAACTTTGTGAGTCTTGTCCAGACCAACATGTCAATAGGTAAACTTTGTGAGTCTTGTCAAGACCAACATGTCAATAGGTAAACTTTGTGAGTCTTGTCCAGACCTACATGTCAATAGGTAAACTTTGTGAGTCTTGTCAATACCTACATGTCAATAGGTAAACTTTGTGAGTCTTGTCCAGACCAACATGTCAATAGGTAAACTTTGTGAGTCTTGTCCAGACCAACATGTCAATAGGTAAACTTTGTGAGTCTTGTCAAGACCAACATGTCAATAGGTAAACTTTGTGAGTCTTGTCCAGACCAACATGTCAATAGGTAAACTTTGTGAGTCTTGTCCAGACCAACATGTCAATAGGTAAACTTTGTGAGTCTTGTCCAGACCAACATGTCAATAGGTAAACTTTGTGAGTCTTGTCAAGACCAACATGTCAATAGGTAAACTTTGTGAGTCTTGTCAAGACCAACATGTCAATAGGTAAACTTTGTGAGTATTGTCAATACCTACATGTCAATAGGTAAACTTTGTGAGTCTTGTCCAGACCAACATGTCAATAGGTAAACTTTGTGAGTCTTGTCAAGACCAACATGTCAATAGGTAAACTTTGTGAGTCTTGTCCAGACCAACATGTCAATAGGTAAACTTTGTGAGTCTTGTCCAGACCAACATGTCAATAGGTAAACTTTGTGAGTCTTGTCCAGACCAACATGTCAATAGGTAAACTTTGTGAGTCTTGTCAAAACCAACATGTCAATAGGTAAACTTTGTGAGTCTTGTCAAGACCAACATGTCAATAGGTAAACTTTGTGAGTCTTGTCAATACCTACATGTCAATAGGTAAACTTTGTGAGTCTTGTCCAGACCAACATGTCAATAGGTAAACTTTGTGAGTCTTGTCAAGACCAACATGTCAATAGGTAAACTTTGTGAGTCTTGTCAATACCTACATGTCAATAGGTAAACTTTGTGAGTCTTGTCCAGACCAACATGTCAATAGGTAAACTTTGTGAGTCTTGTCCAGACCTACATGTCAATAGGTAAACTTTGTGAGTCTTGTCCAGACCAACATGTCAATAGGTAAACTTTGTGAGTCTTGTCCAGACCAACATGTCAATAGGTAAACTTTGTGAGTCTTGTCCAGACCAACATGTCAATAGGTAAACTTTGTGAGTCTTGTCAATACCTACATGTCAGTAGGTAAACTTTGTGAGTCTTGTCCAGACCAACATGTCAATAGGTAAACTTTGTGAGTCTTGTCAAGACCAGCATGTCAATAGGTAAACTTTGTGAGTCTTGTCAAGACCAACATGTCAATAGGTAAACTTTGTGAGTCTTGTCCAGCCCAACATGTCAGTAGGTAAACTTTGTGTGTCTTGTCCAGACCAACATGTCAATAGGTAAACTTTGTGAGTCTTGTCAAGACTAGCATGTCAATAGGTAAACTGTGTGAGTCTTGTCCAGACCAACATGTCAATAGGTAAACTTTGTGAGTCTTGTCAAGACCAACATGTCAATAGGTAAACTTTGTGAGTCTTGTCCAGACCGACATGTCAATAGGTAAACTTTGTGAGTCTTGTCAAGACCACCATGTCAATAGGTAAACTTTGTGAGTCTTGTCCAGACCAACATGTCAATAGGTAAACTTTGTGAGTCTTGTCAAGACCAACATGTCAATAGGTAAACTTTGTGAGTCTTGTCCAGACCTACATGTCAATAGGTAAACTTTGTGAGTCTTGTCAATACCTACATGTCAATAGGTAAACTTTGTGAGTCTTGTCCAGACCAACATGTCAATAGGTAAACTTTGTGAGTCTTGTCCAGACCAACATGTCAATAGGTAAACTTTGTGAGTCTTGTCAAGACCAACATGTCAATAGGTAAACTTTGTGAGTCTTGTCCAGACCAACATGTCAATAGGTAAACTTTGTGAGTCTTGTCCAGACCAACATGTCAATAGGTAAACTTTGTGAGTCTTGTCCAGACCAACATGTCAATAGGTAAACTTTGTAAGTCTTGTCAAGACCAACATGTCAATAGGTAAACTTTGTGAGTCTTGTCAAGACCAACATGTCAATAGGTAAACTTTGTGAGTATTGTCAATACCTACATGTCAATAGGTAAACTTTGTGAGTCTTGTCCAGACCAACATGTCAATAGGTAAACTTTGTGAGTCTTGTCAAGACCAACATGTCAATAGGTAAACTTTGTGAGTCTTGTCCAGACCAACATGTCAATAGGTAAACTTTGTGGGTCTTGTCCAGACCAACATGTCAATAGGTAAACTTTGTGAGTCTTGTCCAGACCTACATGTCAATAGGTAAACTTTGTGAGTCTTGACAAGACCAACATGTCAATAGGTAAACTTTGTGAGTCTTGTCAATACCTACATGTCAATAGGTAAACTTTGTGAGTCTTGTCCAGACCAACATGTCAATAGGTAAACTTTGTGAGTCTTGTCAAGACCAACATGTCAATAGGTAAACTTTGTGAGTCTTGTCCAGACCAACATGTCAATAGGTAAACTTTGTGAGTCTTGTCCAGACCAACATGTCAATAGGTAAACTTTGTGAGTCTTGTCCAGACCTACATGTCAATAGGTAAACTTTGTGAGTCTTGACAAGACCTACATGTCAATAGGTAAACTTTGTAAGTCTTGTCCAGACCAACATGTCAATAGGTAAACTTTGTGAGTCTTGTCAAGACCTATATGTCAATAGTTAAACTTTGTGAGTCTTGTCAAGACCTACATGTCAATAGGTAAACTTTGTGAGTCTTGTCAAGACCTACATGTCAATAGGTAAACTTTGTGAGTCTTGTCAAGACCAACATGTCAATAGGTAAACTTTGTGAGTCTTGTCAATACCTACATGTCAGTAGGTAAACTTTGTGAGTCTTGTCCAGACCAACATGTCAATAGGTAAACTTTGTGAGTCTTGTCAAGACCAGCATGTCAATAGGTAAACTTTGTGAGTCTTGTCAAGACCAACATGTCAATAGGTAAACTTTGTGAGTCTTGTCCAGACCAACATGTCAGTAGGTAAACTTTGTGTGTCTTGTCCAGACCAACATGTCAATAGGTAAACTTTGTGAGTCTTGTCAAGACCAGCATGTCAATAGGTAAACTTTGTGAGTCTTGTCCAGACCAACATGTCAATAGGTAAACTTTGTGAGTCTTGTCAAGACCAACATGTCAATAGGTAAACTTTGTGAGTCTTGTCCAGACCGACATGTCAATAGGTAAACTTTGTGAGTCTTGTCAAGACCACCATGTCAATAGGTAAACTTTGTGAGTCTTGTCCAGACCAACATGTCAATAGGTAAACTTTGTGAGTCTTGTCAAGACCAACATGTCAATAGGTAAACTTTGTGAGTCTTGTCCAGACCTACATGTCAATAGGTAAACTTTGTGAGTCTTGTCAATACCTACATGTCAATAGGTAAACTTTGTGAGTCTTGTCCAGACCAACATGTCAATAGGTAAACTTTGTGAGTCTTGTCCAGACCAACATGTCAATAGGTAAACTTTGTGAGTCTTGTCAAGACCAACATGTCAATAGGTAAACTTTGTGAGTCTTGTCCAGACCAACATGTCAATAGGTAAACTTTGTGAGTCTTGTCCAGACCAACATGTCAATAGGTAAAGTTTGTGAGTCTTGTCCAGACCAACATGTCAATAGGTAAACTTTGTGAGTCTTGTCAAGACCAACATGTCAATAGGTAAACTTTGTGAGTCTTGTCAAGACCAACATGTCAATAGGTAAACTTTGTGAGTCTTGTCAATACCTACATGTCAATAGGTAAACTTTGTGAGTCTTGTCCAGACCAACATGTCAATATGTAAACTTTGTGAGTCTTGTCAAGACCAACATGTCAATAGGTAAACTTTGTGAGTCTTGTCAATACCTACATGTCAATAGGTAAACTTTGTGAGTCTTGTCCAGACCAACATGTCAATAGGTAAACTTTGTGAGTCTTGTCCAGACCTACATGTCAATAGGTAAACTTTGTGAGTCTTGTCAAGACCTACATGTCAATAGGTAAACTTTGTGAGTCTTGTCCAGACCAACATGTCAATAGGTAAACTTTGTGAGTCTTGTCAAGACCTATATGTCAATAGGTAAACTTTGTGAGTCTTGTCAAGACCTACATGTCAATAGGTAAACTTTGTGAGTCTTGTCAAGACCTACATGTCAATAGGTAAACTTTGTGAGTCTTGTCAAGACCAACATGTCAATAGGTAAACTTTGTGAGTCTTGTCAAGACCAACATGTCAATAGGTAAACTTTGTGAGTCTTGTCAATACCTACATGTCAATAGGTAAACTTTGTGAGTCTTGTCCAGACCAACATGTCAATAGGTAAACTTTGTGAGTCTTGTCAATACCTACATGTCAGTAGGTAAACTTTGTGAGTCTTGTCCAGACCAACATGTCAATAGGTAAACTTTGTGAGTCTTGTCAAGACCAGCATGTCAATAGGTAAACTTTGTGAGTCTTGTCAAGACCAACATGTCAATAGGTAAACTTTGTGAGTCTTGTCCAGCCCAACATGTCAGTAGGTAAACTTTGTGTGTCTTGTCCAGACCAACATGTCAATAGGTAAACTTTGTGAGTCTTGTCAAGACTAGCATGTCAATAGGTAAACTGTGTGAGTCTTGTCCAGACCAACATGTCAATAGGTAAACTTTGTGAGTCTTGTCAAGACCAACATGTCAATAGGTAAACTTTGTGAGTCTTGTCCAGACCGACATGTCAATAGGTAAACTTTGTGAGTCTTGTCAAGACCACCATGTCAATAGGTAAACTTTGTGAGTCTTGTCCAGACCAACATGTCAATAGGTAAACTTTGTGAGTCTTGTCAAGACCAACATGTCAATAGGTAAACTTTGTGAGTCTTGTCCAGACCTACATGTCAATAGGTAAACTTTGTGAGTCTTGTCAATACCTACATGTCAATAGGTAAACTTTGTGAGTCTTGTCCAGACCAACATGTCAATAGGTAAACTTTGTGAGTCTTGTCCAGACCAACATGTCAATAGGTAAACTTTGTGAGTCTTGTCAAGACCAACATGTCAATAGGTAAACTTTGTGAGTCTTGTCCAGACCAACATGTCAATAGGTAAACTTTGTGAGTCTTGTCCAGACCAACATGTCAATAGGTAAACTTTGTGAGTCTTGTCCAGACCAACATGTCAATAGGTAAACTTTGTAAGTCTTGTCAAGACCAACATGTCAATAGGTAAACTTTGTGAGTCTTGTCAAGACCAACATGTCAATAGGTAAACTTTGTGAGTATTGTCAATACCTACATGTCAATAGGTAAACTTTGTGAGTCTTGTCCAGACCAACATGTCAATAGGTAAACTTTGTGAGTCTTGTCAAGACCAACATGTCAATAGGTAAACTTTGTGAGTCTTGTCCAGACCAACATGTCAATAGGTAAACTTTGTGGGTCTTGTCCAGACCAACATGTCAATAGGTAAACTTTGTGAGTCTTGTCCAGACCTACATGTCAATAGGTAAACTTTGTGAGTCTTGACAAGACCAACATGTCAATAGGTAAACTTTGTGAGTCTTGTCAATACCTACATGTCAATAGGTAAACTTTGTGAGTCTTGTCCAGACCAACATGTCAATAGGTAAACTTTGTGAGTCTTGTCAAGACCAACATGTCAATAGGTAAACTTTGTGAGTCTTGTCCAGACCAACATGTCAATAGGTAAACTTTGTGAGTCTTGTCCAGACCAACATGTCAATAGGTAAACTTTGTGAGTCTTGTCCAGACCTACATGTCAATAGGTAAACTTTTGTGAGTCTTGACAAGACCTACATGTCAATAGGTAAACTTTGTAAGTCTTGTCCAGACCAACATGTCAATAGGTAAACTTTGTGAGTCTTGTCAAGACCTATATGTCAATAGTTAAACTTTGTGAGTCTTGTCAAGACCTACATGTCAATAGGTAAACTTTGTGAGTCTTGTCAAGACCTACATGTCAATAGGTAAACTTTGTGAGTCTTGTCAAGACCAACATGTCAATAGGTAAACTTTGTGAGTCTTGTCAATACCTACATGTCAGTAGGTAAACTTTGTGAGTCTTGTCCAGACCAAAATGTCAATAGGTAAACTTTGTGAGTCTTGTCAAGACCAGCATGTCAATAGGTAAACTTTGTGAGTCTTGTCAAGACCAACATGTCAATAGGTAAACTTTGTGAGTCTTGTCCAGACCAACATGTCAGTAGGTAAACTTTGTGTGTCTTGTCCAGACCAACATGTCAATAGGTAAACTTTGTGAGTCTTGTCAAGACCAGCATGTCAATAGGTAAACTTTGTGAGTCTTGTCCAGACCAACATGTCAATAGGTAAACTTTGTGAGTCTTGTCAAGACCAACATGTCAATAGGTAAACTTTGTGAGTCTTGTCCAGACCGACATGTCAATAGGTAAACTTTGTGAGTCTTGTCAAGACCACCATGTCAATAGGTAAACTTTGTGAGTCTTGTCCAGACCAACATGTCAATAGGTAAACTTTGTGAGTCTTGTCAAGACCAACATGTCAATAGGTAAACTTTGTGAGTCTTGTCCAGACCTACATGTCAATAGGTAAACTTTGTGAGTCTTGTCAATACCTACATGTCAATAGGTAAACTTTGTGAGTCTTGTCCAGACCAACATGTCAATAGGTAAACTTTGTGAGTCTTGTCCAGACCAACATGTCAATAGGTAAACTTTGTGAGTCTTGTCAAGACCAACATGTCAATAGGTAAACTTTGTGAGTCTTGTCCAGACCAACATGTCAATAGGTAAACTTTGTGAGTCTTGTCCAGACCAACATGTCAATAGGTAAAGTTTGTGAGTCTTGTCCAGACCAACATGTCAATAGGTAAACTTTGTGAGTCTTGTCAAGACCAACATGTCAATAGGTAAACTTTGTGAGTCTTGTCAAGACCAACATGTCAATAGGTAAACTTTGTGAGTCTTGTCAATACCTACATGTCAATAGGTAAACTTTGTGAGTCTTGTCCAGACCAACATGTCAATATGTAAACTTTGTGAGTCTTGTCAAGACCAACATGTCAATAGGTAAACTTTGTGAGTCTTGTCAATACCTACATGTCAATAGGTAAACTTTGTGAGTCTTGTCCAGACCAACATGTCAATAGGTAAACTTTGTGAGTCTTGTCCAGACCTACATGTCAATAGGTAAACTTTGTGAGTCTTGTCAAGACCTACATGTCAATAGGTAAACTTTGTGAGTCTTGTCCAGACCAACATGTCAATAGGTAAACTTTGTGAGTCTTGTCAAGACCTATATGTCAATAGGTAAACTTTGTGAGTCTTGTCAAGACCTACATGTCAATAGGTAAACTTTGTGAGTCTTGTCAAGACCTACATGTCAATAGGTAAACTTTGTGAGTCTTGTCAAGACCAACATGTCAATAGGTAAACTTTGTGAGTCTTGTCAAGACCAACATGTCAATAGGTAAACTTTGTGAGTCTTGTCAATACCTACATGTCAATAGGTAAACTTTGTGAGTCTTGTCCAGACCAACATGTCAATAGGTAAACTTTGTGAGTCTTGTCCAGACCAACATGTCAATAGGTAAACTTTGTGAGTCTTGTCAAGACCTACATGTCAATAGGTAAACTTTGTGAGTCTTGTCCAGACCAACATGTCAATAGGTAAACTTTGTGAGTCTTGTCAAGACCTATATGTCAATAGGTAAACTTTGTGAGTCTTGTCAAGACCTACATGTCAATAGGTAAACTTTGTGAGTCTTGTCAAGACCTACATGTCAATAGGTAAACTTTGTGAGTCTTGTCAAGACCAACATGTCAATAGGTAAACTTTGTGAGTCTTGTCAATACCTACATGTCAGTAGGTAAACTTTGTGAGTCTTGTCCAGACCAACATGTCAATAGGTAAACTTTGTGAGTCTTGTCAAGACCAACATGTCAATAGGTAAACTTTGTGAGTCTTGTCAAGACCAACATGTCAATAGGTAAACTTTGTGAGTCTTGTCAATACCTACATGTCAATAGGTAAACTTTGTGAGTCTTGTCCAGACCAACATGTCAATAGGTAAACTTTGTGAGTCTTGTCCAGACCTACATGTCAATAGGTAAACTTTGTGAGTCTTGTCCAGACCAACATGTCAATAGGTAAACTTTGTGAGTCTTGTCCAGACCAACATGTCAATAGGTAAACTTTGTGAGTCTTGTCCAGACCAACATGTCAATAGGTAAACTTTGTGAGTCTTGTCCAGACCTACATGTCAAAAGGTAAACTTTGTGAGTCTTGTCAAGACCTACATGTCAATAGGTAAACTTTGTGAGTCTTGTCCAGACCAACATGTCAATAGGTAAACTTTGTGTAGTCTTGTCAATACCTACATGTCAATAGGTAAACTTTGTGAGTCTTGTCCAGACCAACATGTCAATAGGTAAACTTTGTGAGTCTTGTCCAGACCTACATGTCAATAGGTAAACTTTGTGAGTCTTGTTCAGACCAACATGTCAATAGGTAAACTTTGTGAGTCTTGTCCAGACCAACATGTCAATAGGTAAACTTTGTGAGTCTTGTCCAGACCAACATGTCAATAGGTAAACTTTGTGAGTCTTGTCCAGACCTACATGTCAAAAGGTAAACTTTGTGAGTCTTGTCAAGACCTACATGTCAATAGGTAAACTTTGTGAGTCTTGTCCAGACCAACATGTCAATAGGTAAACTTTGTGAGTCTTGTCAAGACCTATATGTCAATAGTTAAACTTTGTGAGTCTTGTCAAGACCTACATGTCAATAGGTAAACTTTGTGAGTCTTGTCAAGACCTACATGTCAATAGGTAAACTTTGTGAGTCTTGTCAAGACCAACATGTCAATAGGTAAACTTTGTGAGTCTTGTCAATACCTACATGTCAGTAGGTAAACTTTGTGAGTCTTGTCCAGACCAACATGTCAATAGGTAAACTTTGTGAGTCTTGTCAAGACCAGCATGTCAATAGGTAAACTTTGTGAGTCTTGTCAAGACCAACATGTCAATAGGTAAACTTCGTGAGTCTTGTCCAGACCAACATGTCAATAGGTAAACTTTGTGAGTCTTGTCCAGACCAACATGTCAATAGGTAAACTTTGTGAGTCTTGTCCAGACCAACATGTCAATAGGTAAACTTTGTGAGTCTTGTCAAGACCAACATGTCAATAGGTAAACTTTGTGAGTCTTGTCAAGACCAACATGTCAATAGGTAAACTTTGTGAGTCTTGTCAATACCTACATGTCAATAGGTAAACTTTGTGAGTCTTGTCCAGACCAACATGTCAATAGGTAAACTTTGTGAGTCTTGTCCAGACCTACATGTCAATAGGTAAACTTTGTGAGTCTTGTCCAGACCAACATGTCAATAGGTAAACTTTGTGAGTCTTGTCCAGACCAACATGTCAATAGGTAAACTTTGTGAGTCTTGTCCAGACCAACATGTCAATAGGTAAACTTTGTGAGTCTTGTCCAGACCTACATGTCAATAGGTAAACTTTGTGAGTCTTGTCAAGACCTACATGTCAATAGGTAAACTTTGTGAGTCTTGTCCAGACCGACATGTCAATAGGTAAACTTTGTGAGTCTTGTCCAGACCAACATGTCAATAGGTAAACTTTGTGAGTCTTGTCCAGACCTACATGTCAAAAGGTAAACTTTGTGAGTCTTGTCAAGACCTACATGTCAATAGGTAAACTTTGTGAGTCTTGTCCAGACCAACATGTCAATAGGTAAACTTTGTGAGTCTTGTCAAGACCAACATGTCAATAGGTAAACTTTGTGAGTCTTGTCAATACCTACATGTCAATAGGTAAACTTTGTGAGTCTTGTCCAGACCAACATGTCAATAGGTAAACTTTGTGAGTCTTGTCAAGACCAACATGTCAATAGGTAAACTTTGTGAGTCTTGTCAATACCGACATGTCAATAGGTAAACTTTGTGAGTCTTGTCAAGACCTATATGTCAATAGTTAAACTTTGTGAGTCTTGTCAAGACCTACATGTCAATAGGTAAACTTTGTGAGTCTTGTCAAGACCTACATGTCAATAGGTAAACTTTGTGAGTCTTGTCAAGACCAACATGTCAATAGGTAAACTTTGTGAGTCTTGTCAATACCTACATGTCAGTAGGTAAACTTTGTGAGTCTTGTCCAGACCAACATGTCAATAGGTAAACTTTGTGAGTCTTGTCAAGACCAGCATGTCAATAGGTAAACTTTGTGAGTCTTGTCAAGACCAACATGTCAATAGGTAAACTTCGTGAGTCTTGTCCAGACCAACATGTCAATAGGTAAACTTTGTGAGTCTTGTCCAGACCAACATGTCAATAGGTAAACTTTGTGAGTCTTGTCCAGACCAACATGTCAATAGGTAAACTTTGTGAGTCTTGTCAAGACCAACATGTCAATAGGTAAACTTTGTGAGTCTTGTCAAGACCAACATGTCAATAGGTAAACTTTGTGAGTCTTGTCAATACCTACATGTCAATAGGTAAACTTTGTGAGTCTTTGTCCAGACCAACATGTCAATAGGTAAACTTTGTGAGTCTTGTCCAGACCTACATGTCAATAGGTAAACTTTTGTGAGTCTTGTCCAGACCAACATGTCAATAGGTAAACTTTGTGAGTCTTGTCCAGACCAACATGTCAATAGGTAAACTTTGTGAGTCTTGTCCAGACCAACATGTCAATAGGTAAACTTTGTGAGTCTTGTCCAGACCTACATGTCAATAGGTAAACTTTGTGAGTCTTGTCAAGACCTACATGTCAATAGGTAAACTTTGTGAGTCTTGTCCAGACCGACATGTCAATAGGTAAACTTTGTGAGTCTTGTCCAGACCAACATGTCAATAGGTAAACTTTGTGAGTCTTGTCCAGACCTACATGTCAAAAGGTAAACTTTGTGAGTCTTGTCAAGACCTACATGTCAATAGGTAAACTTTGTGAGTCTTGTCCAGACCAACATGTCAATAGGTAAACTTTGTGAGTCTTGTCAAGACCAACATGTCAATAGGTAAACTTTGTGAGTCTTGTCAATACCTACATGTCAATAGGTAAACTTTGTGAGTCTTGTCCACCAACATGTCAATAGGTAAACTTTGTGAGTCTTGTCAAGACCAACATGTCAATAGGTAAACTTTGTGAGTCTTGTCAATACCTACATGTCAATAGGTAAACTTTGTGAGTCTTGTCCAGACCAACATGTCAATAGGTAAACTTTGTGAGTCTTGTCCAGACCTACATGTCAATAGGTAAACTTTGTGAGTCTTGTCCAGACCAACATGTCAATAGGTAAACTTTGTGAGTCTTGTCCAGACCAACATGTCAATAGGTAAACTTTGTGAGTCTTGTCCAGACCAACATGTCAATAGGTAAACTTTGTGAGTCTTGTCCAGACCTACATGTCAATAGGTAAACTTTGTGAGTTCTGACAAGACCTACATGTCAATAGGTAAACTTTGTAAGTCTTGTCCAGACCAACATGTCAATAGGTAAACTTTGTGAGTCTTGTCAAGACCTATATGTCAATAGGTAAACTTTGTGAGTCTTGTCAAGACCTACATGTCAATAGGTAAACTTTGTGAGTCTTGTCAAGACCTACATGTCAATAGGTAAACTTTGTGAGTCTTGTCAAGACCAACATGTCAATAGGTAAACTTTGTGAGTCTTGTCAATACCTACATGTCAGTAGGTAAACTTCGTGAGTCTTGTCCAGACCAACATGTCAATAGGTAAACTTTGTGAGTCTTGTCAAGACCAGCATGTCAATAGGTAAACTTTGTGAGTCTTGTCAAGACCAACATGTCAATAGGTAAACTTTGTGAGTCTTGTCCAGACCAACATGTCAGTAGGTAAACTTTGTGTGTCTTGTCCAGACCAACATGTCAATAGGTAAACTTTGTGAGTCTTGTCAAGACCAGCATGTCAATAGGTAAACTGTGTGAGTCTTGTCCAGACCAACATGTCAATAGGTAAACTTTGTGAGTCTTGTCAAGACCAACATGTCAATAGGTAAACTTTGTGAGTCTTGTCCAGACCGACATGTCAATAGGTAAACTTTGTGAGTCTTGTCAAGACCACCATGTCAATAGGTAAAACTTTGTGAGTCTTGTCCAGACCAACATGTCAATAGGTAAACTTTGTGAGTCTTGTCAAGACCAACATGTCCCAATAGGTAAACTTTGTGAGTCTTGTCCAGCACCTACATGTCAATAGGTAAACTTTGTGAGTCTTGTCAAATACCTACATGTCAATAGGTAAACTTTGTGAGTCTTGTCCAGACCAACATGTCAATAGGTAAACTTTGTGAGTCTTGTCCAGACCAACATGTCAATAGGTAAACTTTGTGAGTCTTGTCAAGACCAACATGTCAATAGGTAAACTTTGTGAGTCTTGTCCAGACCAACATGTCAATAGGTAAACTTTGTGAGTCTTGTCCAGACCAACATGTCAATAGGTAAACTTTGTGAGTCTTGTCCAGACCAACATGTCAATAGGTAAACTTTGTGAGTCTTGTCAAGACCAACATGTCAATAGGTAAACTTTTGTGAGTCTTGTCAAGACCAACATGTCAATAGGTAAACTTTGTGAGTATTGTCAATACCTACATGTCAATAGGTAAACTTTGTGAGTCTTGTCCAGACCAACATGTCAATAGGTAAACTTTGTGAGTCTTGTCAAGACCAACATGTCAATAGGTAAACTTTGTGAGTCTTGTCCAGACCAACATGTCAATAGGTAAACTTTGTGAGTCTTGTCCAGACCAACATGTCAATAGGTAAACTTTGTGAGTCTTTTCCAGACCAACATGTCAATAGGTAAACTTTGTGAGTCTTGTCAAAACCAACATGTCAATAGGTAAACTTTGTGAGTCTTGTCAAGACCAACATGTCAATAGGTAAACTTTGTGAGTCTTGTCAATACCTACATGTCAATAGGTAAACTTTGTGAGTCTTGTCCAGACCAACATGTCAATAGGTAAACTTTGTGAGTCTTGTCAAGACCAACATGTCAATAGGTAAACTTTGTGAGTCTTGTCAATACCTACATGTCAATAGGTAAACTTTGTGAGTCTTGTCCAGACCAACATGTCAATAGGTAAACTTTGTGAGTCTTGTCCAGACCTACATGTCAATAGGTAAACTTTGTGAGTCTTGTCCAGACCAACATGTCAATAGGTAAACTTTGTGAGTCTTGTCCAGACCAACATGTCAATAGGTAAACTTTGTGAGTCTTGTCCAGACCAACATGTCAATAGGTAAACTTTGTGAGTCTTGTCAATACCTACATGTCAGTAGAGGTAAACTTTGTGAGTCTTGTCCAGACCAACATGTCAATAGGTAAACTTTGTGAGTCTTGTCAAGACCAGCATGTCAATAGGTAAACTTTGTGAGTCTTGTCAAGACCAACATGTCAATAGGGTAAACTTTGTGAGTCTTGTCCAGCCCAACATGTCAGTAGGTAAACTTTGTGTGTCTTGTCCAGACCAACATGTCAATAGGTAAACTTTGTGAGTCTTGTCAAGACCAGCATGTCAATAGGTAAACTGTGTGAGTCTTGTCCAGACCAACATGTCAATAGGTAAACTTTGTGAGTCTTGTCAAGACCAACATGTCAATAGGTAAACTTTGTGAGTCTTGTCCAGCACCGACATGTCAATAGGTAAACTTTGTGAGTCTTGTCAAGACCACCATGTCAATAGGTAAACTTTGTGAGTCTTGTCCAGACCAACATGTCAATAGGTAAACTTTGTGAGTCTTGTCAAGACCAACATGTCAATAGGTAAACTTTGTGAGTCTTGTCCAGACCTACATGTCAATAGGTAAACTTTGTGAGTCTTGTCAATACCTACATGTCAATAGGTAAACTTTGTGAGTCTTGTCCAGACCAACATGTCAATAGGTAAACTTTGTGAGTCTTGTCCAGACCAACATGTCAATAGGTAAACTTTGTGAGTCTTGTCAAGACCAACATGTCAATAGGTAAACTTCTGTGAGTCTTGTCCAGACCAACATGTCAATAGGTAAACTTTGTGAGTCTTGTCCAGACCAACATGTCAATAGGTAAACTTTGTGAGTCTTGTCCAGACCAACATGTCAATAGGTAAACTTTGTGAGTCTTGTCAAGACCAACATGTCAATAGGTAAACTTTGTGAGTCTTGTCAAGACCAACATGTCAATAGGTAAACTTTGTGAGTATTGTCAATACCTACATGTCAATAGGTAAACTTTGTGAGTCTTGTCCAGACCAACATGTCAATAGGTAAACTTTGTGAGTCTTGTCAAGACCAACATGTCAATAGGTAAACTTTGTGAGTCTTGTCCAGACCAACATGTCAATAGGTAAACTTTGTGGGTCTTGTCCAGACCAACATGTCAATAGGTAAACTTTGTGAGTCTTGTCCAGACCTACATGTCAATAGGTAAACTTTGTGAGTCTTGACAAGACCAACATGTCAATAGGTAAACTTTGTGAGTCTTGTCAATACCTACATGTCAATAGGTAAACTTTGTGAGTCTTGTCCAGACCAACATGTCAATAGGTAAACTTTGTGAGTCTTGTCAAGACCAACATGTCAATAGGTAAACTTTGTGAGTCTTGTCCAGACCAACATGTCAATAGGTAAACTTCTGTGAGTCTTGTCCAGACCAACATGTCAATAGGTAAACTTTGTGAGTCTTGTCCAGACCTACATGTCAATAGGTAAACTTTGTGAGCTTCCTGACAAGACCTACATGTCAATAGGTAAACTTTGTGAGTCTTGACAAGACCTACATGTCAATAGGTAAACTCTTTGTAAGTCTTGTCCAGACCAACATGTCAATAGGTAAACTTTGTGAGTCTTGTCAAGACCTATATGTCAATAGTTAAACTTTGTGAGTCTTGTCAAGACCTACATGTCAATAGGTAAACTTTGTGAGTCTTGTCAAGACCTACATGTCAATAGGTAAACTTTGTGAGTCTTGTCAAGACCAACATGTCAATAGGTAAACTTTGTGAGTCTTGTTAATACCTACATGTCAGTAGGTAAACTTTGTGAGTCTTGTCCAGACCAACATGTCAATAGGTAAACTTTGTGAGTCTTGTCAAGACCAGCATGTCAATAGGTAAACTTTGTGAGTCTTGTCAAGACCAACATGTCCAATAGGTAGACTTTGTGAGTCTTGTCCAGACCAACATGTCAGTAGGTAAACTTTGTGTGTCTTGTCCAGACCAACATGTCAATAGGTAAACTTTGTGAGTCTTGTCAAGACCAGCATGTCAATAGGTAAACTTTGTGAGTCTTGTCCAGACCAACATGTCAATAGGTAAACTTTGTGAGTCTTGTCAAGACCAACATGTCAATAGGTAAACTTTGTGAGTCTTGTCCAGACCGACATGTCAATAGGTAAACTTTGTGAGTCTTGTCAAGACCACCATGTCAATAGGTAAACTTTGTGAGTCTTGTCCAGACCAACATGTCAATAGGTAAACTTTGTGAGTCTTGTCAAGACCAACATGTCAATAGGTAAACTTTGTGAGTCTTGTCCAGACCTACATGTCAATAGGTAAACTTTGTGAGTCTTGTCAATACCTACATGTCAATAGGTAAACTTTGTGAGTCTTGTCCAGACCAACATGTCAATAGGTAAACTTTGTGAGTCTTGTCCAGACCAACATGTCAATAGGTAAACTTTGTGAGTCTTGTCAAGACCAACATGTCAATAGGTAAACTTTGTGAGTCTTGTCCAGACCAACATGTCAATAGGTAAACTTTGTGAGTCTTGTCCAGACCAACATGTCAATAGGTAAAGTTTGTGAGTCTTGTCCAGACCAACATGTCAATAGGTAAACTTTGTGAGTCTTGTCAAGACCAACATGTCAATAGGTAAACTTTGTGAGTCTTGTCAAGACCAACATGTCAATAGGTAAACTTTGTGAGTCTTGTCAATACCTACATGTCAATAGGTAAACTTTGTGAGTCTTGTCGAGACCAACATGTCAATATGTAAACTTTGTGAGTCTTGTCAAGACCAACATGTCAATAGGTAAACTTTGTGAGTCTTGTCAATACCTACATGTCAATAGGTAAACTTTGTGAGTCTTGTCCAGACCAACATGTCAATAGGTAAACTTTGTGAGTCTTGTCCAGACCTACATGTCAATAGGTAAACTTTGTGAGTCTTGTCAAGACCTACATGTCAATAGGTAAACTTTGTGAGTCTTGTCCAGACCAACATGTCAATAGGTAAACTTTGTGAGTCTTGTCAAGACCTATATGTCAATAGGTAAACTTTGTGAGTCTTGTCAAGACCTACATGTCAATAGGTAAACTTTGTGAGTCTTGTCAAGACCTACATGTCAATAGGTAAACTTTGTGAGTCTTGTCAAGACCAACATGTCAATAGGTAAACTTTGTGAGTCTTGTCAAGACCAACATGTCAATAGGTAAACTTTGTGAGTCTTGTCAATACCTACATGTCAATAGGTAAACTTTGTGAGTCTTGTCCAGACCAACATGTCAATAGGTAAACTTTGTGAGTCTTGTCCAGACCAACATGTCAATAGGTAAACTTTGTGAGTCTTGTCAAGACCTACATGTCAATAGGTAAACTTTGTGAGTCTTGTCCAGACCAACATGTCAATAGGTAAACTTTGTGAGTCTTGTCAAGACCTATATGTCAATAGGTAAACTTTGTGAGTCTTGTCAAGACCTACATGTCAATAGGTAAACTTTGTGAGTCTTGTCAAGACCTACATGTCAATAGGTAAACTTTGTGAGTCTTGTCAAGACCAACATGTCAATAGGTAAACTTCAGTGAGTCTTGTCAATACCTACATGTCAGTAGGTAAACTTTGTGAGTCTTGTCCAGACCAACATGTCAATAGGTAAACTTTGTGAGTCTTGTCAAGACCAACATGTCAATAGGTAAACTTCTTTGTGAGTCTTGTCAAGACCAACATGTCAATAGGTAAACTTTGTGAGTCTTGTCAATACCTACATGTCAATAGGTAAACTTTGTGAGTCTTGTCCAGACCAACATGTCAATAGGTAAACTTTGTGAGTCTTGTCCAGACCTACATGTCAATAGGTAAACTTTGTGAGTCTTGTCCAGACCAACATGTTTAATAGGTAAACTTCTTTGTGAGTCTTGTCCAGACCAACATGTCAATAGGTAAACTTTGTGAGTCTTGTCCAGACCAACATGTCAATAGGTAAACTTTAGAGTCTTGTCCAGACCTACATGTCAAAGGTAACTTTGTGAGTCTTGTCAAGACCTACATGTCAATAGGTAAACTTTGTGAGTCTTGTCCAGACCAACATGTCAATTGGTAAACTTTGTGAGTCTTGTCAATACCTACATGTCAATAGGTAAACTTTGTGAGTCTTGTCCAGACCAACATGTCAATAGGTAAACTTTGTGAGTCTTGTCCAGACCTACATGTCAATAGGTAAACTTTGTGAGTCTTGTTCAGACCAACATGTCAATAGGTAAACTTTGTGAGTCTTGTCCAGACCAACATGTCAATAGGTAAACTTTGTGAGTCTTGTCCAGACCAACATGTCAATAGGTAAACTTTGTGAGTCTTGTCCAGACCTACATGTCAAAGGTGTAAACTTTGTGAGTCTTGTCAAGACCTACATGTCAATAGGTAAACTTTGTGAGTCTTGTCCAGACCAACATGTCAATAGGTAAACTTTGTGAGTCTTGTCAAGACCTATATGTCAATAGTTAAACTTTGTGAGTCTTGTCAAGACCTACATGTCAATAGGTAAACTTTGTGAGTCTTGTCAAGACCTACATGTCAATAGGTAAACTTTGTGAGTCTTGTCAAGACCAACATGTCAATAGGTAAACTTTGTGAGTCTTGTCAATACCTACATGTCAGTAGGTAAACTTTGTGAGTCTTGTCCAGACCAACATGTCAATAGGTAAACTTTGTGAGTCTTGTCAAGACCAGCATGTCAATAGGCAAACTTTGTGAGTCTGTCAAGACCCACATGTCAATAGGTAAACTTTGTGAGACTTGTCAAGACCTACATGTCAATAGGTAAACTTTGTGAGTCTTGTCAAGACCAACATGTCAATAGGTAAACTTTGTGAGTCTTGTCAAGATCAACATGTCAATAGGTAAACTTTGTGAGTCTTGTCAATACCTACATGTCAGTAGGTAAACTTTGTGAGTCTTGTCCAGACCAACATGTCAATAGGTAAACTTTGTGAGTCTTGTCAAGACCAGCATGTCAATAGGTAAACTTTGTGAGTCTTGTCCAGACCAACATGTCAATAGGTAAACTTTGTGGAGTTTGTCCAGACCAACATGTCAATAGGTAAACTCTGTGAGTCTTGTCCAGACCAACATGTCAATAGGTAAACTTTGTGAGTCTTGTCCAGACCAACATGTCAATAGGTAAACTTTGTGAGTCTTGTCCAGACCTACATGTCAATAGGTAAACTTTGTGAGTCTTGTCAAGACCTACATGTCAATAGGTAAACTTTGTGAGTCTTGTCCAGACCAACATGTCAATAGGTAAACTTTGTGAGTCTTGTCCAGACCTACATGTCAATAGGTAAACTTTGTGAGTCTTGTCAAGACCTACATGTCAATAGGTAAACTTTGTGAGTCTTGTCCAGACCAACATGTCAATAGGTAAACTTTGTGAGTCTTGTCAAGACCTATATGTCAATAGTTAAACTTTGTGAGTCTTGTCAATACCTACATGTCAATAGGTAAACTTTGTGAGTCTTGTCAACACCTACATGTCAATAGGTAAACTTTGTGAGTCTTGTCAAGACCAACATGTCAATAGGTAAACTTTGTGAGTCTTGTCAATACCTACATGTCAGTAGGTAAACTTTGTGAGTCTTGTCCAGACCAACATGTCAATAGGTAAACTTTGTGAGTCTTGTCAAGACCAGCATGTCAATAGGTAAACTTTGTGAGTCTTGTCCAGACCAACATGTCAATAGGTAAACTTTGTGAGTCTTGTCAAGACCTACATGTCAATAGGTAAACTTTGTGAGTCTTGTCAAGACCAACATGTCAATAGGTAAACTTTGTGAGTCTTGTCAATACCTACATGTCAGTAGGTAAACTTTGTGAGTCTTGTCCAGACCAACATGTCAATAGGTAAGCTTTGTGAGTCTTGTCAAGACCAGCATGGCAATAGGTAAACTTTGTGAGTCTTGTCCAGACCAACATGTCAATAGTTAAACTTTGTGAGTCTTGTCCAGACCAACATGAGTTTCATTTCTCTGCAGTCTATTATTAATAGATGAATATTTATTTGTCATGTTATATTAATAATGTTTTATGTATAAAACCAAAATTGTATAAAACTGTATATTTTTAGAAAACGCTTAGATAGTTTTAACCAAATAAAAATATATAATCTATCCAGTGCATCTCAGTACTAAAAGTTCATCTCTTTCTGACTAAAGTGGCATATATATATATATATATATATATATATATATATATATATATATATATAT